>SJYA01000224.1:787408-908632 GCA_006410615.1 Neotragus moschatus
AATCTTGAAAATACAAAAACAACTTATACAAGCACTTCTGAATAAGATTTAAAGCTGACTTTTATCAGAAACATGGTGTCAAAAAGCAGTACAATGACATATTCAAAGTGTTGGAAAAAGTCTGTAAACTTTTCAAAAAACTTTGCATTTTGGAGATCTGTTGTAACATACATATATGATAATACTTGTATCTTCCTGATGGGTTCATCATTTTATCATTATAAAGTGTATCTTTTTTTCTCTGGAATCAATCTGTCTTAAAGTCTATTTTGTCTGTTACTGATATAGCCTCCTAAGCTTCAAAGATTTAAGTTTTATATATGGCAAAACAAGTCTTCAAGAAATGAAGGGTAAACTAAGACATTGCTGGGGGATGGGAAGCCTGAGAGAAACTTCTTTTAGTGATTCTAGCCTACAATAATTACTAAAGAGAATTCTTCAGGCTGAAGTAAAAGGATAAAAGGACATTGAACATTGACTTGAATCCACATGAAAAGATAAGGAGCATCAGTAAACATAACTATGTACATAAATATGAAAGAATGTCTTTTTGTAACTTTTTCCTATTTTATTCAAAGGAAGTACATGAAGTAATAATTATAAACTTTGTTGATAGATATATAAATACAATTTGTATGTTAATTACAGAACAAAGGGAGAGAGAGAGAATGGGTCTCTACTGGAAGAAAATAAAAAGACATGCTATTAAAATTAAGTTTGTATAAATTTAAACTGGATTGAATAAAAATTATAATTCCCAGAACAACCACAAAATAAACAAAAAATCCTCAAAAACATGATTAAAAACAATAAAATAAAATAGATATTTTTCATTATAACATTTTAACCAAAAGAAAGTAGGAATGGGGGAATGGGGAAACAAAAAAGATTCTTAACATTGCTAATAAGAGAAATGCAAATCAAAAACACAATAAAATATCATCTCATACCTGTCAGAAGAACTGTCATTAAAAAAAAAGGCAAATCTTGATGAGGATGTGAGAAAAGGAAACTTGTACACTGTGAGTGGGAATGTAAATCATGGCAGACATTATGAAAAATAGTATGGAAGATTCTCAGAAAATGAACTAACATATGACATGGCAGTTCCACCCCTGGGTACATATATCTGAAAAAAACCTCACTGACTTGAAAAAATACATGCATCCTAGTGTTCACAGCAGCACTATTTGTAATTACCAATGTATAGAAGCTAACTTCTACAGGCAGCCATCAACAGATGAATGGATAAAGAATATGTGTATGTACATACATACATACATACACATGAACTCTGGAATACTACCCAGCCCCCCCAAAGAATGAAAATTTGTCATTTTCAGTGACATGGATGGACTTGGAAGTCATACTGCTAAATGAAATGTCAGATAATAAGTGATAATGCTATCACTTATATGTATAATCTAAAAATGACAAACTTGTGGCTATAACAAAAAACTACAGACTCACAGATATAGAGAACAAACTAGTGGTTNATACATACACACGAACTCTGGAATACTACCCAGCCCCCCCAAAGAATGAAAATTTGTCATTTTCAGTGACATGGATGGACTTGGAAGTCATACTGCTAAATGAAATGTCAGATAATAAGTGATAATGCTATCACTTATATGTATAATCTAAAAATGACAAACTTGTGGCTATAACAAAAAACTACAGACTCACAGATATAGAGAACAAACTAGTGGTTACCAGAAAAGAGACAAAAGGAAGGAGGGGGGCAGCATAGAGGTAGGGGATTAAGAGGCACAAACTATTGGGTATCAAATAAAATAAGCTATAAGGATATATGTCCAATGTGGAGAATATAGCCACTATTTCATAATTATAAAGGGAACTAGTAAAATAACCTTTAAAAGTTGTATATCACTATATTGCACACCTGCACCATATATTTTACATTAACTATATTTCACTAAACAAAAGATAAGATATATAGAAAACAAATGTAATCTTATTCATAATTACATTAGATTTAAATGGAGAAATTACTTCTGTCAAAAGGTAGAGAGAGACTAGAAAATGGATTTTAAAAGTTACCTTACTTATTATTTACAAAAGACAGATTCAAAAGCCAAGTAGATTGAAAGAAAATATGGGAAAACATATCATAAAGACACTAAATAACAGGAAGCATTGGGCGCTATGTCAATATCAGACAAAACAGACTTTCAGAACAAAATTGCATCTAAAGAGGAGGAAATTTTATAATGAAAAATGATCAGTCCATTAGGAAGACAGAATATGTTTCAACATTTAGAGACAAGATGGCGGAGTAAAAGAACCTTGAACCCATCTCCTCTCACGAGAACACTAAAATCACAACTAATTGGTGAACAAGCATTGACTAAAAAGGAAAAAAAGAAAAAAAAAAGACTGTAATCTACCAAAAAATATACTCTATATCCAAAGTAGAAAAAACCATGAGAGAATAGGAGAGATGCACTAGTGATAAAATCAAATCTCCTTCCACCCAGGTGGAAGGCATGTGGGGCTTAACTGTAGGAGCTCCAGAGGGGGCTGGAGGATACAGAGACTCCACTCTTACAGGGCACACACAAAGTCTCATGTACTCCAGAAACCAGAGCAAAAGCAGTCATCCAAGTTCATGGAGCACAAAACATACCATGCAAGTTTAACCCAAGTAGGAACATACTAAAATACACAGTAATCAAATTGACAAAAATTAAAGACAAAGAGAAAATATTAAGTGCACCAAGGCAAAAGCAACAGATAACATGCAACAAAATTCCCAAAAGGTTATCAGCTGATAAATCAGCTGAAGTTTTGCTGGCCAGAAAGGAGTGGCACAATGTATCTAAAATGATGAAACTGAAAAACCTACAACCAAGAATACTATACCCAGTGAAGCTCTCACTGAGATTTGATGGAGGAATTGAAAGCTTTATAGATCAGCATAAGCTAAGAGAGTTCAGGAGAACCAAGCCAGTGTTACAACAAATTCTAAAGGAACTCCTCTATTTAATAAAGAAAAAGTCCACAATTAGAAACAAAATCGTGAATGGGAAAGCTCACCATTAAAGGCGACATATAGTAAAGGTAGAAAGTTGCCCACGCATAAATGTGATATCAGAATCAGCAATCATGAGGAGAGTACAAATGCAGAATATTGAGAATGCTTTTGAGACTAGGAGACCAGTAACTCAAAACTATATACAAATATATGTATATATATATACACACACACATGCGCATGCATATATACATGACTGCCATATCAAGTCTTCAGTGTAAAGGCAAACCAAAAATATGCAAAAGATATACACACACAAAAAGAATTCAAGCAAAACACTAAAGATATTCATCAAATCACAAGAGAACAAATGAGGAAGGGAAGACCTACAAAAACAAATCCAAAATAATCAACAAAATGGCAATACAAAGTATCAGTAGTTACTTTAATTGTGAAAGTGAAATAGCTCAGTAGTGTCCTACTCTTTGTAACCCCATAGACTGTAGCCTACAAGGCTCCTCCCTCTATGGGATTCTCCAGGCAAGAATACTGGAGTGGGTTGCCACTTCCTTCTCTAGGGGATCTTCCCGACCCAGGGATGGGATCCTGGTCTCCCGCATTGTGGGCAGATGCTTTAACCTCTGAGCCACCAATTGTAAATAGATACATGCTCTAACCAAAAGGCATAGACTGTCTAAATGGTTACAGGAGACTGACTTCACATCCAGCTGCTGCTGCTGCTGCTGCTAAGTCACTTCAGTGGTATCCAACTCTGTGCGACCCCAGAGATGGCAGCCCACCAGGCTCCACCGTCCCTGGAATTCTCCAGGCAAGAACATTGGAGTGGGTTACCATTTCCTTCTCCAATGCATGAAAGTGAAAAGTCAAAGTGAAATCATTCAGTCGTGTCTGACGTAGCGACCGCATGGACTGCAGCCTACCAGGCTCCTCCATCCATGGGATTTTCCAGGCAAGAGTACTGGAGTANGCACTTTCACAGCATCATCTTTCATGATTTGAAATAGCTCCACTGGAATTCCATCACCTCCACTAGCTTGTCTGCACCTGTCACGGCCAGGAGATAAAATCATAGAGCTGCTGGTTGGCCTTCTTTGTTGCTAAGTCAGAGAGCCAGTATGAGAAAAATGACACCACCAAAAAAGCAGGCTGAGAGAAGGAGAGAAAGATTACTGATGCCTTTCTTGTACACTTGGATGCAAGCCTACCAATGGGTGCCTCAGCCCTGCTTTTTCATTGAAGAAGCAATGCCAGGGACTTTTCTGGTGGTCCAGTAGTCAAGACTCCATGCTCCAAAGGTAGGCACAGAGGGTCTCGGCTCAGTCTTTGGAAAGGGGAGTAGATCCTGCATTCCACAACTAAAAGCCCATACGCTGCAGCTAAAAAAGATTTCACATCCACCCCTAAGATCCCCAGGGCAGCTAAACAAATAAATGAGTAAGTAGTGCCTTCCTTTTTTGACTTAAGTACTTTGAAGTGGGCTGTTGTCACTGGCAAACAAAATCCTGGCTGTTAAGAAGTATTGATAGATGACAAAATCATGACTTATATTTTGGTCATCTTATTATATATTTTTAAGTTAAGTACTCAAAAATGAAAGTTCCTGAATACGTTTTGATAATGGGAAAAGAAAAAACCGGAATGAATAACAAAACAGTGAATGCTATAGACGAATTCATTTGCTTTTCAGTCAACAACATTCACTAATTGCATCTGATAAAGCTAGAAAGGAAATAACAGCACTTTTTATAATGCTAATTAGATACAAACAAAAAATATATACAAGGAGATTCACACAGTCAAGACTAAGATGTACTTTAAGAATACTTCTACCGGAGCTTGGAAGCTATAGCAAATGATCACTGTGACTCTTCTTAAATATGAAGGTCTGTGATTTTAAAAGCAACTATGTTAAAATATATAAGTAAATTTAAATGAGATAAGTGATTAGAGCTTTGTGAAACAGAAGCAAGTATAAAATATGATAAGCATTCATTTAGATTTGGAAGGAGGGTGTTGACTTATTAGAAAAATTGTATTTTTCTTCCATACTATTTTTATTTTATATATAATTATTATAGCATCAACTTTCATGGATTAATATGACCTTAATATCTAGTATCACAAATATTATTGTTAAATAATTGTTATATACTTTCATTTAAGACTTTCTAAAGACTTTTCTACCTCTTTTAACAGCAGATGTAAGCTATTATATATATATATTGAATTCACCGAAAAGTTTGTTTGGATTTTCCATGTTACGGACACACAAAAATGCAATTTTTGGCTCAAGGTCATACTGTATAGCACAGGGAACTATATACAATATCCCATGATAGACCACAATGGAAAAGAATATTTAAAAAAGAATGTGTGCATATATGGTGTGTGTGTGTGTGTGTGTGTGTGCACATGCTAAGTAACTTCAGTCCTGTCTGACTCTTTGTGATCCTATGAACTGTAGCTCTCGTCTATGGAATTCTCCAGGCAAGGATCTTCCTGATCCAGGGACTGAATCTGTGTCTCATGTCTCCTGCATTGGCATGTGGGTTCTTTACCACTAGCACCACCTGGGAAGCCCATATAGGCATCATTAAATCACTTTGCTACACAATATAAATTAACTCATTATAATCAACTATGTGTGTGTACTAGGTTGCTTCAGTCGTGTCTTACTCTGTGACCCTAGCTCAACTGGCTCCTTGATCCAAGGCCTTCTCCCAGCAAGAATACTGGAGTGGGTTGTCATTTCCTTCTCCATGGCATCTTTCAAACAGGAATTGAATCCGCGTCTCTTATGTCTCCTGTATTGGCAAGCAGTTTCTTTACCGCTAGCGCCACCTGGGAAGTCCTGTTATAATCAACTGTACTTCAATAAAAAAAGCCTTTCTAGAATATTGCTATGTTAATTTTGAACTGAACTGAACTGAATTTGGCTTTACAGAGAAGACTATTGAGCTTCAAAATTTAAGACAGCTTGGTTAAATATGAGATACAGACATATGCATGGAAATAAAAATTGGAGAAAAAAGTAAAAAACATTTACAGCATGGTTTCTTAAATAGGGGTTCACTTTAGAACCATGCAAAAATCTTTTTATAAACATACAACTCAAGATACCCCCAACTCCTCTTCAATCGATCTGGAATGTGTTCCAGGCTTCTTTATGTACAGCCTCATCAGTGATTCTAATGAAAAACATTGTTTAAGAATAGATGGACTAGAGATAACAGATTAACTTAGGTTAACCCTTTTTATCCAGCACAAGTACTAAATGTGTATGTATAATGCCCCTAAGTATCCTTTATGTAGTATATGCAAAAGAGTGTCCTCTGGTCATATACATGCATTCTGCTGCTGCTGCTAAGTTGCTTCTGTTGTGTCCGACTCTGTGCGACATAGATGGTAGCCCACCAGGCTCCTCTGTCCCTGGGATTCTCCNGCCCCTAAGTATCCTTTATGTAGTATATGCAAAAGAGTGTCCTCTGGTCATATACATGCATTCTGCTGCTGCTGCTAAGTTGCTTCTGTTGTGTCCGACTCTGTGCGACATAGATGGTAGCCCACCAGGCTCCTCTGTCCCTGGGATTCTCCAGGCAAGAACACCAGAGTGGGTCGCCATTTCCTTCTCCAATATAAGAAAGTGAAAAATGAAAGTGAAGTTGTTCAGTCGTGTCTGACTCTTAGCGACCCCAGGGACTGCAGCCTACCAGGCTCCTCCGTTCATGGGATTTGCCAGGCAAGGGTACTGGAATGGGTTGCCATTGTCTTCTCTGACATACATACTAGTGCAGTATAACCAGAGCAAACATAAAAAGCAGCTTAATAGCTTAATCCTATGCATTTCACACCTGACTATGAAACCCTTTAGCTATGTAATATACCCATTATTATCCTACTGATAAATAACTAGTTTCCACAGAAACACAGATGAACAGAAACTCAAGTTAGGGGCTCTCAAATATAACTGTTGATTTCCAAATTAAGGTATTTTCCATTAACCACTTTTCACCTAGCAACTTGATCATTAACTCTAGGGTCAAGGTAATTTGCAATATATTTTAAATGCTTTTGTTTTCCATAAGAATATACTTTTGCACTAGGCACTAAAATGTGATCTTCATTGTCAAAATGGCTAGCGAGACATTGAAGAAAAGAAAGATTACAGTTGCTTTTCCCAACTTTTAGCTAACTGAATTCAGGAGATGAAAAAACATTTTCCTTAAAGAATAGACAGGTAGAACTCATGGGTTTCAGAAATGAATGAGAAGGGTAAGTTTTTTTGTTATTGTTGCTAGTTTTAATTTACAACTACCATTTCTGTTGTATTAGAGCTTGTGATTTACTTACTAGATTAGAAATACATGACTTTTGAAGAGACATGTATTGTGAAGGATCATAACTCGTGGTTCTAAAGTGTCAAGAAGATGATATAAAAATGGGTTAGATGCTAACACTCCCCAGACGGCAAAGATCTCACTACTTTCTGCCAGCAGTACCTCCTTCCTCTCTCATCCTTGATGCAGTCTTACGTAGAGTTTCAAAGCAAGAGCTTTTGAAGTTTCTGCCATGGTCAGAAGGTTTCATGTGGGTTGCTTCTATACGTACATCTCTGGGTCTTCTTGGGCTGTGCTTGTTTTTTTGTATGTGACTTCTACTTTCACACAGATGTTTGAAGCTTACAGTTTTCTGGGTGCCTGTGAATCAAGGCGACGCTCTGTTTCCTGCTGTCCTACAACTTCCATAAAAGAAGTATAACTTCAAAGCACTCTTCCCAGAGTATATAGTTCTTCCTTTTTGAGGAAATGAAACTTTCTGGTGTCTGATCAGTTGCTATTATAGTTTTTTGAATTTTGTATCTTTGCAACCCAGATACTATTAAACAGGGCTTATTTACAAAACCTCCAAGAAATAGACCTTCAAATGCTTAGTATTGTTAGCAGTATTATAAAATGATGAAAGCATGGCTACATCTGGTAAAAATACTGTTTATTAATTCAGTTTGTATGGTATTGTGGTAGTATATTTCCCAACTGTTCACTTTGAAGCTATTACTTTTTATTAACGTCTGGCTATTCATTAATGGGACAGACTAAGCTAGTGTTCTAACATTCTTACTTCTGCTTTTTCCAAGTCCAACCTAGATTGTTTATATCAAAGCAATATTCACCTTTGATTCATTATGCCCTGAAATAGCTTCATATTCCCTCTCTCCATATTTATATACATGCACAAATAAATTTACATTACGCATACATTCTATTTAAAATCCTACCTATAGCAAAAATAACTGGCTAAAATAATACAAAAAGCCCCCTCCAGGCTATTTCCAGATTTCTTAGAGCATTCTGAAGGTTTCTTTCAGCATCTTATTGCTTTCACAGTCTGATTTTCCTGAAATATTTTCTATCACTGAATGCCTCCCATGCATAAGAACTGTGAACCATGATCTCTAATTTAGCACCATTTTCTTATCTATACATTATTGTTTACATTAAGCACGGTATCTCTGGCAATTTTAATCGGCAAGTATTAACTTTCACCAGTGGCCTGCATTTGATGGCAGTGAGAAAGAACATGGCAACAGAATGCCCCTAAATTAATCTGCCAGTTTGACCCAGTAACCGACATGCATGCTAAAACACTGATGTGAACTGAAAATAAAATAACTGCACTTGACAGATATAATAGTTTAAGTGATTTCAAATTAACCACATCCCACTGACCGCAAGCGAAGAATGTGTGCTTTCCCTTGCAATGAAACGTGCTCTAGGGGCTCATTATACAGAGTGGAGTAAGTAAATCCCGGAGAAGAGTAATTGATGCTGGGAAAGAGTGACAGCTACTTAATGATTCTTAAACTTATGCATAAAGATATCACAAGCACTTCATATATTATTTTTCTCGCTTTACTTTTGTAACCTTATAAGTTTAAAACTGGATTGTGTAGTCATTTTAAAACGTGATCTAGCTCTTCAGAAGAATGAATCACAACAGAGAGGCATCAACAGTTTCAACTAAACAGCAAATCAATGACTTTTACATGAAAGAAAATCTAAATGTTATCACAACCTTAGTTCTCTATTCCTTTAAGAACTCATGTAATAATTATCAGAATTGTTATCCTTTGTTTTTATATTTGTTATTATATTATATTTCCTGCATTTACTGTTGTGTACATTTTGCTTTGCTTTTTAGGGTATTAAAATATTGTTGCTAAGATTTTTTTTGAAAAAAAAAAAGAAATGTTAAAATACTTAAAAATTAAAATCAAAATAAGATACTTTTCTTCTTCCCAGGAAATTTGGCTAACATCAAGTTCATGCTGAGGAACAGGTGAGTAGCTGAATAAACAAAGCCTTTGGTCCTGCATTTTATCTAATGTGCATATAGTTGGCAGTAAAATTTCTATTTAGAGAATGAAGTTAGCAAAGCCATTTGGTTGATTCAAATCAGGTAAGATTTCTCAGAGTTTATGATTTACCACTCATTTCTAGAATATAAATATTTTTTAAATTGACTATGAGGAAATGGCTCAGCAAAATTTGCCATTAATGAACATGGAATGTAAGAGACACTAATATATAATTTTTATTTGATTGCATAGGACCTGACAATTGACTTTCAGGCACTTCAGGTTAATGGTCAAATTTATCTGCTCTCATCAGGCTATTAGAACAGCATATGAAGGACTCTGACTTTTCTTTCCCTCTTTCATTTAATAAGCAGTATTGGCTCTTTTACTAGTAATTTGCTAGCTTCTCTGCTAGATGTTTGGTAAAAAGATATACAAAAATATTTCCTTTAGCCCAGAGGAGAAAAATTCCATTGGTGAACCAGTGAAAAATGCTATATTACAGAAATGCTCCCACAAGTGTTGGGAACCTAGAGCATGATGTGCTGGTGAATTCTGGAACAATTGGCTTGTGGAAGAGTGTAGGCTCAGATGAGTGATCTAGGAGTAGAGAGTATGTGGAAACATTCTGGAGAGAGGAATTGGGATCTGCAAAGGCATAGAGATAACAAAGAATATAATCCACTTGGAAAATTGTAAATTCTTGGGTAGTATACTCAGTGGGCTTTATGCAGGTAAGGTCAGAAAGAGGCAAGATGAAGAATATGAAGCTACTTAAAAAATGTTTTGCTAAGGAATTTCAATGCATATATTCATTCATTCATATTTCAACAAATATGTCATGCATTGTGTCTGATACTGGAGACACAATGGCAAACAAAGATATGGGTACCATATTCAAGTCGTTTATTATCATTAGGAAGGGTTTGATCCTTCCCAGTGTTGGGAAGATCCCCTAAAGTAGGAACACTTCATTATTCTTGCCTGAAAAGTCTCATGGACAGAAGAGTCTGGTGGGCTATACTCCAAAGGGTCACAAAGAGTCAGATATGACAGAGTGACTGAAAACACATCTTTAGGAAAGGCAGATAATATACATACCTTTGCAGGGAAATTTCAAGGTGTACTATGAATACATGGGCTGAACATCCCAGATCACTCAGGGGATTATGGAAAATTTCCACAGAAAATTAACAAACAAGGAGAGATCTGAAATCTACATGAGGATTAGTCCAATGAATGGGAATAAACAGTGGGAAGAATTTTCTAGAAAGAAGGAACAGCATATGAGAAGCCTTGGAGACAAGCAGGCATAGTACATGCTCAGAGAACTGAAATAAATTCTGTATGGCTGATAGTTAGGAGATGAGTGAAGGAGACCAATGTGAGAAGTAAACCTGGAATAATAAGCACGGATTAGGCCATATCCATAACATGTTAGTGTGACATGGAGTTTGAGCTTTTCCTTATCACAGGGAGGAGTGTAGAAAGTTATTAGGCTAGGGAATGGTGGATTTAAGTTTGCATTTATGAAATCCCTTAGAGGCAGCATTACCTATTGCAAGGGCCAAATGAGGCAGAAAGAACAATTGGTACTTTCACTAGTATTGTCTAGTTAAGAGGTGACAGAAAACTTGATTAAGGTATGATGATGGAAATGGAGAAAAATGAACAGAGTATTACAATGGATGAAGAACTGGATGATTTTAGTCATTGATTGCAAAAGATAAAAATGAGTCATAAATTGTACTCAGGATTCTGATTGAGGGAACTGGGAAAATAATTGTGACATTGACTTAGGTGGCAAAAGAGAAGTTGTAGGCATTCAGATGAACAAGGAGTTTAGATTTTGATTTGGTAAGAATGAGGTGGCTAGAAACTTATAAGTGTAAATATCCAGCAGCGTTGGGATACGTGAATCTGAAACTTTGGAGAGTCTTCTAAAATAGGGAAGAGAGTTGAAAGCACAGTGGTGATGACAGTGGAAGGTGAAAGAGAATAACATTGTTCATGGAACTGGGTTAGGATCAAAGATGAAAGAGCACCAAAGTTTAATTAGAGGAAATAGAGGGGCCTGTGAAGGAAATAGTTTCAGCCAGAGAGAGGATGAGGGTCAAGAGGACAGTCTCACAGGCCTAGAAGAAGAGAGAATTTTAACAGCATCAAATGCTACCGAAAAGACTGAAAAGGAACACAGGAATGACCTATGATAATCTTGGGAAAAACAGTTTCTATTATGAAGAAGTGACAGAGTTCTAGAAAGGGAATAGTGAATAAAAAGGCTTGGAACAAGCAGACATAGTGCATGCTTGGGAAACTGCAGTGCTTACAGGATGACTCAAGGAGAACAGTTAAACCTGGGAAAACACCCAGAGAGGAATAAGGTGATGAGTGTGTGTGGAGTGACAGAAGACTACAAAGAAAATTTTCAAAAAGCTGTGCTACAGAAAAGGAGGAAAGAGCAGGTGTTCAATATCCATCAGCAACATTTTAGAATTTTTTTTTTTAAGATGAGAGAGGCTTAAACATGTTAAATATTCATGGGAAGGAGCCAGCAGAGAAGTAAAGGTTGAAGATCAAGGATTGACCTGCAAAGGTATGGTTGCTGTTGGAGACACGGGATGTGAGGCCCACTGAAGTGAAGCACATGTGCGTGCTATTAGAATGGAAATGAGAGGCTCACAACAAGAAACAGCATGATTGTGGTCCCTTCTATTGGGAGGGTTCAAGCAGAGGTATTATCTCTAGTTTAACTGGGTGGGAGTCTGGCTAAAATATGGGTACATTTCAGAACAGAACTATTATTTCATAGATAGTGTAAAAGTGATGTTAAGAGGTAGAAAATTATTTTCCCCATCAGCCTCATGTAGCCTGATCTAGGTAGCCTCTGGAAAAGAAAATGCTATTTATTGTATGAAGTTATAATAGTCATCAGGTACTTTAAGAAATAATATAGCCATAGCAGTGGTGAATGAGCAAAGATATCAGTTTCCCTGTGTCCAAGAAGAAGAGAAGTCACTCCCTCCCCCTTGTTAACGGAATAAGAAGCTGGCATAGGTGAAGATTCCATTTGGAACCACTTGAAACTGATGCAGAAACCTGTGATACCCAAGAAATGATGGAGACTTATATCTCAATTTCTTTTAAGGACCTACATTGTCCAGATTGGAAAGGAGGGCTTATCACACTATAGAAATAAGAAAATAATAGATTAAAGGAGAGTTAAATGCTGAAGAAGTATTCACATAGGATTACTTTCTAATGGCTTAAACACCATGGCAATCTGTAACATAAACAAATGGATTAGATAAACAAATGTACAATTCCTAAACAAAAGCAAAACAGTATTGTATGAGGGCTAAGTCTCCTATTCTACCATTTATTCATTCTGTAGATGGCTGAGGTAACATTCAACACACTAGTTGGTACACCACTTCCCCACCTTAACCATGATGATCTGGAGTATACCTAATCTTCATTGTGGAAGACTAGAAGAGAAATCAGTTCAGTTTAGTTGCTGTTGTGTGTGACTTTTTGCAACCCCATGGACTGCAACATACCAGGCTTCCCTGTCCATCTCCAGCTCTGGGAGCTTGCTCAAACTCATGTCCATCAAGCTGGTGATGCCATCCAACCATCTCATCCTTTTGTCATCCCCTGCCTTCAACCTTTCCCATCATCAGGGTCTTTTCCAATGAGTCAGTTCTTTGCATCAGGTGGCCAAAGAATTGGAGCTTCAGCTTCAGCATCAGTCCTTCCAAAGAATATTCAGGACTGATTTCCTTTAGGATGGACTGGTTGGATCTCCTTGCAGTCCAAGGGACTCTCAAGAGTCTTCTCCAACACCATAGCTCAACTTTCTTTATGGTCCAACTCTCACATCTATATATAGCTTTGACTATATGTACCTTTGTTGGCAAAGTAATGTCTTTGCTTTATAATATGCTGTCTAGGTTTGTCATAACTTTTCCCTACCAATATATTATTGTCTAGCTCAAGCACCTTAAAAGTCAATAATTTAATTTTCATCTCTATTGGAAAATTCTTATTGGAGAGTAGAATACAAGAATTTGGTTAAATAAGTGATAAAGTCATGGTAGTAGCAATCGCCTGGGTGTGTTATTTTCTTCTAACTTAAATATATATTTCAGTTTTTTAACTTTTTATTTTATATTGGAGTTTAGCGATTAACTTTTTTGATAGTTTCAGATGTACAGCAAATTGATTTAGTTATACATATATGGGTGTGTTATTTTTATTTGGTAATAGGAGCTTGTGTTCAGTCAGTTCAGTCGCTCAGTTGTGTCTGACTCTTTGCGATCCCATGAATCGCAGCACGCCAGGCCTCCCTGTNGACTCAACATATATTGTATGTTGGGGGATATATCTATATATATATGCTAAGTTGCTTCAGTCATGTCCAACTCTGTGCAATCCTATGGACTGTAGCCTGCCAAGATCCTCTGTCCGTGGGATTCTCCAGGCAAGAATACTGGAGTGGGTTGCCATACCCAACTCCAGGATACATAGGTATATGTACATATACATATATACATATTTATGAAGTAAGGGTTACAGCTGTGACAAGGGAGACTCAAATTTCCACCATAGCCTCCACTAATATCTACTCCATTACCAATATCCCCACCTGGAAGGGGCTCTGCAACTCTTCCCTCTATCGTAGAATTAAAACTCTGCTTCCCCTAGAGTATTTCCTGGCATGTCAGATCTGAAATCGGAGCATTTGTCTTTTTCACGTTCTGTGGAATATCACTCAAAATTCCATTTTCACAGAAACAACAAAATTAAAGACCAGGACTCTTCCCATATTCTGGAGGGAATCCAAACAAGTATCTCTGAACTGGTTTTACTGTGTCGCTTGGGCCCAGGATAGATCCTAGGTTGAACTCTGCAAACTAGGATTTTGAATTTCTTTATGTGGAGGCAAAAGCAGCACAATGCAGTCATACATTCTATTTATTTCAATTTATAATTTTATTAAAAAGAGCACACGCCCCATTTCACTTACTCTATTATATGCGTCTTTATGCATATGTTGTCTCTTGTTTGAAAGACTGCTTTTAGAGCAGTTTTAGGTTCACAACAAAATTGAGAGGACGGTACAGAGATATCCATACACCCGCTACCTCAACAATGCACAGCCTCTCCCAATAGCAACATCTCCACAGCAGTTGTACATTTGTTACAATAGATGAAACTGCACTGACACATCATAATCAGCCAAGTTTATATCAAAGTTCATTCCTTGTGTTGTACATTCTGTGGGTCTAGAGAAATGTATCTTTCATATAGTATTATACAGAGTATTTTCACAGTCCTAAAATTCCTGTTTTCTGCCTATTTAGACCCCAATCCCACCCCTAGCAACCATGGATCTTTTCACCTCTCCATAGTTTTGCCTTTTCCAGAATTTCATATGACTGGAATCATACAGTATAGAGTCTTTTCAGATGACCTTCTTCCACTTAGTATATTATGCATTTCAGTTTCCCCTGTCTTCTCATGGCTTGATACCTCATTTCATTTTGTTCTAAATAATATTTTCACTGGCTGAATGCATCAGATTATATTTATCCATTCACTTACTTTAGGACATCTTTGCGTCCAAGTTTTGATGATTATGGATAAAGTTGCTACAGACATCTGTGTGCAAGTTTTTATGTGTATATGTTTTCAACTCCTTTGGGTAAATACCAGAGAGTGTGATTGCTGGATCATATGGTGATAGATATTTAGTAAGAAATCGCCACTAAACTGTCTTCCTAAGAAGCTATACTATTTTGGATTCCCACCGGCAATCAATGAGAGTTCTTGCTTCTCCACTTCCTCATCAGAAATTGATAATCTCAATGCACCTTTTTTATTTTTTATATAAAGTTTCTCAACCATAAGTCTAATTTTTGAAAAGTTAACTGATAAAAGTAATATATACTTTCTTTAAAGTTTTCTTATGACGTGTCTGTGGTGTGGTATTACATACATGCAAACATAAATATTCTCTCTCCTCTGGTTCTAGAGGACTTTTTTCTAATTCTTTGGCCTTTTTAAAAAAAATTCTTTATAATTTCCTCAACAATACCCCTAGGCTCATGGCCCCTGTATTATTTCTTTTGTATACTAATTCACTCTTTCTNGTTTTCTTATGACGTGTCTGTGGTGTGGTATTACATACATGCAAACATAAATATTCTCTCTCCTCTGGTTCTAGAGGACTTTTTTCTAATTCTTTGGCCTTTTTAAAAAAAATTCTTTATAATTTCCTCAACAATACCCCTAGGCTCATGGCCCCTGTATTATTTCTTTTGTATACTAATTCACTCTTTCTTTTTTTTTTTAATTTTTATTTTTTCGTTTGTTTTGCTTTACAATACTGTATTCGTTTTGCTATACATTGACATGAATCAGCCATGATCTCTTTCTTATCCTAAGAAATTCTGTCCTAATACTTCATTGGACATCACTCAGAGGAGTGAAAACCTGGATAAGCCTAGAGGTTTGCTTCCTCCTTTGATCTGTTAGTAGTTAGGAGTGAGTTGGCTCAACACCTCTGAGTTAGCTCAAGAGAACAGGCTGATAGAAATGCCTGTGTTCCAGAGGTGTCTCTTTCTAACAAAGCTACTTCTCTGATTGGGAAGCGCAGCTCTCCCCCGTCCCTCCAGTTCCCGTAGTGCACACAGCATCACAGGTCCCAGGTTTCTCCCTGTGGACTGTTGCCATGGTGCATGCAGGCCGCCATGCCCCATACAAGCCGTGGGATAATGAGATTCTGATGAGTTGTGTGCACTCTGCTACTTCTCTGCTTCTGAGTTTTTCCTCAGCAAGGGATCCCCCAGTGGTTCTGCTGGTCTAGTTCCTGACCCTTACTTACATAGTCATTTCAGTCTCTAGCTGGTGACACTTTCTTTGGCTTCTCATGAGGCATCCTTCACCATCTAGAGGAGTGGCGTATAAACTATTGTACATGATTCTCAGGCTAGTCCCAAAGCCAGTATCCTAGTAGCATTAAAGTTCATTTTACACAATAATCTTGTTTCTGATTCAAGTAGTTTCCTGAAAATATCCCTCCCAAGAAATCTATCAAGGCAAATTCCATTCTTAAAAGAATTTGGGAGATTCTGAGCACAGAACCACATGAGTGAGGGATGCGGTTTTTGGCTGGCCACTGTTATCTGCGAATTAAGGACATTTGACTCTGACTACACAGATTCCTGCCCGTGTTGTCCCATTGCATGCATGCTAAGTCGCTTTAGTCGTCTCTGACTGCCACCTTATAAATTGTAGTCCACCAGGCTCCTCTGTCCATTGGACTCTCCAGGCAAGAATATTGGAGCAGGTTGCCATGTCCTCCAGATTTTTCTGACCCAGGGATTGAAACTGCATCTTTCTCTGAAATCTCCTGCATTGACAGGCATGCTCTTTACCAGTAGTGCCACCTGGTAAGCCCTGTTGTCCCTTTACCAGTTGGTTTGTTCTCTTAATTTGGGGCAAGTACATTTGTAGAAGAGTTATGCTGTCTAGGTTGGTCATAGCTCTTACACATAGCATGTGTATAGAGGGTAGGGTGGGATGACAGCATATGCTAGTAACAATTCTAATGTTTTTCAAATCGTTGAAATAGGTATTTAGAATATTCACCACTTGTTACCTGTTGCTTCTAAAAGTATTTAGAATTTTTCAAATAACCAGGCAAAATAGAAAGTCACAAAGTTATCATGTATTCTTTTATATAAAAAAGCCCCAATTAAAAATTATAGCTAGAAGTGTCAAACATAAAAATAAAAATTAATAGTCTGTACTTGAAAGCAGTTTAAATAAAGATACCAGAAACCACCAAATATTTTATGTACTACAGGATACTTAAGACAATACAATTCCTTATTCTTTATATGTTTCAATGAAATCTTACAGCAGCACATGTTCAACACAATTTAGTCAGAAATCTCAGAGGATTCAGAAATATAATCATGGGAAGACTGTCGTTCCAGAATGAAGACTCAGCAAGAAGTGAAAAGAAAATAAATGGATTACAACAAGCATACTAAAAAGGAAAAATAATGTTAGATCAACTTCCCTAAGAAACTAGTGATAAAGCGATAGATTTTTGTCTGCTATTTTAATGTGATTTGTTTTTTTTTATTTCCAAGTAACATTTGCAGTTCAAAAAATAAGATAAAAGCAAATAAAATTCTTTTCCAGTTTGTCTCAGGAGAGCTTAGTATTACAAAATAGCAATAACAAACAATAATGTATTTCAGGATTTAGGGTTGATTTATTAAGAGATTCAAATTATAGAAATCTAAAAAGGGGGGTGGGGACAAAGGGTATGGTACATTAATAGTTCTTTGTAAGTAGCAATCATTCCTAATGGGGAAATAATTTAATTAACATAAAAGCATTGAACAATTAGTGGCCCTTATCTGGCTCAGAATCCATGAACTCAATTATCACTAGTCATCCCATTAGTTAAGGTTAAAACTGAGAAACTTTGGGAACTGTAGGCAGGAATGTGATTCAGCTTCAGTGTTCGCCAAATTTGAACACAAAGTACCAGGTAAGGGAAGCCACGTGCCAGCCCATGTTTTCACTGCTGCTATGTTACAGCTAAAATTGTACCATTGATGCGAACAAACTGGGATAAGGCATCCAGTGGCAACTGAAAAATGTGGGAGTCAAGGGATATGGTTTATTTTACTTTGAGAAGCAAAGTTTTTGGAAGACAGTTATGACAGGCTCAAAAATTTCTCAACCTACATATTTCACAGTTACTTTCTCAACTCTTTGAGAGCCAGACTGAAGACCCTTGGTGCCTCTGTTATGACGTTGGCTTAGAAATCACGGTTGGCAAGAGCAAATGTAGAGAGTGTCAGGGATGGGGGTGTGAGTGGACAGGTAAAGGAAGTACTTCTAAGACCCTTCATTGAAAAAAATGGTGTCGGTGTCCCCAACATAAAGAGAGTGTTGCCAGACAGGTTAAAGATTTGGGGCATTCTCCTAAAAGCAACAAGGAACCCTGCAAAAATTGATGTGATGTGACTCTTTCTCACTGAGGATTTATTTATTGAGTCTGAAAATAGTCAGATACTTGAAAGCGTGCAGTCTGTCCCACAGATGGGCCTTTGGAATTCTGCCATGATTTTTGCATGGCCAAGAAGCCCAGACTGTCATCCCCTTAGGCATCGTGACATGTGCTGCTTGTGCAAGATAACATGCCCACAATAGAGGTTAGGAAATACGTTGGCACTCACGAAACCAAAGCAGAGAAACGTAGTCCATCTGGATGTCATTGCCACACAAGGTTCAGAAAAGAAGACAAAACCACGATAATGACCACAAAGCCCTTTAGAAGCCTGTGTGCGTCAAGACCACATTCCCGGCAATGTTGCAGAGCAGGTGGGACCTCCAAAGGGATAATTCTGGCCACTCTGATACCTTTTCAGTAAAACAACATGTATAGGATCTTCTTAGCCCCTCAAACCTGGCCTACCTATTTACTTGTGTCCAAAATTGGGGTTTCAAATAAAATTAAGCACTTATCTGAAAAGTGGGAGAATCAGGGATCAGGGGAGCAAAATTCTTGAATTACAGAGCATCACTTTTCAGATTCAAACTAATCAACAACGATTTTATAATAAATTGCTCCTCTTTAAGCTTATTATAATTTTTTAAATAATCCGTGTGATTAGGTTAGAATTAGTGGGTAGTATTTCCATTTTAGCTTGGCTAACATATATTTTTTTTATCATATTTCCCCTTGCATTAACTGTACAAATTCATGTCTTTGGGAATTTTTACAATTAATAGAAAAATAGCCTTTCCCCAAAATCCCTTAAATAAATAAATGCTCTATTTTTAAAAATAATGACCAAAGGCCAAGATCACAGCTTGAACCAAGGCACTCAAAGACAAAGACTCTTTTGATTTAACCTGAGTCAGGCTCCTCTTAGCCCATTTCTCTGCTAAGGCTCTGTCCTTGGCCTGCTTAGTCCAGTTTTAACAAGAATTTTGCCAGATTAGTTTAAGGGAAATCTCCCACTCTCAATATCTGACCAAATTCCTTATCCCCCATCCTGGATACCTTATCACCCTGACCTGCCTTCAGCAAGAATCCTGTCAGTTAGTTTACCTCTGATGGCTCCCCCTCCATAATTGTCTATCACTAACCCCACCCTGCCCCTTTGCACTAAATCTCCATTTGTCTTTGTTGCATTTGGAGTGAGCCTGATCTTTCTTCCTTACTGCAAAGCCCCCATGTTGAGTTGAAACTCTCTTCAATAAAGTCTTCCTTCCCATTTTTAACAACCATCATAAATAACTTTTTCTCTAACACCAAGATTCTTCAAAATTCACACAGTAATGATCAGAGAATGTTCTGAGAGAAAAGTCCTCCCCATCCTGACTGCAAATCAGGAATGGTTATCATACATATGCCAGAGCTCTGAATAAATTTCAGCTGGATGCAGACCCTATGGTGTAAACTGATGAAAGGCAGGGACCACCACTGTCAGCACCCCTTGGAGAGCACAGCAGCACGAGATTAGTGGAAAGTGACGCCAGCACTTGTGAGAGCCGCAGCTGCGGTAACGAGATCACAGTAATGAGAAAGGTCATGGAAAGTTTGGTACTTTTGTTCCTCTGGCCTCTACAGCAAGGTGAGCACACTAGTCAGAGAAACAGGCTTAAGAGAAGCTTTCTCAGGAAATACTGTCCATATCACTGTCTTTGAAAACCTCTCAGCTGTGGTCCTGGTCCAGCTGCACCCCCCAACCCCCCAAACTGCTAAACCTATGACTGTTGTCTCCTACTTTACCTCTTTCTCCACATTCTAAATTGAGAAATCTTTCTATAAAAATCATGAGCAGAAAACACATCAATCATTTTAAGAGCCCAGCCTAATCCTACTTTAAAAAGTCAATGAGATAATTTCTTATAAGCCTAATCGTATACTTATCGGGTGACCCAGAAATCCCACTCTCCAGTATTTTCCCATGCCATTAGTCTCCCATGGCTGCTGTTACAAATTAGCATAAATTTAGAGGCTTAAAAACAACCCAACCTTATTATCTTACAGTTCTGTAGGTCAGAAATTCACAGATCTCATGGGGCTAAAATGCAGATGTTAGCAAGGCTACATTTCTTTCTGTGATTTCAAGGGAAAAATCTGTCTCCTTGCCTTTTTACCTTCCGGAGGCTGCTTGTATTCTTTGCCATTTCTTTCTTCAAAGGTAGTAACAGCAGATCAAGCCCTTCTCAAGCTGTTACTTCTCTAGTTCCCTACAACAGTTAGGAAAGAGTCTCTTCTTTAAATAACTTATATGATTTGGTTGGGTCTACTTGGAAACATCAGGTTAGACTCTATTTTAAGGTCAGTTTATTAGGAATTTTAATTCCATCTGCAATCTCAATTCCCTTTTGCTGTGTTATATAGCATATTCACAGGCTTCCCTGGCGGCTCAAGTAGTAAAGAATCTGCCTGCAAATACAGGAGCTACAGGAGACACAGGTTCGATCCCTGGGTCAGGAAGATCCCCTGAAGGAGGAAATAGTAACCCACTTCAGTATTTTCACCTGGAGAATCCCATGGACAGAGAATCATGGTGAACTGCCATCCATGGATCACAGAGTCAGACATGACTGAAGTGACTTATTATATTCACAGGTTTGAGGATGAGGGGATGGGCATCTCTGGAGCCATTGTTCTACTGCAACAATCCAAGAGAAATGAACATACGTGTCCACACAAAGGCTTATATTCAAATGTTCATAGCCATTTTATTCATAAAAGCTGATAACTAGAAGCAACCCAAATGTCATCAACTGGTGAATGGGTAAACAAATTGTGATGCATCCATATAACAGAATATACTCTACATTAAAAACAAACTACTGATACACACAACATGAATAAACCTCAAATATAAAAGGGTATATATGGTATAAGTCCATTTTGTATAAATTTCTAGGCAAAGCAAAATCATAGTGATAGAAAACAGATGATAGCTGCCAGAGAGAAGGAGAATGGATTTACCACAAAGGTACACAAGAGAACTTTTTGAAATAATGGGCATGGTTTATATCATGAGTATTGTGATGACACAATGATATCAGTTCAGTTCAGTTCAGTCACTCAGTCGTGTCCAACTCTCCACAACCCCATAAACCGCAGCACGCCAGGCTTCCCTGTCCATCACCAACTCCCGGAGTTTACTCAGACTCACGCCCATTGAGTCAGTGATGCCATCCAGCCATCTCATCCTCTGTCGTCCCCTTCTCCTCCTGCCCCCAATCCCTCCCAGCATCAGAGTCTTTTCCAATGAATCAACTCTTCGTATGAGGTGGCCAAAGTACTGGAGTTTCAGCTTTAGCATCATTCCTTCCAAAGAAATCCCATCTTGATCTCTTTCAGAATGGACTAGATGGATCTCCTTACAGTCCAAGGGACTCTCAAGAGCCTTCTCCAATACCACAGTTCAAAAGCATCAATTTTTCGGCACTCAGCTTTCTTCANTTTCAGCTTTAGCATCATTCCTTCCAAAGAAATCCTGGGGTTGATCTCCTTCAGAATGGACTGGTTGGATCTCCTTGGAGCTTGTGTTAGGTATAGGTAATTGTAACATGTTAGTTTTTCCACCATATATTAATTTGTGTAACTTTCACTAGAACTTTTGAGATAACTATCATGATTCATGTGTTATAAATGAGTAAACTGAGGGACTGACAGGCTAGGCAACTTGCCAAAGTATCACAACTCAGAAATGATAACACCAGAATTTAGGCCTAGGAATGCTATTTCCAGAGTCCATGCATTTAACCAATATAGACAAATTACTTTTAGCCATTTGTTCCCTAATGAGATTAGACTGGACATAACATTAACAACACTATAGAAAATATCTTGGATTCTGGCCATGAGGAAGTGATATGTATTAGACTTATCCTCCTGTATATAACAAGTGCAAAAGGAGATAATACATATATTCTGGCCAAAAGATATGAAGTAACTATTTTAAGGCATTGGACAGACATTGCAGAGACCCTTGAGAAAAGGGAAGTATATGAAGTGAATACCATATTTATGCTGTCCTTCTGCTGGGAGCTTTCTTCATAACATGGCATAGGAAAGTAGAATGAATGAACGCTTAGTCACTCAGTCGTGTCTGATTCTTTGCGACCCCATGGACTACAGCCTGCTAGGGTCTACTGTCCATTGAGATTCTCCAGGAAAAAATACTGTATTGCGTTGTCATGCCCTCTCCAAGGGATCTTCCCAACCCAGGGATCAAACCCAGGTCCCACAATGCAGGCAGATTCTTTGCTGTCTGTGCCACCAGGGAAGCCCACAGAAAAGTAGACCCAAATACAAATCTTCAGTTTCCACTAGGATAGGATACAGTGATTGGATTTAGGACTGCAGAGGTGGCAGGAATTTGAGGATTAAGTATGCATATACCTGGGGGAAGCTGCACAAAGAAGGAGTTCTACAATCTTCATGAAAGTCCCCATTGAGTGTCTGGCTAAAAGTTATGACAAACCTAGACAGCATATTATAAAGCAAAGACATTACTTTGCCAACAAAGGTACGTATAGTCAAAGCTATGGTTTCTCTAGTAGTCATGTAGAGAGTAGCCATAGGTGGGTTTTGAATTGAGTAGAGATTCCACAGGTCACCTGTGCTGGGAATTATTGACAAGCCAGACTGAAGAGACCTCTTTGAATATCCTGAATGTGCAATTGATATCCCAATTGTTTAGTCTCTCAATCATGTCTGAATCTTTGTGACCCCTTGGACTGTAGCCTGTCAGGCTTCTCTATCCATGGGATTTCCCAGGCAAAAATACTGGAGCAGGTTGCCATTTCCTTCTCCAGGGGATCTTCCTGATAAAGGTATCAAACCTGCTTTTCCTGCATTGCAGACAGATTCTTTACTACTGAGCCACCAGGAAACTAGAACTTCCTTAAAAAAAACTTAAAACATCAGGCACCTCAACTTTTAAGACCTTCACTTAAAACATTTGAAGACCTTTTAAGACTTTCACTTGACAGACAAGCCCCCAAATCATCTGGCTTTGAAAAGCAACAGGACTTGTGTTCATAAGACCCAAAATGTTGAAGCCACCTGACAAACTCTTCTTAAAGGGCTCATGCACACACTCACCCCAGGGCCAATAGCAGAAGAAGACATTTGAAAAATGTCTAGACTTTATAACAGGGAGATTTACTTGTCAATCTTACAAGTGTAGGCCTGAGGGGCAGGGGTCAGTTATAATTCTTTCTGGGGACAGAGGAGTTGGTGGATACCATTTTTGCACTCTGTGTCTACATTGCTAAAGCTGGAGGATGTCTTTTTCTTTTTTCCTTGGTGAGTGCTTTCTTCATGTTCTCCCTCTGCCACAGTCCACACACAGTGCCAGTATCTTCCAGAAGGGAGATTTTACACATGCATGGTGCCCTGGATTTTGTGGCAGAAGCCCAGGACATGCATCCTGATCATTTGGATCTGGATGTATGTCCCTGGGTCTGATGGGGCTGTAACAATCAGAGATCCAGTTCTTAGACAGCCATCCTCAGGGCATGGCACAGATAGTCAACTAGGACATACCCCCCAGTCTTCCTGAGAAAGAGGCCTATTTATAATACTTGTCCAGGGACTTTGGGACTGAGGAGCAGGCTTTCTGGTCTGGTGTACTTGCTCTCAGTGAATCATTGCACTTTCTATGTCCAGCTCACCATCTCCACAAAAGGAACTTATACCCTGACAGGTGTCCCAATTTTTGCAGCGGCTGCCAAGGAATACCTCTACATTTCCTGGCTCTAGTGGCCAGAGGAGTTTACACTTACAGATATCAGGGGACAATAAAGCATGGAGAAAGAGTTCTTAAATAGCTAAGACCCTCAGGCATAACAAGAAGGAACAGGCTCAGGACCTCAGCCTTTTTGTGAAGAAGCTTATAATCTTCTCATTACAGCTGCAGCCCCTGACAGGGTTCTAATTAAATACATACCTACGAACTGACTGTAAACCTTTCTGGAGACCTTGGGAGGTGAGTGCTATCTTTGCACTTTTCCTCTGGTGTGTTCTAGAGTGCCAGATTCTCCCCANAGTAATGTCTCTGCTTTTGAAGATGCTGTCTAGGTTGGTCATAACTTTTCTTCCGAGGAGTAAGCGTCTTTTGATTTCATGGCTGCAGTCACCATCTGCAGTGATTTTGGAGCCCAGAAAAATAAAGTCTGCCACTGTTTCCACTGTTTCTCCATCTATTTCCCATGAAGTGATGGGACTGGGTGCCATGATCTTTGTTTTTCAAATGTTGAGTCTTAAGCCAACTTTTTCACTCTCCACTTTCACTTTCATCAAGAGGCTCTTTAGTTCCTCTTCACTTTCTGCCAAAAGGGTGGTGTCATCTGCATATCTGGGGTTATTGATATTTCTCCCGGCAGTCTTGATTCCAGCTTGTGTTTCTTCCAGTCTAGCATTTCTCATGATGTATTCTGCATATAAGTTAAATAAGCAGAGTGACAATATACAGCCTTGATGTACTCCTTTTCCTGTTTGGAACCAGACACAATCATATACATTTGCCAAAACTTGATGAGTCATACCTTAAAACTGGGGAAGTTTATTGCATATAAATAAAGTATATAACTATATAACATGTATAATAAAATATAAATTAAAATAAATACATAAATAGAATAGAAGTGATTTTTAAAAGTCACTAAGAGGACAATCATAACTTCCTAGTTTAATTCAGTTCAGTCACTCAGTCATGTCTGACTCTTTGTGACCCCATGGACTGCGGCACGCCAGGCCTCCCTGTCCATCAACAACTCCTGGAGCTTACTCAAACTAGTGTCCATCGAGTTAGTGATGCCATCCAACCATCTCATCCTCTGTTGCCGTCTTCTCCTGCCTTCAATCTTCCCCAGCATTAGGGTTTTTTCCAATGAGTCAATTCTTTGCATCAGGTGGTCAAAATATTGGAGCTTCAGCTTCAGTATCATCCTTTCCAACGAATATTCAGAACTGATTTCCTTTAGGATTGACTGGTTTGATCTCCTTGCAGTCCAAAGGACTCTCAAGAGTCTTCTCCAACACCGTAGTTCAAAAACTTCAATTCTTCAGTTCTCAGCTTCTTAGTAAGAAAGAATAAGAGGCATGAGGCCCATGAAAAATTCTGCAACTCAAAAGATAAATACAAAAGAACAGAACTTGTAAACTGACGTCCTCTGTAATTGGTTTTCTAAAAATATATTAAAAAATCATCAAAAAAATATCTGTTATTTATTTTCACCTAGAAACACTGCACCTATAAAAGGAGAGGAAAATATCATGAAAAAGAAAAATCTAACACAAGGAGAAACTGGACAGATATATTAAAAAGGCAATGTAATATTGAAATTAAAATCCAGAAAAGACACTTTTCTCCAGGTGAACTAGTTGTATTTATTCATTCATTTACTTTGTGATTATCTCTTCCCTCAAGATGACCTGTGAGCTCCCTGAGCACAAGAACCTTGTTTTCTGTGTTCATCTTGTAGCCTTTGGTACCCTTGTGTTTGGCCAGATCTCCATAATACTGGTTGATTTAAAGAATGCACAATTTAAAAACAGAAAAAATAAAATAAGCTATTACATAAAAAGAAGGAAACCAGCTCTTCCATAGGAACTCAATGCCACTACTAGAGAAAGAAAGCCAAAGCCATGACCTCACTGTTTCACTGGCAAACCTGAGAGACCTTCTGAATTCAAGTAGGCAGCACCCTGTGTATGTGGCCTTTAACAGAAGCAGAAGATATTAAGAAGAGGTGGCAAGAATACACAGAAGAACTGTACAAAAAAGATCTTCATGACCAAGATCATCATGATGGTGTGATCACTCACCTCGAGCCAGACATCCTGGAATGTGAAGTCAAGGGGGCCTTAGGAACCATCACTATGAACAAAGCTAGTGGAGGTGATGGAATTCCAGTTGAGTTCTTTCAAATCTTAAAAGATGATGCTGTGAAAGTGCTGTACTCAATATGCCAGCAAATTCGGAAAACTTAGCAGTGGCCACAGGACTGGAAAAGGTCAGTTTTCATTCCAATCCCAAAGAAAGACAATGCCAAAGAATGCTCAAACTACCACACAATTGCACTCATTTCACATGCTAGTAAAGTAATGCTCAAAATTCTCCAAGCCAGNAGGAACTTTAATATGCCACTTATGATTGGACAGATCATTCAGACAGAAAGTCAATAAGGGAATATCATTCTTAACCAACATGTCAGATGAGATGAACTTAAAAGATATATACAGAACATTTCATTCAAAAGCAGCATAATAAACATTCTTAGGTGTGCAAAACAAGTCTTAATAAATTTAAGGACACTTAAGTCATATCAGCCTCTTTTCCAACCACAATAGAATGAAGCTAGAAATAAATTACAAGAAAAAAAATTACAAACATGACAGCTTAAACAGTATGCTACTGAACAACCAGTGAATTGATAAAGAAGTCAAAAGAGAAATTAAAAAATGCCTCGAGACAAATGAAAATGGAAACACAACATGCCAAAATTTACGTGATGCTGTAAAAGTTTAAGAGGTAAGTTCATTGCAATGCAGGCCTACTTTAAGAAATAAGAAAAATCTCAAACAATTTAGCTTAACACGTAAAAAAAAAAAAAAAACTAGAAAAAGAACCAATAAATTCCAAAGTTAGTAGAACAAAGAAAATAACAAATATCAGAGGGTAACTAAATATAGACCAAGAAAAAAAAAGATTAATGAAATAACTGATTTTTTTGCAAATATTAAGAGAAAATTGACAAACCTTTAGCTAGACTCACCAAGGATAAAAGAGAGGCTTTAAATTAGTAAAATCAGAAATGAAAGAGTAGATGGTACGAGTGATACCAATGACATACAAAGGTTCATAAGAAACAACTAAAAACAATCATGAACCAACAAGTTGGACAACCTAAAAGAAATAGATATGTTCTTAGAAGAATACAAACGTTTAAGTTTGTGTCATGATGAAACAGAAAATCTGAATACAAGCATACATTGGGAATATTGCCAATTCAGTTCCAGTATACCATAACAAAGGAAAATTGCAAGAAAGCAAATCACAGATTTTTTTTTGTTTCCCAGTGCATATAAAAGTTACGTTGACATTATNAAGTTTGTGTCATGATGAAACAGAAAATCTGAATACAAGCATACATTGGGAATATTGCCAATTCAGTTCCAGTATACCATAACAAAGGAAAATTGCAAGAAAGCAAATCACAGATTTTTTTTTGTTTCCCAGTGCATATAAAAGTTACGTTGACATTATATTGTTGTTTATTAAATGTGCAAGAGCATTATATCAAAAAATTTACTTACCTTAATTAAAAAAATGTTATTGTTAAAAATGCTATCATCTGAGCCTTCAGCAAGTCAAGATAGTAACATCAAAGACCACTTCAGTTCCGCTGCTCAGTCGTGTCTGACTCTGCGACTCCATTAAATGCACCACGCCAGGCCTCCCTGTCCATTACCAACTCCCGGAGTTCACCCAAACTTATGTCCATCAAGTTGGTGATGCCATCCAGTCATCTCATCCTCTGTTATCCCCTTCTCCTCCTGCCCCCAATCCTTCCCAGCATCAGAGTCTTTTCCAATGAGTCAACTCTTTGCATGAAGTGGCCAAAGTATTGGAGTTTCAGCTTTAGCATCAGTCCTTCCAAAGAACAACCAGGACTGATCTACTTTAGGATGGACTGGTTGGAGCTCCTTGCAGCTAGTCACAAATTATTATGCTATACATAAATAACAATATAATAATATTAAACTTGGAAATACTGTGAGAATATATAAAAAACTTGGAAATACTGTGAGAATTACCAAAATGCGACATAGAGACATGATGTGAGAAAACCCTATAGGAAAAAATGGCACCAATAGATTGCTTGATGCAGGATTACTACAAACCTTCAATTTGAAAAAAAAAAAAAAAAAGCAGTGTCTGCAAATCACAGTAAAGTAAAAGCACAATAAAACTGAATTATGTCTGTAGCCCAAATACTAAGGGTACTGAATCAGTAATCAAAGTTCTCCCAATTAGCAGAAGTCCAGGTCAAATTGGCTTCACTGATGAATTCTACCATATAATCGAAGAAGAATTAATACCAATATTTCTTAAAATTTTCCATAAAAGAGGAAATGGAACACTTCCAAACTCATTTTACAAGGCTAGCATTCCTTGATGTTAAAACCAGACAAAGATACCAGAGAAAATTACAGGCCAGTGTTCCTGATAAACATAGATGCAAACATCCACAGCAAAGTATTAGCAAACTGAATTTAACAATACACTGAATGAATCAAATACCATGATCAAGTATGATTTACTCCAGGGATGCAAGAATGGTTCAACATCTGCAAATCAATCAAAATGATAAGCCACACTAGCAAAATGAAGGATGAAAATAATTAGTTTCATTAAAAGCAGAAAAAGCACTTGGCAAAACTCATATCCATTTATGATAAAAACTCCCAATAAAGTGAGTGGAGAGTGAGTATGTCTCAACATAACAGTTAACATCATACTTATGATGAAAAGCTGAAAAATTTTGCCCCGATATCAGGAATAAGACAAGGATGCCCAGCCTTGCCAGTTCATTCAATGTAGTTCTAACCAGAGCAATTAGGCAAGCAAAAGAAAAGATATTCAAGTCTGAAAAAGCAGTAAAATTGTCTTTATTTGCAGAAGATATGATATTAGGTATAGAAAACTCAAAAAACTCCAATAAATAATAAGCAAATTCAGTAAAGTTGTAGGAGACAGTATATAAAATTCTATTGTATTTCTATATATTAATGACAAACTATCAGAGATACTAAGAAAACAACCTCACTTATTATACAATTGCATCAAAAAGAAAATGCCCAGGAATAAATTTACCTAAGAAGATGAAAGAAAGACCTATACACCAAAAATTAGAATCCATAGATGAAAGAAATCAAAGAAAACACAAATGAACAGAAAAATATTTGGTGCCTGGGGGTTGGAAGAATTAACACTGTTAAATTAGCCAAACCAGCTAAAGCAATTTACAGTTCAATAAATTCCTATCAGAATTTTAAAGTCAATTTTTACAGAAATATACAATCCTAAAATTTGTATGGAATCACAAAAGATACCAATAGTCAAAGAAACTTTGCAAAAGAACAACAAAGCTGAAGGCGTTCATACTTTCTGATTTCAAATTATATTAAAAGTACATAGTGATAAAAACAGACACATAGATAAATGGAATAGAATAGGGAGCCCAGGACTAAAGCCATGCATATATGGTCAATTAATTGGACATGACTGAAGTGACTTAGCATGCATGAATGCATTGGAGAAGGCAATGGCAACTCACTCCAGTATTCTTGCCTGGAGAATCCCAGGGACAGAGGAGCCTGGTGGGCTGCCGTCTATGGGGTCGCACAGAGTCAGACGTGACTGAAGAGACTTAGCAGCAGGAGCAGCAGCGATTTACAACAAAGGAGCCAAGAACATACAATGGGAAAGGAGAGTCTGTTTAAAATATGATGATAGGAAAACTGAAATCCTATTTTATACTATACATAAAAATCAACTCAATATGGATTAAAAACTTGAACACAAGATCTGTAACCGGAAGTCTCTTTTAAGAAAACATCAAGCACAAGTTTTCTTGACATCAGTTTTGTTGATGACTTTTTGTATTTGACACTTAAAGGAAAGACAACAAAAGCAGAAATAAATAAATCAGACTATATCAAACTAAAAAGCTCTGTACAGTAAAGGAAACCATCAACAAAAAGAAATGGCCATCTATATAATGTAGGAAAATGTTTGCAAAGCATATGTCTGATAAAGGGTTAATGCCTTATATGCACACACACACACACACACAACTCATACAACTCAATAGCAAAAGGCAAGAAACAAAATTAAATAGGAAAAAATCCCATAACCAATCCACTTAAAAAGTAGGCAGAGGATCTTGATAGACATTTTTCCAAAGAACAAAAAATGGCCAACAAATACATGAAAAGATTCTCCATATCACTAAGCATCAGGGGAATACAAATGAAACTGCAGTGAGGTATCACCTCACACTTTATGATGGTTGTTTAGTTGCTAAGTCATGTCTGACTCCTGTGACCCCATGGACTGTAGCCTGTCAGGCTCCTCTGTCCATAAGATTTTCCAGGCAAGAACACTGGAGTAGGTTGCCATTTCCTTCTCCAGGGGATCTTACAGACCCAGGAATCAAACACAGGTATCCTGCATTGCAGGTAGATTCCTGCATTGCTGGCAGATTCTTTATCAACTGAGCCACAAGAGAAGTCCTACAGCTTATAGTGGCTATTATAAAGAAGACAAAATAATAAATATTGGCAAGAGTATGGAGAAAAGAGAACTCCTGTGCACTGTTGGGAAAATGTAAATTGATGCAGCCAGTATGAAAATAGTGTTGATGTTTCTCAAAAAATTAAAACTAGAACAAATATATCATCCAGCAATTCCAATTTTTAAGTATTTACTGAAGCAAATAAAAATCCTAACATGGAAAGACAGCTGCATGCCCTTATTCACTGCAGCATTATTTAGAAAGTGTGGTGTATATACACACATGCAGAAACAATGGAAAATTATTCCATCAAAAGAAAAGAAAATCCTGCTATTTGAGGCAACAAGGATGGAGCTTGGGAGCATAGGCAAAGTATGTGTCAAACAGAGAAAGACAAATATTGTATGATTTCACTTATATTTAGGATCTAAAAACTATACTCATAGTTAGTATAATAAGCTAAGTCATGGATACATAGGGGCTTCCCCGGTGGCTCAGTGGGAAAGAATCTGCCTGCAATGCAGGAGCCAGATAGTTCAATCACAGGGTCGAGAAGATTCCCTGGAGGAGGAAATGGCAATCCACTCCAGTATTCTTGCCCAGGAAATCCTATGGACGGAGGAGCCTGGTGGGGCTACAGTGCATGGGGTCACAAAGAGTTGGATACGACTTAGTGACTAAACATACACACATGGATATGTAATGTACAGCAAGATGACCATAGTCAATAATATGGCATCATATATTCTAAACTTGCTGAGTATCAACATTAAATGTTCTCATAAGAAAAAAATTTCCATGTGTGGTAGAAGATGATAACAAGCTATACTTTGCTGATCATTTCACAATACAAGCATATATAAAGTCATTATGTTATACTGTTGTTCAATTGCTCAGTTCAACCAGGCTTCTCTGTCCATAGGATTTTCCAGGCAAGGATACTGGAATGGGTTGCCATTTCCTTCTCCAGGGGATCTTCCTGATTCAGGGATAGAATCCATGTTTCCTGCACTGGCAGGTGGAGTCTTTACCACTGGGCCACAGGGAAGCCCCATGATGTCATATACCTGAAAATAATATAGTATTGGATGTCAATGATAACTAAGTAAATAACTATTTTTTTCATTCACTCTTAGACAACTCTAGATAACCTGTAATTTACTAATGTATCCCCATCTAAAATTGAAAAATGACTAGTGCTTTGACAATTGAGATTTTTATTTGAAATGTCTTCCCTATTGACTATGAGGATGTTTTAGGCAGGATTCTAGAATATCCCTCAAGATTACTGCTTATTACGTATACAATTCTGTATAATTCCTAAAAGTATAAATCTAATATTATTCTTGTGATTAAGTTACATGGTAAAATTGACTTTAAGAAAGGAAGTGGGTCTAATATAATCAGAAGAAATTTGAAGTTGTGAGAGGGATTTGACAAGAGAAGATTCTCCGTTGTTGATTTTGAAAATGGAGGGGATGGGCATCAAGTGGCAGGGAATTTGAGTAATCCTTAGAAAATATTATTATCCCCTAGCTGACAATCAACAACTAAATGGGGACCATGGCCCTACTGTCACAAGGAATTGAACTCTGACAACACTGAATAAGCTTAGAAGCAGATTCTACCCCAAATTACCAGCCTTTAGTCTGACACTTTGATTTTAGCCTTTAGTGAGACCTTGAGCATAGAACCCAATCTATGGTGCTCAGACTTACAAAACCTGAGCTAATAAATGAGTATTAGTATAAGCCATTAAGTTTGTAGTAATTTGTTATGTAGAAGAAAAGATTGCTACAAAATTCTTTGATAAATTACATAATGATTCTGTTTTCTCATCAGTAGAATTATGGTAAGAATCAGTTCAGTTCAGTCACTCTGTCGTGTCCGACTCTTTGCGATCCCATGAATCCCAGCATGCCAGGCCTCCCTGTCCATCACCAACTCTGGGAGTTCACTCAGACTCACGTTCATCGAGTCCGTNCATCAGGAATACACCTTCAGACACAGAAGATCTTGCAGAACAACAGCTTAGAGCAGGCAGGAGGACCTGACCACTGGAAAAGAATATATAGAACCATGCAAAATAGAGCCAGAGCCAGAGCCAGAGGAATCAACCGTCCTGACTACAGACTATACTACAAAGCTACAATCATCAAGACAGTATGGCACTTGCATAAAAACAGAAATATAGACCAATAGAACAAGATAGAAAACACAGAGATAAACCCACACACCTATAGCTATCATACTTTTGACAAAGGAGGCAAGAATATACAATGGGGTGAAGACAGTCTCTTCAATAAGTGGTGCTAGAAAAACTGGACAGCTACATGTAAAGGAATGAAATTAAAACACTTCCTAACACCATACATAGAATGTATTAAAGACCTAACTATAAGACAAGAAAGTATAAAATTCTTAGAAGAAAACATAGTTAGAACCCTCTATGATGTAAGCCACAGAAAGATCCTCTATGACTCACCTCCTAGTGTAATGGATATAAAAACAAAAATAAACAAATGGGACATAATTAAACTTAAAAGCTTCTGCATAGCAAAGGAAACTATAAAGGTGAAAAGACAACCCTCAGAATGGGAGAAAGTTATAGCAAATGAGACAAGTAACAAAGGATTGATTTCCAAAATATATAAGCAGCTCATACAAGTCAATACCAGAAAAACAAATAACCCAGTCAAAAAGTGGGAGAAAGACCTAAACAGATATTTTTCCAAAAGACATAAGATAGCTAATAAATACATGAAAAGATGCTCAACATTGTTCATTATTAGAGAAATGCAAATCAAAACTACAATGAGATATCACCTCACACCAGTCAGAATGGCCTTATCAAAAAACCTACAAACAAAAAATGCTGGAGAGGGTGTGGAGAAAAGGGAACTCTCTTGGACTGTTGGTAGGAATGCAAATTGATACAGCCACTATGGAAGACGGTTGGAGATTCCTTAAAAAATTAGGAATAAAACCACTATATGACTCAGCAATTGCACTTCTAGGCATATATCCTGAGGAAACCAAAACTGAAAAGGACACATATACTCCACTGTTCACTGCAGCACTATTTAGAATAGCTAGGACATGGAAGAAACCTAGATGTCTATCAACAGATGAAAGGATGAAGAAGCTGCAGTACATATATACAACGGAATAGTCCATGTGTGCGTACTAAGTCACTTCAGTCGTGTCTGACTCTTTGGGACCCTATGGAATGTAGCCTGCCAGGTTNTACTCCACTGTTCACTGCAGCACTATTTAGAATAGCTAGGACATGGAAGAAACCTAGATGTCTATCAACAGATGAAAGGATGAAGAAGCTGCAGTACATATATACAACGGAATAGTCCATGTGTGCGTACTAAGTCACTTCAGTCGTGTCTGACTCTTTGGGACCCTATGGAATGTAGCCTGCCAGGTTCCTCTGTCCATGGGATTTTCCAGGCAAGAATACTGGAGTGGGTTGCCATGCCCTCCTCCAGGGGATCTTCCCCACCCAGGGATCAAACCTGCATCTCCTGTGGCTCCTGCATCTCCTACATTGCAGGCAGATTCCTTTACCACTGAGCCACCAGGGAAGCCCATGGTAGAATATTCTTCAGCCATAAAAAGGGATATGTTTGAGTCCGTCCTGATGAGGTGGATGAACCCAGAGCCTATTATACAGAGTAAAGCAGGTCAGAAAAAGAAAAACAAATATCATATACTAACGTATATGGAACATAAAAAGATGGTACCGATGAAATTACTTGAAGGGCAGCAATGTGGAGACAGAGACAGAGAGAGCAGACTGATGGACACTCCAGGGGTGGAGGAAAAAGGAGAGCATGGGGTATATGGGATATATGGAGAGAGTGACACGGAAACATACATTACCATATGCAAAATAGATAGCCAATGGGAATTTGCTGTATGACTCAGAGAAATCAAACCGGGGCTTTGCAACAACCTAGAGGAAAACAACAGAATGGGAAAGACTAGAGATCTCTTCAAGAAAATTAGAGATACCAAGNCTTACAAATAGCTGTGAAAAGAAGAGAAGCCAAAAGCAAAGGAGAAAAGGAAAGGTATACCCTTTGAATGCATAATTTCAAAGAATAGCAAGGAGAGATAAGAAAGCCTTCCTCTGCAATCAATGCAAAGAAATAGAGGAAAACATTAGAATAGGAAAGGTGAGAGATCTCTTCATTAAAATTAGAGATACCAAGGGAACATTTCATGCAAAGATGGGCTTAATAGAGGACAGAAATTTATGGACCTAACAGAAGCAGAAGATATTAGGTAAGAGGTGGCAAGAATACACAGAAGAACTGTACAAAAAAGATCTTCACAATCCAGATAATCATGATGGTATGATCACTCACCTAGAGCCAGACATCCTGGAATGTGANATAAAGGACAGAAATGGTATGGACCTAACAGAAGCAGAAGATATTAAGAAGAGGTGGCAAGAATACACAGAGGAACTGTACAAAAAAGATCTTCATGACCCAGATAATCATGATGGTGTGATCACTCACCTAGAGCCAGACATCCTGGAATGTGAAATCAAGTGGGCCTTAGGAAGCATCACTATGAACAAAGCTAGTGGAGGTGATGGAATTCCAGTTGAGCTATTTCAAATCCTGAAAACTGATGCTGTGAAAGTGCTGCATGGAATAAGCCAGCAAATTTGGAAAACTCAGCAGTGGCCACAGGACTGGAAAAGGTCAGTTTTCACTCCAATCCCAAAGAAAGGCATTGCCAAAGAATGCTCAAACTACCACAAAATTGCACTCATCTCACATGCTAGTGAAGTAATGCTCAAAATTCTCCAAGCCAGGCTTCAGCAACATGTGAACCATGAAATTCCAGATGTTCAAGCTGGTTTTAGAAAAGGCAGAGAAACCAGAGACCAAATTGCCAACATCTGTTGGATCATTGAAAAAGCAAGAGAGTTCCAGAAAAACATCTATTTCTGCTTGATTGACTATGCCAAAGCCTTTGACTGTGTGGATCACAATTAACTGTGGAAAATTCTGAAAGAGATGGGAATGTCAGACCACCTGATCTGCCTCTTGAGAATTCTGTATGCAGATTAGGAAGCAACAGTTAGAATCAGATATGGAACAACAGACTGGTTGAAAACAGGAAAAGGAGTATGTCAAGATTGCTTATAGTCACACTGCTTTTGATGCAGAGTACATCATGAGAAATACCAGGCTGGATGAAGCACAAGCTGGAATCAAGATTGCTGGAAGAAATATCAATAACCTCAGATATACAGATGATACCACCCTTATGGCAGAAAGTGAAGAACTAAAAGGTCTCTTGATGAAAAGTGAAAGAGGAGAGTTAAAAAGCTGACTTAAATCTCAGCATTCTTTGGAATTATGTATTCAAAGGGTATACCTTTCCTTTTCTCCTTTGCTTTTGGCTTCTCTTCTTTTCACAGCTATTTCTATGACCTCTTCAGACAGCCGTTTTGCTTTTTTGCATTTCTTTTTCTTGGGGATGGTCTTGATCCCTGTCCAATGTCACAAACCTCCATCCACAGTTCATCAGGCACTCTATCAGACCTAGTCCCTTAAATCTAGTCTTTCCCATTCTGTTGTTTTCCTCTATTTCTTTTCATTGATCACTGAGGAAGGCTTTCTTATCTCTTCTTGCTATTCTTTGGATCTCTGCATTCAGATGCTTGTATCTTTCCTTTTCTCCTTTGCTTTTCACAGCCCCAAATGCTGGGAAAGATTGAAAGTGGGAGAAGCAGGGGACACCAGAGAATGAGATGGTTGGATGGCATAACCAACTCAATGGACATGAGTTTGAGTAAACTCTGGGGGTTGGTGATGGATGGGGAGGCCTGGCATGCTGCAGTCCATGGGGTCACAAAGAGTTGGACACAACTGAGCAACTGAATTGAACTGAACTGAATCTAGGAATAAATTTAACTGAGATAAAAAGCTTGTACACTGATAACTATAAGACCCTGGTGAAGGAGATGGAAGATAACACATATGAGTGAAAAGATATCCTGTCCTCATGGATTGGGAGAATTGTCAAAGTGAAATGTTCATACTACCCAAAGAAATCTACAAATTAAATGAAACCCCTATCAATATTGCAATGGCATTTTTCACAGAAATAGAACAAACAATCCTAACATTTGTATGGAACCACAAAGTCCTCAAATTGCCAAAGCAGTCTTGAAAAAGAAGAAATCTGGAAGCGTCATACTTTGATTTCAACTACATTTCAAGGCTGTAAGAAACAGAGGAGTGTGGCATTGGCATAAACACAGATGTGTAGATCAATGGAATAGAATAGAGAATCAAGAAATAAATCTATGCTGATATGGTCAACTAATCTACAACAAAGAAGCCAGGAGTATACAACAGGAAAAACCTCATCTGCTTAACAAATGATTTTTGGAAAACCATTTGGGATTTTCTGGTGGCTCAAATGGTGAAGAGTCCACCTGCAATGCAGGAGACCCAGGTTTAATCCCTAGGATGGGAAAATTTCCTGGAGAATGGAATGGCTACCCACTCCAGTATTCTTGCCTGGAGAATTCCAAAGACAGAGAAGCCTGGTGTGGGCTACAGTCCATGGGGTTGCAAAGATTCACACACAATTGAGCAACTAACATTTTCACTTTGGGAAAACTGGTCAGCCACATGCAAAAGAATAAAACTGGACTCCTCTCTTACACCACACACAAATATCAACTCAAAATGGACTGAATACTTGATCATAATACCTGGAAACATAAGACTCCTAGAAGAAAACATAGGTGTTAAGTTCTAAGGTATTTTGGATTCGACATCAAAAGCAATAGCAACAAAAGCAAAAATAAATAAGAAGGACTGCATCAAACTAAATAGCTGCTACCTACCAAAGTAAACCATCAATGGAATAAAAAGGCATAAGCATAGGTTAAAAGGCAACCTATGGAAGGGAAGAAAATAATTGCAGATCATATACCTGATAAGGGTGTCATATCCAACATATACACAAGCAGTTCATGGCACTCAATGGCAAAATAAACCAAACAATTTGAATAAAAAATTGGCAGAAGATCCCAAACAAACATTTTTCCAAAAATGTATAAATAGCCAACCAGGTACACGAAAAGATGGTCAATATCACTAATCATCAGGAAAAGACAAATAAAAACCACAATATCTTCTAACACCTATTAAAAAGGCTATTATCAAAAAGACAAATGTTGATGTTGATGAGGATATGGAGAAAAGGCAATTCTTGTGTACTATTGGTAGAAATGTAAATTGAGTATCCACTGTGGAAAACAATATGGAGGTTATAGAACTACCATTATCACCCAGCAATTACACTTCTGGGTGTATATCCAAAGGAAATGAAATCAGTATCATGAAGAGATATCTGCACTCCATGCCTGTTGTAATATCATTCACAATAGTCAAGATACAGAAACAAGCTAAGTACCTGTCAACAGATGATGAATAAAAATGATGTGATATATATATGTGTATATGTGTATACACACACTGTGCATGCGTGCTTAGTTGTGTCTGACTCTTTGTGACCCCAAGGACTATAGCTCGCCAGACTGGATTTTCCATTGGAGTGCGTTGTCATTTTCTAGTCCTGGAGATCTCCCTGACATGTATATAGGTATCTACACATTCTCTACACACAATGGAATATTATTCAGCTATGAGAAAGAAATTCTGTCATTTGCAAAAATATGGATAGATTTTGAGTGAATTATTGTAAGTGAAATAAGTCAGATAGAAAAAGACAAATACTGCAAGATATGGCTTATTTACAGCATCATAAAGAAAAGTCAAACTCCAAAAAGGACTAGAAAAATTATTGCAGAGTGGTAGGGAAAATTGGGATAGGCTGATAAGAGTGCAAACTTACAGCTATCACAGACATATGTGATCTAATATAAACATGGTAAGTATAGTTGACAACACTATTGTATAACTAAAACAAATTTTAAAAAGTAGAATTTAAATGAGCTCACCATAAAAGGAAAGATAAAATAAGTTATGGATATGAGAATCTTTAACTAGATTGTGAGAATCTTTCATGAGGTATACCTGTATCAAATCACCACAGTGTACAGTTTAAACATCTTATGATTTTGTCAGTATATCACAATAAAGCTGAAAAATGTTTGTTTTATGCCAAACATTTGTTTTATGCCAAACTAATAATTGCTGCTGCTGCTAAGTTGCTTCAGTTGAGTCCGACTCTGTGTGATCCCATAGATGGCAGCCCACCAGGCTCCTCTGTCTCTGGGATTCTCCAGGAAAGAATACTAGAGCGGGTTGCCATTTCCTTCTCCAATAATTGCTAAGCTTTAGTAAAGCTATTTTTACCATGATGCTAAGTTTGTTTAACCTTCATACTAAAAGGGCCTCTCTGCTTAATGACATGAGCATTAGTCCCCCAAATGCCTGAGGCTGTCACTCTGTCTATATTTCCTTGAATGAAATATCTAATATCGCAAGCTGTTAGTAAGAATTATAGATTTGAGTACAATTTACTACTGCAATCCCTCTTTTTTTTTTTTTTTACCTTACAATATTGTATTGGTTTTGCCATACATCAACATGAATCCACCACAGGTGTACACGTGTTCCCTATCCTGACTCCCCCTCCCACTTCCCTCCCCATACCATCCCTCTGGGTCATCCCAGTGCACCAGCCCCGAGCATCCTGTATTATGCATCAAACCTGGACTGGTGATTCGTTTCACATATGATATTATACATGTTTCAATGCCATTCTCCCAAATCATCCCACCCTCGCCCTCTCCCACAGAGTCCAAAAGATTGTTCTATACATCTTTGTCCCTTTTGCTTTCTCACATAGAAAGTTATTTTTACCATCTTTCTAAATTCCATATATATACATTAGTATACTGTGTTGGTGTTTTTCTTCTGGCTTACTTCACTCTGTATACTTACTTCACTCCAGTTTCATCCACCTCATTAGAACTGAGTCAAATGTATTCTTTTTAATGGCTGAGTAATAGTCCATTGTGTATATGTACCACAGCTTTCTTATCCATTCATCTGCTGATGGACATCTAGGTTGCTTCCATGTCCTGGCTATTATAAACAGTGCTGTGATGAGCATTGGGGTACACGTGTCTCTTTCAATTCTGGTTTCCTCAGTGTGTATGGCCAGCAGTGGGATTGCTGGGTCGTATGGCAATTCTATTTCCAGTTTTCTAAGGAAGCTCCACACTGTTCTCCATAGTGGCTGTACCAGTTTGCATTTCCACCAACAGTGTAAGAGGGTTTGCTTTTCTCTACACCCTCTCCAGCATTTGTTGCTTGTAGATGCCTGGAAAATCCCATGGATGGAAGAGTCTGGTGGGCTGCAGTCCACGGGGTCTTGAAGAGTTGGACACGACTGAGCGACTTCACTTTCACTTTTCACTTTCACTCATTGGAGAAGGAAATGACAACCCACTCCAGACTTCTTGCTTGGAGAATCCCAGGGATGGCAGAGTCTGGTGGGCTGCCGTCTATGGGGTTTCACAGAGTCAAACACGACTGAAGCGACTTAGCAGCAGTGGCAGCAGCAGCAGCAGACTTTTGGATAGCAGCCATTCTGACTGGCATGAAATGGAACCTCATTGTGGTTTTATTTGCATTTCTCTGATAATGAGTGATGTTGAGCATCTTTTCATGTGTTTGTTAGCTATCTGTATGTCTTCTTTAGAGAAATGTCTGTTTAGTTCTTTGGCCCATTTTTTGATTGGGTCGTTTATTTTTTTGGAATTGAGCTGTAGGAGTTGCTTGTATATTTTTGAGATTAATTCTTTGTCAGTTGCTTCAGTTGCTATTACTTTCTCCCATTCAGAAGGCTGTCTTTTCACCTTGCTTATAGTTTCCTTTGTTGTGCAGAAGCTTTAATTTTAATTAGGTCCTATTTGTTTATTTTTGCTTTTATTTCCAATATTCTGGGAGGTGGGTCATAGAGGATCCTGCTGTGATTTATGTCTGAGAGTGTTTTGCCTATGTTCTCTCGGAGTTTTATAGTTTCTGTTCTTACGTTTAGATCTTTAATCCATTTTGAATTTGTTTTTGTGTATGCTGTTAGAAAGTGTTCTAGTTTAATTCTTTTACAAGTGGTTGACCAGTTTTCCCAGCACCACTTGTTAAAGAGATTGTCTTTTCTCCATTGTATATTCTTGCCTGCTTTGTCAAAGATAAGGTGCCCATAGGTGCGTGGGTTTATCTCTGGGCTTTCTAATTTGTTCCACTGATATATATATTTCTGTCTTTGTACCAGTACGATACTGTCTTGATGACTGTGGCTTTGTAGTAGAGCCTGAAGTCAGGCAGGTTGATTCTTCCAGTTTCATTCTTCTTTTTCAAGATTGCTTTGGCTATTCGAGGTTTTTTGTATTTCTGTACAAATTGTGAAATTATTTGTTCTAGCTCTGTGAAAAATACTGTCGGTAGCTTGATAGGGATGCAATCCCTCTATCTTATTTTAAATGTTTCTATACATTTTCAGGTGTTCTTAGATATACTGAATAGGAACCAAAAGTGTACCTTCTCACATACATATGTGAAATAATCATATCACATATTCAAACAATCATTTTGGACAGGTAATTCATGATGTTAGTCAAAAATCACATATTAGATTATTTTCTATCTCAGAAATTACCGAAAAAATATTTTACAGCATACTTTTAAGAAGAAGGCCTCTCATGAACATTTAATAATGTTGAGGACATTGTCATACCTTGGTTCTAGCTATCTGAGTTGTTGAATACATTTAAATATTTACTTGTTTAGTGGAAAGTCACTAATGTGAGATAATTTTTAAACAATCAGGAAAAAAGACAAATCAAAGATTTAAAATAAATTGTTCAAATACATGATCCAAATTCCAAGTTGTCATCTAATTAACCAGGTAATCTCAGAAAAATCAGTCTATCTGGACTCAGTTTATTTGCAAATGGTGGATTTGGACTAGCAAATCTTTAAGGAACCATTTAATTCTAAAATCCCATAGCTAAAAGCACATCTTTTAAGAAAAGTATATTTTAGAAATGTATGTGTATTTTGCTTTCACTATTTTCTTTCCCTTTCATTTTTATGTTCTAGTATAGAGTTTTCAGAAATTATATGGATTTATCTTTAATTCTGGAGAACATGACAAACACTGTCTCAAATAATACCACAATATACAGTCTTGCTTATCTTGATCTTGTAGTACTACAGAAGGTTGTCATGAGTGTCCTGTGAATAAGGGCAAGATCATGATTTTTCATTTTGGTTTCATTATTTTGCATTTTAATATTGAATCCACTGTTCCATATCACTTCTGATATCTGAACATAGTTCGGGGATCATTTGGTTGAGTGTGGGTAGTTTCTATGTGTCATTAAGAAACAATGAGCATGCTTTCTATTTAGAAAATCCCTCAATTTGGGCATGTCTGATGTTTCTACTGTGGTTAGGTTCAGTTTATATATTTTTGGCAGAAATACCATGGAAGTGATTCTGTGTTCTTTCCAGTGTATCATGTCAGGAGGTTCCTAGTGTTGGTGTATTCTGTTATTGGCAATGTTAACTTTGATTACTTGACAGTTTTTCTGAGACTCATCTATTCTCAAGTCACTCTGTTTCCTTTTTAAGTGATAACTAATTCATAGAACACTTTGGCATATGTAAATATCTTTATCATACTCTTCTCACTTAAAAAAAAATCTGTCATTGATTTCTGCTTAAATAAAATTTTATAATGGCTGCAAAATGATGATTTTCTAACTTCATTGTTTTCCCCTTTTTACGTATTATTTTACTTATTTACATTAGAATGCTGGGCTGTGCTGTGCTTAGTCATGCAGTCATGTCCAACTTTTTGCAACACCACTGTAGCCCACCAGGCTCCTCAATCCATGGGATTCTCCAGGCAATACTGGAGTGGATTGCTATACCCTCCTCCAGGTTACATTAATATAGATTCATAAATTTTTATTTATTTCATGAATACCCTGTTATTCTCATTATTCATTTTCATGAAATTATCCCAGTTTTGCCCAATGTGAGCCATTTTAACCTGGGTTCAGTATCTTTTTGACACATTCTCATTACATTATTTAACAATTTCTTATTTCACAATAAGATGTTCCAGGCTCCTTTTGTACTCTTTCTGCCATAGTTCTCAACTCAGCCATTTCTCTAAGGTGTCCCAGTTTCTGTAGTAGCCTATAGTATGTAGTTAAAAATATCTAAGAATTAGGTTTGCTCACCAGAATAATGGTAGCTTTATTTCTAGGATTTTTCAGTAGGAAGAGCTACTATATATGCACATATTTACATTTTCTCTTTCCTACCTATTATTTTATTTCTTTTTCTCTGTGTTAAAAATATGCATTCATATTGCTATATCTATCTTCAATTTTAATTCTTTATAGCAGAATGTGTTCTTGTCTTCTCTTCTCCCTTTTAATATTTCTGACTCTTATCCCCACAGACAGAAATATGGCTTTCATTATTCCCAATATATTTACTCATATGCTCAATCCTAAAATCCGTAGATAATAATTCTACAATTGCTAATCCATAACACTTTGAACTAAGCTTCTTTTAAATATTAATCCCATGCTGCTGCTACTGCTGCTAAGTCGCTTCAGTAGTGTCCGACTCTGTGTGACCCCATAGACGGCAGCCTATGAGGCTCCCTTATCCTTGGGATTCTCCAGGCAAGAACACTGGAATGGGTTGCCATTTCCTTCTCCAATATATGAAAGTGAAAAGTGAAAGTGAAATCGCTCAGTCGTGTCCGACTCTTAGCGACCCCATGGACTGCAGCCCACCAGGTTCATCCGTCCATGGGATTTTCCAGGCAAGAGTGCTGGAGTGGGGTGCCATTGCCTTCTCCACTAATCCCATAGTGATCTTTAATTTGAAAAAAAATCACAAAAAATTGAGACATGCAACACAATACTTTTTCTACTATTATAAATGTGTAGAACATCTGTCCATTCACACTTTTTTATTGCTAACACTCTGTGAAATAGTGCCATTTGGTTTAGAAAAGGGTATATATATTTGATATCTGTGTTCAAGTATGTCTTTCATTTTGTTAGGCAATCAGTTCAGTTCTGTCCTGTTGCTCAATCATGTCCGACACTTTGCAACCCCATGGACTGCAGTATCCCAGGCTTCCCAGTCAATCACCAATTCCCACAGCTTGCTCAAAGTCATGTCCATCAAGTCAGTGATGCCATCCAACTATCTCATCCTCTGTCATTACCTTCTCCCCCTGCCTTCAATCTTTCCTAGCATCAGGATCTTTTCAAGCGAGTCAGGTCTTCACATTAGGTGGCCATAGTATTGGAGTTTCAGCTTCAGCATCAGTCCTTCCAATGAATATTCAGGGTTGAGTTCCTCTAGGATTGACTGGTTGGATCTCCTTGCAGTCCAAAGGCATCTCAAGAGCCTTCTCCAACACCACAGTTCAAAAGCATCAATTCTTTGGCTCTCAGCTTTCTTTATAGTCCAGCTCTCACATCCAAACATGACTACTAGAAAAACCATAGCTTTGACTAAGTGGGCCTTTGTTGTCAAAGTAATATCTCTGCTTTTAAACATGCAATATATAGCCTTAACGTACTCCTTTCCCAATTTGGAATCAGTCTCTTGTTCCATGTCCAGTTCTAACTGCTACTTCTTGACCTGCATAAAGATTTCTCAGGAGGTAGGTCAGGTGGTCTGGTATTCCCATCTCTTTAAGAATTTTCCACAGTCTGTTGTGATCTACACAGTCAAAGCTTTGACATAATCAATAAGCAGAAATAGATGTTTTTCTTGAACTCTCTTGCTTTTGCAGTGTTCCAACGGATGTTGGCAATTTGATCTCTGGTTCCTCTGCCTTTTCCAAAACCAGCTTGAACGTCTGGAAGTTCTCGGTTCACATACTTTTGAAGCTTGGCTTGGAGGAATTTTGAGCATTACTTTTCTAGTGTGTGAGACGAACGCAATTGTGTGGTAGTTTAAACATTCTTTGACATTGTCCTTCTTTGGGATTGGATGAAAACTAACCTTTTCCAGTCCTGTGGCCACTGCTGAGCTCTCCAAGTTTGCTGGCATATTGAGTGCAGCACTTTCACAGCATCATCTTCTAGGATTTGAAGTAGCTCAACTGGGATTTCACCTCCAAAGCTTTGTTCATAGTGATGCTTTCCAAGGCCCAGTTTACTTCTCATTCCAAGATGTATGGCTCTAGGTGAGTGATCATACCATCATGGTTATCTGGGTCATGATCTTTTTCATATAATTTGTCTATTTATTCTTGTCACGTCTTCTTAATATCTTCTGCTTCTGTTAGGTCCATACTATCTGTCCTTTATTGTGTCCATCTTTGCATGAAATGTTCCCTTGGTATCTCTAGTTTTCCTGAAGAGACCTCTAGTCTTTCCCATTCTATTGTTTTCCTCTATTTCTTTGCGTTGACCACTGAGGATGATTTTCTTATCCCTCTTTGTTATTCTTTGGAACTCTGCATTCAGATGGGTATATCTTTCTTTTTCCCCTTTTCCTTTTGCTTCTCTTCTTTTCTAAGATATTTGTAAGGCCTCATGAGACCACCCTTTGCCCTTTTGCATTTCTATTTTTGGGGATGGTCTTGATGATTGCCTCTTGTAAAATGTCACTAACCTTCACCCATAGTTCTTCTGGCACTCTGTCTATCAGATCTAATCCCTTGAATCTGTCACTTCCACTGTGTTATTGTATGGGATTTGATTTAGGTCATACCTGAATGATCTAGTGGTTATATCTACTTTTTTCAATTTAATTAAATCTTCAGTTTAATCCTGGAATGTTAGGTCGAATTAAGGTAAATTAGAAGTAATCAAACAGGAGATGGCAAGAGTGAACATTGACATTTTAGGAATCAGTGAACTAAAATGGACACAAAATAGGGGAATTTAATTCAGAGGATCATTATATCTACTCTGGTGGGCAAGAATCTCTTAAAAGAAATGGAGTAACCCTCATAGTCAACAAAAGAGTCCAAAATGCAGTACTTGGGTGTAATCTCAAAAATGTCATAATGATCTCTCTTCATTTCCAAGGCAAACCATTCAATATCACAGTAATCCAAGTCTGTACCCCAACCAGTAATGCTGAAGAAGCTGAAGTTGAACAGTTCTATGAAGACTTACAAGACCTTCTAGAACTAACACCGAAAAAAGATGCCCTTATCAGCATAGGAGACTGGAAGTCAAAAGATACCTGGAGTAACAGGCAAATTTGGCCTTGGAGTACAAAATGAATCAGGGAAAATTCCAACAGAGTTTTGCCAAGAGAGTGCATTGGTTGTAGTAAACCTTCTCTTCCAAAAACACAAAAGAAGACTCTACACATGGATATCACCAGATCGTCAATACTGAAATCAGATTGATTATATTATTTTCAGCTAAAGATGGAGAAGCTCTATGCTATCAGCCAAAACAAGACCAGGAGCTGACTGTTGTTCCTATCACGAATTCCTTATTGCCAAATTCAGACATAAATAGGGAATGATAGTTGCTATATAAGTATCATTAAAAACATTAGTGACACTTTTTGATCAAATGCAGGAAATAATTAAGTAGTATTCAAAGCTTACAATTCATCAGCTACAAGCATAGTGCCTATACTTGGGCAGTTACTGTATATCCTGAATGTCAGCACAGCTTATGTGTCTTTCTCTTTTGTTGCATATAATTTTTTGAAAACCCAATTAAGATGAAAGCTTATTTACCTTAGAAGACATAGGAAAAGGCAGCTTTAGTGTTATTTAAACCTGAGAGCTATGAATTTCAATATTATTCTCTAGGCAGGTGCTCTTTCCTTACATACAAATAAAAGCTAATAATTCACTAATGTACAAAACACAGCAATGGTCACAGGCGAGGACTCCATCTATTAAGATATAATATGGCCCTGGCATACCTTCTGCACACAACTCCACACAGTCCATGACCCTTTATTGAGGAAAGACTTCTGTGATGTCTCAGCCATCCCTCACTATCACTGGGCTAAATAATCCACAAAATAAGTGCCTACTTCCCCTAAAGCATGCATTCTTCTCTCCACTCAGCCTACAACTAGCATCTACATTACTCAATCAGCTGTTAATTTCTAGTTGCTGTGGAATTTGAATCAAAATGGCCACGAGAATCACCTATGCAAAGTGCAAAACCCTATCTCACATGGGGCCATACCCCAAAGCAGGACCAGCTTTATTTAGAGGACAAGACTCACATATTTGGGTGAGTAACATTTAATAGTTTTTATGCAAGTGTTTCAGCTGAGTTCAAGTAGACAGAGTTTTAGGATTCATGTGTGAGACTTAGGCTATAGTTGACTAGGACTTGGAAAGTGAGGGACAGTGAGGAGAGTGGGCTGTTGAGGAAGGGCAGAGACAAGAAAATCCAGTTTGAACTTCCAAATCTGTATTTCCCATAGACAGTACAGGTGGTGCTAGTGGTAAAGAATCTGCCTGCCTATGCAGGAGACTTAAGAAACATGGGTTTAATTCATGGGTTGGGAAGACCCCCTGGAGAAGGAAATGGCAACCCACTCCAGTATTCTTGCCTACAGAATCCCATTGACAAAGGAGTCTGGCAGGCTATAGTCCATGGGGTCACAAAGAGTTGGACATGACTGAAGCGACTGAACATGCCTCATGAACAAATTCAGTATGTCCCAACTGAAGGTCTTTTCCCCATGGCCCAATGCTATTTCTCCTCCAATTTCCTATGTCTGTGAATCCAACATCTATTAACACCCTGAAGTTCATGTCAAGAAAAAAAGATGTCACTCTAGTCAAACACTGTTTCCTCCCTACATCTCATGTTTTATCATCCAGAGAACCAGGTCAGTTCTATAGTCTAAAGATATCTTCACACTCTCTTTCTTGGCATGGATCTACAAATATGTCCATGTTTCCTCTCCAGCCTCATCCCTCACCATTCCTCTTTCTGTCTTGTCTGTACAGAACTATTCAGAGCCATCGCTTGTTTCATACATCCTCTCGACTTCAAACCTTTGCAGCTGATCTCTTTGACTTTCAGGGCTCAGCTTTTCCATTATCACCTGTGAGAAGCATGTCCTTCCTCCCCACTAACTCATTTGATTCATTATGGTTCTCAGTACATTCTATGGCAGTTTTCTGATTATTTCTTGGGCTTCCCAAGTGTCCTGTAAACATTTGCAGGTCTTCCTTGTCTTAGCATCTCCTAGGAAAACGGCATATGGCAGGCATTGACTAAAGGCTTATAAAAAATGAATGAATGAATGGATGTTGGAGAAAATAAGTAGTTCAGCTGTTTGGAGTCCAGGAATTGTGCTAGGCAAGTTATGAAAGGTCTATGCATGTGAAAAGATTGTGCAGCATCTTAGGACTTTATGTTTCAGACCATAAGAAGTCACTGAGGTTTTCATGGAGGAAAACTGACTTAATAAGAGCAGTGTACTTGTAAGATGAATCATGGTAATATCAATGCCTGGAGAACGAAAGAAGACCAGTGTTGGGAGATTGGCCAGGAGGCCAGGTCAGTGATTTAAATGCAAGATAATGAGGGCCTGAAATATGGTGGTAGCAGGCATAGAGAGGTTGGGTACATCTATAAACAGGGGATTTTTTAGTACTAAAATTTGAAAAGGAAAAAATAAACTGGAAACTTTTTATTTGGATATGATAGTCAAAGTTCTTTCATGAAACTCAAAAAGGCAGTCATACAAATGAGAAAAACAATTTATGGACAAAACAGATGAGAAAAGAACACACAGAAAAGGAATAATAAACATAGAAAAAATTCAACATTATCACAAATCCAAATAATAAAAATACTGATAGTTCTTTGGACATAATCTGAAAACTTGGCAAATAACAAAGCAGAACTGAGGTTAAAACTCATCTTAGTTGCTCAGGGACACTTTGCACTGGTACTCACACCTCTGTGAAGTCAGATGATGGATGGCAAGCACACACATTTGAAAGACAGCGAATAAACAATAACCACAGTCCTCTAACAATGCTTCCATGGCTGAAAGCCATCTATTCCCTAACCCTTTCATTTCTAAACATCCTTCAGTTTCTCACCTCTCCATTTCTCAAAGCTGTATCTAGAAGATCAGCTCTGAGACACTGTGACTTACAAGTACATTTCACTCATGCCTAAACAAGCAATAAAGCCAGCTCCTTTAATTTTAAATCAGTGTTTCCTTCCTTCGATAGGTGAGAAATTCTAATGCACTTCAGGTGAGAGAGTAAACTGTCACAGCTTTCCTGTAAAGAGATTTAGTAACAATTCATTAAGAGCTTTTGAAAGTTTGAATTCTTTTACCCTGTAGCTGGATTCTAGGAAAATATCTTAATAAAACAATCAGGAATGAAGTTTTCTTTATAGGGATATTCATTGTGAGATTATTTTAATTAGTGAAAGTTTTAAAATGGCTTCAGTGACCAACAATAGGAAAATGGTTGGGAAAATTTTAGACTGTTGCTCAAATGAGACACTGTATAATTAACCAACTTTTTAAAATATCTTTTAAAAATAACACTGGACCATACTCATGAAGGATCTTCCCTGTGGTTCAGATAGTAGAGAATCTGCTTGCAATGCAGGAGACCCAGGTTCAATCCCTGGGTCTGAAAGATCTCCTGGAGAAGGCAATGGCAACCCACTCCAGTATTCTTGGTTGGAAAATTCCATGGAGAGAGGAACCTTGTGGGCTACAGTTTATGGGGTCCCAAAGAGTCTGACACAACTGAGCGACCAACACTTTCATGCTCATGAAATAAATACTAAGTAATTGGAGAGGATTTAAAGATGTTTTTGTGCAATGTAATTGTAGACGTGGACAGGTGTGACTCTGTTAAATATTCCAAGTATTCTATAGTTATCTCTCTTTGGTGGAGTTACACATTAGTTTTTATCTTAATAATCCTACATATTTTCCAAATCTTTTAACAAGCATGTACTTAACATCATAAGAACATTTATTTTAAAAGATTAGAGAGGATTTTTATTTTAAAAGTTTCAGGTTCCTAAAATTTAAAAGTTGCCACTCCATTCTTATCAGCACAAAACTGAACAGGTTGAAAAATTAACAACTTTTCCAGAATTCATAGGAGAGGAGAGGACACAGAGGAAATCACTATTTCCAAGATTGAAGAAACATGGAAGGGAATACAGGGAGTCAGGACTGACCAGACTCAGTTGGAAATGAATGGGAACCAGTGCCTAGGTTGGAAAAACAGAACCCTAATTGATGAATTGCTGCAGGCTCAGGGCAGACAACTCAGAGTTTAAAACTCCAAAAGGATTCAGTAATGAAGGGCACCCACAATACTGTGAGATTTACCCGTAGGAATCTGACCATATTTCCACAGTATATATTGGAGAGAAATCCTCTTGGTCTTCCTTCTCTGAGAAAGGAAAAAGAGCCATTTTGAAATACTCCAGAGTACTGAGAGAAAAAAGCTCTGCTCTTCTTATTAAGGCCTGTCCTCAGGGGAAATTGGTTAAAGAGATCCTACACTTAAGAGGTAGTATTAGAGTCTAACTGGCCCAGGGAAGGGAAATACCCAACTACAGCTGGTTCTAACCTTCATTAAGGGAGGCATGAAATACTCAATTCCATCCCAGTCTAGCCTTCCTATTCCACCTAAAGAAGGAGGGAAAAACAAACAAAAAAACCCTTAGGAAACACTTGTGAAGTTCACAGTCCAAAGGTATAAGCTCACTAAAATACTGAAACTTAAACACAAGACTATGGACTGCTTCCCCTCCCACAACACCCTACCACCTCCTTATTAAAGGTCTATTTAAGCAGTTCCTTTTACTTTTACATCATGTCCAGATATAAATAAAATTTACATGACATACCAAAAGGCAAAAAATACAATTCAAGAGACACAGCAAGCATCAGAACCACTCACTGAAGGGTTGTTAAAATCATCAGACAAAGAATCAAATAAAAACTATAATTAATATGCTAAATGAATAAAGTAGATGCCATGAAAGAATAGATGGGCAGTGTAAGCAGAGAGATGGAAATCCTAAGAAAGAACCAAAAAGAAATGCTAGAGATCAAAAACACTGTGCCAGGAATGAAGAATGCCTTTGATGGGTTTATTAGTAGACTAAACACAGCTGAGGAAAGAATCTCTGAGCTACAAGATTTATCAATAGAATCCCTGAAAACCAAACAGCAAAGAGAACAAAGACTGAAAAGAAAAATCCAGAAAATCCAAGCCAGTGCGCAACTACAAAATGTGAAATAACATATGGAATAGAAAACTAGGAGAAGAAAGAAAAGACTTAATAAAAATAGTTGAAACAATAATGACTGAGCAGTTCCCCAAATTGATGTCAGACACCAAACCACAAATCCAGGAATCTCAGAGATTAGCAAGAAAGATAAATGTCAGATAACCAATACCTAGACTTATCATTTTCAAATTACAGAGAATAAAAAATAAAGAAAACATCCTGAAAAAAGTCAAAGGAAAAAACCCTTACCTACAGAGGAACAAAGATAAATGTTATATCCAACTTCTCCTCTAGCACTCAGGGGGATAGTGAATTAAAATATTTAAAGCACTGAGAGAAAAAAGTCACCAGCCTAGACTTCTGTACTGGCTTCCCTGGTAGCTCAGCTGGTAAAGATTCTTCCTGCAATGTAGGAGCCCTGGGTTCNGAATGAAGTTTTCTTTATAGGGATATTCATTGTGAGATTATTTTAATTAGTGAAAGTTTTAAAATGGCTTCAGTGACCAACAATAGGAAAATGGTTGGGAAAATTTTAGACTGTTGCTCAAATGAGACACTGTATAATTAACCAACTTTTTAAAATATCTTTTAAAAATAACACTGGACCATACTCATGAAGGATCTTCCCTGTGGTTCAGATAGTAGAGAATCTGCTTGCAATGCAGGAGACCCAGGTTCAATCCCTGGGTCTGAAAGATCTCCTGGAGAAGGAAATGGCAACCCACTCCAGTATTCTTGGTTGGAAAATTCCATGGAGAGAGGAACCTTGTGGGCTACAGTTTATGGGGTCCCAAAGAGTCTGACACAACTGAGCGACCAACACTTTCATGCTCATGAAATAAATACTAAGTAATTGGAGAGGATTTAAAGATGTTTTTGTGCAATGTAATTGTAGATGTGGACAGATGTGACTCTGTTAAATATTCCAAGTATTCTATAGTTATCTCTCTTTGGTGGAGTTACACATTAGTTTTTATCTTAATAATCCTACATATTTTCCAAATCTTTTAACAAGCATGTACTTAACATCATAAGAACATTTATTTTAAAAGATTAGAGAGGATTTTTATTTTAAAAGTTTCAGGTTCCTAAAATTTAAAAGTTGCCACTCCATTCTTATCAGCACAAAACTGAACAGGTTGAAAAATTAACAACTTTTCCAGAATTCATAGGAGAGGAGAGGACACAGAGGAAATCACTATTTCCAAGATTGAAGAAACATGGAAGGGAGAAACAAACACAGGGAGTCAGGACTGACCAGACTCAGTTGGAAATGAATGGGAACCAGTGCCTAGGTTGGAAAAACAGAACCCTAATTGATGAATTGCTGCAGGCTCAGGGCAGACAACTCAGAGTTTAAAACTCCAAAAGGATTCAGTAATGAAGGGCACCCACAATACTGTGAGATTTACCCGTAGGAATCTGACCATATTTCCACAGTATATATTGGAGAGGAATCCTCTTGGTCTTCCTTCTCTGAGAAAGGAAAAAGAGCCATTTTGAAATACTCCAGAGTACTGAGAGAAAAACGCTTTGCTCTTCTTATTAAGGCCTGTCCTCAGGGGAAATTGGTTAAAGAGATCCTACACTTAAGAGGTAGTATTAGAGTCTAACTGGCCCAGGGAAGGGAAATACCCAACTACAGCTGGTTCTAACCTTCATTAAGGGAGGCATGAAATACTCAATTCCATCCCAGTCTAGCCTTCCTATTCCACCTAAAGAAGGAGGGAAAAACAAACAAAAAAACCCTTAGGAAACACTTGTGAAGTTCACAGTCCAAAGGTATAAGCTCACTAAAATACTGAAACTTAAACACAAGACTATGGACTGCTTCCCCTCCCACAACACCCTACCACCTCCTTATTAAAGGTCTATTTAAGCAGTTCCTTTTACTTTTACATCATGTCCAGATATAAATAAAATTTACATGACATACCAAAAGGCAAAAAATACAATTCAAGAGACACAGCAAGCATCAGAACCACTCACTGAAGGGTTGTTAAAATCATCAGACAAAGAATCAAATAAAAACTATAATTAATATGCTAAATGAATAAAGTAGATGCCATGAAAGAATAGATGGGCAGTGTAAGCAGAGAGATGGAAATCCTAAGAAAGAACCAAAAAGAAATGCTAGAGATCAAAAACACTGTGCCAGGAATGAAGAATGCCTTTGATGGGTTTATTAGTAGACTAAACACAGCTGAGGAAAGAATCTCTGAGCTACAAGATTTATCAATAGAATCCCTGAAAACCAAACAGCAAAGAGAACAAAGACTGAAAAGAAAAATCCAGAAAATCCAAGCCAGTGCGCAACTACAAAATGTGAAATAACATATGGAATAGAAAACTAGGAGAAGAAAGAAAAGACTTAATAAAAATAGTTGAAACAATAATGACTGAGCAGTTCCCCAAATTGATGTCAGACACCAAACCACAAATCCAGGAATCTCAGAGATTAGCAAGAAAGATAAATGTCAGATAACCAATACCTAGACTTATCATTTTCAAATTACAGAGAATAAAAAATAAAGAAAACATCCTGAAAAAAGTCAAAGGAAAAAACCCTTACCTACAGAGGAACAAAGATAAATGTTATATCCAACTTCTCCTCTAGCACTCAGGGGGATAGTGAATTAAAATATTTAAAGCACTGAGAGAAAAAAGTCACCAGCCTAGACTTCTGTACTGGCTTCCCTGGTAGCTCAGCTGGTAAAGATTCTTCCTGCAATGTAGGAGCCCTGGGTTCTATCCCTAGGTTAGGAAGCTCCCCTGGAGGAGGGCAAAGCAACCAACTCCAGTATTTTTGCTGGGAGAATCCCCATCCACAGAGGAGCCTGGCGGGCTGCAGTCCATGGGGTCACAAAGAGTTGGACATGGCTATACGGCTAAGCACAGCACAGCACTAGACTTCTGTACCCTGTGATATTATCCTTCAAGGGCAGGAGGCTCAAGTGGGAGGGGATGTAGGTATACATATGACTGATTATACATTGTCATACAGCAGAAGCCAACACAACATTGTAAAGCAATTGCACTTTAATTATGAATAAATTTGTAAAAAGTAAAGAAATAAAGGATTTTCTCAGATAAACAAAAATTAGAGGAAATTTGTTCCTAGTAGATCTGCCTTACAAGAAATGTTAAAAGAAAATTTTAAAGAGAATAAAATTATATAAATCAGAAACTCAGCTCTATATAAAAAAGGAAGAACATCAGTGACTTGACCACTATCATTAAGTAATACCCTTCTTTATCCTTACAACTTTTCTTGCGATGAAGTCTACTATGTCTAAAATTGACATAGCTACTTCTACTTTTTTTGATCAATGTTAGCATGATATGTTTTTCTCCATTCATTTGTATTTTTATTTATATATGTCTTCATATTTAAAGTGAGTTTCTTGTAGACAACATATAGTTGAGTTGTATTTTTTGATCCATTCTGACAACTTGTTTTTTCATTGGTGCATTTACATTATTGACATTGTAAGTAATTACTGATATGGATGAATTCATATCTGTCATATTTACTACTATGTTCTTTTTTTAATTTTAATTTTTACTTTATTTTACTTTACATTACCGTATTGGTTTTGCCATACATTGACATGAATCCGTCTCGGGTGTACATGAGTTCCCAATCCTGAACCACCCCCCACCTCCCACCCCATATCAACTCTCTGGATCATCCCTGTGCACCAGTCCCAAGCATCCTGTATCCTGTATCGAACATAGATTGGCGATTCGTTTCTTTACATGACAGTATACATGTTTCAGTGCCATTCTCCCAAATCATCCCACCCTCTCCCTCTCCCTCAGAGTCCAAAAGTCCGTTCNCTTATTGTTATATTAATATTTAAAATGGATAACCAGCAAGGACCTACTGGAATTCTGCTCAGTGTTTTGAGGCAGCTTGGACAGGAGGGAAGTTTGGAGGAGAAGGGACTCATGCATTTGTATGGCTGGGTCCCTTAGCTTTCACTTGAGATGATCATTGTTGATGAACTATGCCACAATACAAAATAAAAAGTTCGAAAAAATAGATAACCAACAAGGACCTACATGGAACTCTGCTCAATGTTACGTGGCAGCCTTGACTGTAGCAGAGTTTGTGAGGAGAATGGATCCATGTACATGTATGGCTGAGTCCCTCTGCTGTCCACCTGAAGTCACAGTATTGTTAACTGGCTATACTCCAGTACAAAATAAAAAGTTAAAAAAATTAAAAACACTTGTTCAATTCAGGTTAGTATACATTTATTGAACAAAAAACATGTATGCGAGTCATACTACATAGTCTATAGAAATGTAGAAGATGTTTCCTATTCATAATAAGCTTACAGTGTATATATAAACTGTAAGTTTATTGTATATAGGGATTATATATAAGCTTATATATAGAGGGCTTCCCTGGTGACACAATGTAAAGAGCCTGACTGCCAGTGCAGAAGCCATAGGAGGTGTAGGGTTGATCCCTGGGTGAGGAGGATCCCCTGGAGAAGAATTTGGCAACCTACTCCAGTATTCTGTCTGGGAAATCCCATGGACAGAGGAGCCTGGCAGTTTAAAGTCTATGGGGTTGCAAAAGAGTCAGACATGACTGAGCTACTAATACTTTCACTCTCTCTCTCTCTCTCGTATCTTGAGGCATAATAAGTTTAAAGGACCGAACAACTCTATAGAAGAAGATATCCATCATTTAGACCATCAGAAATGTAGCACAAGAGATAAGGGCAGTGGATATAGCCTAGAAGTTACTTTCACAGGATTAACTGCAGCATGGCTTGTTATTCTCAAACCTGTTTGAGAATAATTGGCATAGACTGTTCCTGATTTCATTCCACACCAATTAAACCTAAATCACTAGGGATATAGTAGGAGATAGGAATCACTGTTTTTTCTATTGGTTTTCCCAAGCATAAATTTTAATGTTGATTAATCTATTTTTATTTTCCTCTTTTTTACAATAGTTGACAAACTTTTTGTGGGGGTTATTTCCAACTCATAGGAAAACTAAAAGAACCACACAGGGCTTCCCTGGTGGCTCAGTGGTAAATAAACTGCCTGCCAATACAGGAGACACTGTTTCGATCCCTGATCTGGGAAGAGGCCACATGCCGTGGAGCAACTCAGCCTGTGTTCTGCAACTGAACTTGTGCTTTAGAGCCCAGGAGCCACAACTACTGAGTCCATGTACTGCATCTACTGAAATTTGCACACCTAGAGTCTGTGCTCTGCCACAAAGTAAGCCACTGCAGTGAGAAACCCACGCGAAAATGAAGAGTAGCCCTTGCTGACCACAACTAGAGAAAGCCCACATGAAGCAATGAAGACCCAGCATAGCCAAAAAAAAAAAAAAAAAAAAGAACAGTACAGTGGAAACATATAGCCTTTTACCTTAATGTATGATTAACACATTATTAAACTAGCTTCATATATTTCTTTATAAAACACACACACATACACAAACACACACACACTTCCATTTTGTCAAACCATCCATAAGAAGGACAAATACATCATGATATTTCATCTCAAACACTTCAGTATAAATGTTGTTGTTGGTTATAAGCCAAGTCATATCTGACTCTTTGTGACTCCATGGACTGCAGCATGGCAGGCTTCCCTGTCCTTCAAAACTTCTTCCTGAGTTTGCACAAACTCATGCCATTCAGTTGGTGATGCCATCCAACCATCTCATCCTTACCCCTTTCTCCTTTTGCCCTCAATCTTTCCCAGCATAAGGGTCTTTTCCAATGAGTTTTGGCCCTTCACATCAGGTGGTGAAAGTGTTGGTGCTTCAGTTTCAGCATCAGTCCTTCCAGTGAATATTTAGGGTTGATTTCCTTTAGGACTGACTGGTTGATTCTCCTTGCTGTCCAAAGGACTCTCAAGAATCTTCTCCTGAACCACAGTTTAAAAGCAACAGTTCTTTAGCACTCAGTCTTTTTTATGGTCCAACTCTCACATCTGTACATGACTACTGGAAAAACCATAGCTTTGACTATGTGGATCTTTGCCAGCAAATTGGCATCTCTGCTTTTTAATACATGGTCTAGGTTGATCATAGCTTTTCTTCCACGGAGCAAGCATCTTTTAATTTCATGGCTGCAGTCTCCATCTGCAGTGATTTTGGAGCCCAAGGGAAAAAAAAGTCTGTCACTGCTTCTACATTTTCCCTGTCTATCTGCCATGAAGTGATGGGACCGGATGCCATGATCTTTGTTTTTTGAATGTTGAGTTTTAAGCCAGATTGTTCCCTCTCCTCTTTCACTCTCATCAAGAGACTCTTTAGCCTCTTCCCTTTCTGTCATTAGAATGGTATCATCTGCATATCTGAGGTTGTTGATATTTCTCCTGACAATCATGATTCCAGCTTGTGATTCATCCACTCTGGTATTTTACACAGTGTATTCTATGTCTATATTGTCACCCTGCTTATTTAACTTATATGCAGAGTACATCATGAGAAATGCTGGGCTGGAGGAAGCACAAGCTGGAATCAAGATTGCCGGGAGAAATATCAATAACCTCAGATATGCAGGTGACACCACCCTTATGGCAGAAAGTGAAGAGGAATTAAAAAGCCTCTTGATGAAAGTAAAGGAGGAGAGTGAAAAAGTTGGCTTAAAGCTCAACATTCAGAAAACTTAAGATCATGGCAACTGGTCCCATCACTTCAAGGCAAATAGATGGGGAAACAGCGGAAACAGTATCAGACTTTATTTTTCTGGGCTCCAAAATCACTGCAGATGGTAACTGCAGCCATGAAATTAACAGATGCTTATTCCTTGGAAGGAAAGTTATGACCAATCATGATAGCATATTGAAAAGCAGGGACAGATGTGTATAAGAGACAGACCTTAAGTCATGAAGGAAATTATATATTATTTGCATAAANCTCAGATATGCAGATGACACCACCCTTATGGCAGAAAGTGAAGAGGAATTAAAAAGCCTCTTGATGAAAGTAAAGGAGGAGAGTGAAAAAGTTGGCTTAAAGCTCAACATTCAGAAAACTTAAGATCATGGCAACTGGTCCCATCACTTCAAGGCAAATAGATGGGGAAACAGCGGAAACAGTATCAGACTTTATTTTTCTGGGCTCCAAAATCACTGCAGATGGTAACTGCAGCCATGAAATTAACAGATGCTTATTCCTTGGAAGGAAAGTTATGACCAATCATGATAGCATATTGAAAAGCAGGGACATTACTTTGCCAACAAAGCTATGTCTAGTCAAGCTATGTTTTTTCTAGTAGTCATGTATGGATGTGAGAGTTGGACTATGAAGAAAGCTGAGCGCCAAAGAATTGATGCTTTTGAAATGTGGTGTTGGAGAAGACTCTTGAGAGCCCCTTGGACTGCAAGGAGGTCCAACCAGTTCATCCTAAAGGAGATTGTCCTGGGTATTCTTTGGAAGGATTGATGCTAAAGCTGAAACTCCAATACTTTGGCCACCTCATGCGAAGAGTTGACTCATTGGAAAAGACTCTGATGCTGGGAGGGATTGGGGACAGGAGGAGAAGGGGGTGACAGAGGATGAGATGTCTGGATGGCATCACTGAGTCGATGCACATGAGTTTGGGTGAAGTTCGGGAGTTGGTGATGGACTGGGAGGTCTGGCGTGCTGCAATTCATGGGGTCACAAAGAGCTAGACATGACTGAGTGACTGAACTGAACTGACCTGAACTCTGTGTGTAAATTAAATAATCAGTATAATGATATACAGCCTTGACATACTCCTTTCCCAATTTGGAAACAGTCTGCTGCTTTGTGTCCAGTACTACCTGTTGCTTTTTGACCTGCATAGATGTTTCTCAGGAGGCAGGTAAGGTGGTCTGGTATTCCCATCTCTTGAAGAGTTTTCTGCAGTTTTTTTTTGTGATCTACACAGTCAAAGGCTTTAGCATATTCAATGAAGCAGAAACAGCCATTTTTCTGGAATTCTCTTGTTTTTTTCTATGACCCAACGGTTGTTGGCAATTTGATCTCTGGTTATTCTGCCTTTTCTAAATCTATCTTGTACATCTGGAAGTTCTCAGTTCATTTATTGTTGAAGCCTAGCTTTAAGGATTTTGAGCATTAACTTGCTAGTATGTCAAATGATAGCAACCATATGATAGTCTGAGCATTCTTTGACATTGCCTTTCTTTGGGATTGGAAGGAAACTTTCCAAGAATAAGGACATTCTCTATATAACCATGACTCCATCACCCCTCATAAAATCAACATAATTCAGTAACATTTTTCAGTGTACAGACCATTTTCATATTTTCCTAATTCTTTGAAAAATGTTCTTTATAACTAGGAAACAGTATATCCTAGCTTGCCTGAGACATTCCTGTTTGTTTTCTGTTGTTTGGTGTAACTCTTTATGGTATTCTTATTGTCCTCAAAAATGTACTATATTAGATGACATGTAGAAATTATATATTATTTCCTATAAAAAATCTAATCAATTAGTTACTGATAGAGCTTTCATATGTCTTTAGTTCATCTTAATTTAGAAGACTCTCTTCCCCTTTCTGTTCGTTACCTTGAATTCTATGAGGAATATAGGCCAACTTTTTTAAGAATATCTTGTATTCTTGGTGAATCTGATTCCCAGTGTGGACATCAGGGACACCTAAGCAGTACTGATGAGTCATCATTAGCATTATAAAGAAGCTCTCCATGTTATTTTCATGTGCACACAGGTTAAGAACCATTGTTCTAAGCCACAGGAATAAATTAGAAAAAGAAAACAAGAGTTAAAAAATAGAATTTTGGAGAAATCCTTCGCAATTTACAACACACTCAGATGGAGACAGATTCACTAAGGAAGAATCCTGCAAAGGAATTTCCTAATGAAATTTGTCTAATCTACATATCATTATCTGAGCCTTCCAAATTTCTCTAGGCCTTAAAAGCCTGTGGATACATATACAAGGTGACACTAGCAAAAATGGAAATTTAAAAACATAGAACCCCAATACTCTACAATATACTTTCTCCTCCCGTGTATTTCTAGAAATTCTTATTGCTGTTGTTTTCAGTTGCAGCTTTCCTGAACACTATGATCTCTGATTATAGAAAGCTGTTGCTTTGCCGGGCATGGTGATCATTCTCATTGTTCTGCTAATGCTCTTCTTGGTAACCTCAGTATTTCTAGTATTATGGTGCCCAAGTTTGGGGGCAATCATTGACCAATCCTAATAAGTCTCTCCTATTTGTGTTATACTCTACAAGATAGGACAAGGCTTAAGAAGTTTGTGATCTTAATGTTTTATAGAATTGGAAGAAACTTCTCATTCCAATTAATTTCCCACTCCTGATATGCAAGAAACTGACCAGAGAGATGAATTACATTCTAAAGCCAGAACCACCTCTCCCCTCTCAACTTTGAAGATAATGACTTTCTTACTGGGTAGAACTCATGTGTCTGATCTGTTCTCTTGGGATTCTCTTGGTTGAATAATTAGATCCATATAACTTGCCTCATACAATTTAGTGTCTATTAGGTGGGCTGATCAGTTTTTACTTCAGTGGTTTTATTATTAATTCGAAGTCTTACTCATACAATTCCTTAAAGGATAGTGGAGTCATAGTGTATGTAAATTTAACTTTCTCAAATTCACCTAATGCCTCCACTATTCCACTCCATGTACACCATGTGCAGAAGAGGGACACAGGGATCTGCTTTATTCAGTTCATCTCTATTCTCCTAAGAACCCTTATGGTGTGAGCATCTCTCCAAGCTGAGATGCCTCTTGTGTTTAAAAAATACTTTGTTCTGCCTTATGGAAAAACTTAAGGAATTTCCAAGATGAATTTTTCTCTACTAGATTTTTATCCTACATGTTGACCTCAGCATCTGTGAGCACCTCCCCCTGCCCCAGGCCTTGTGCTGGTTCTGAATCTGCCCTCAGCTTCACTCCTTACACTTTTCCTGCCCTGCTGAGTCACACACAGGCTGATCTCAGCTTGCTGCATCTCCCAGTCTCCTGGGTTAACTCTTTTCCATTGGGGTTTTGCTATGGGTATGTTCTGCCAAATATTAAAAGACAGGTGGAAAGGACATGTTACAGTGTTTTCTCCCTCTGATTCAGCGTCAGATGGTGTAGAGGCAGGTGTCAGATCTCAAATTTGACTCCAGTCTTTCTGAGTCAGATTCTCCTGATTTTCCTGGGCCCCTGATTTTCAGTAATACCTCCTGATGTCTCAGTCATTTCACTCTAGAGGCAAGTAGGACTTCCTGCTGTTAATCTCTGGATGACTCGCTCGTTTGATTCTCAGCCTCTTCTGTCACTTTTGCAACCATTTTACTACAATAATTTCTGTTTATGACTTGGAGTGGATTTATTTTTCTTATTACACCATCATTGACAACTTCTTGTTATTAGAAGTCACTTCAACTGTCAGCCTTTCAAGGTGGGTTTGCAGGATTTGGCTTTTTCCTTATTTGAGTATGACTGTAAAAATGACATCCTTGAAGGTGGAAAATAGGATAATCATAATACCTGACATGCAGTGGCTTAAATTACTTAAATTAACCCATGCTTTATTGGGATGAAATGCCATTCAAAGCAAAGCTTTGGGAAAGCAAGTAACCACAGCTCTGTACCAGTCTGGTTGTAATGATGATTTCATTACCACCCTCGGAATATCTGCTTCTGACAGCTTTGAAGAATTTACAGAAAGAAAATTATAGACTCAGGTCTTAAGAGTCCTTTGTTCATGTCATGGTTAAAGAACCACTGAAATGTCATAGGTACCCTAGAATAATATCTAATCTTCTGCAGTGGCAGAGAAGATATAAGAGGATCAGACCCCCAAATCCAATGGAATACAATGATAGAAATACAATTTAACTGGAATATACAAACTTGCCAAGGATCTGATGTTAAAGTTTAACATATGCAACAGCAGAACATTTTGAAATAGAATTAGTATATAAAGCTTTTCTTGAACAGATTCTGAAGGCACAATGGAATGAAAAAATCTCATGCTTGCCTGACACCTACTTCTGCTGCTAAGCCACTCCTCTATTAATCAACGACTATGGACTGTTATGGGCTTCCCTGGAGGCTCAGAGGTAAAGAAACCACCTGCCAGTGCCTGTCAGTGCAGGAGACGTGGGTTCCATCCCTGGGTTGGGAAGATCCCCTGGGGAAGAAAATGGCAATGCATTCCAGTATTCTTGCCTGGAAAATTCCATGGATAGAGGAGCCTGGTGGACTACAGTCCATGGGGTTGCAGAGTTGGACATTACTTAGCAACTAAACCACCACCACCATGGCCTGTCATGAACTCTTTATGATCAGCAGATGGAGGAAGAAATAGTTCATCTTGGTTTACACAGAATTTGCATGATATTGTGTTATTCTCTCACTCAGGGATGATCTTGGAGGATGGTGATGGTGATGAAGACAAAGCTTCCTGTAATTAAGACTTTGGACATTATACCTGTTTTTTTTTTTTTTTTTTGGTCTAACAAGAGAGACAGCTTGAGGTGAAGTTCTACTCTGATTCATGACAATGTTTGTCTTCATTGGTCAGAAACTTGAGAAGAATAAGATTGAAAGACTGATGGCAAATAGGTTTAGAGGAGCTCACAGACTTTGCCAAATAGGTATGCTTATCTTCTCTAGTATTCTTGTCTGGAGAATCTCATGGACAGAGGATCCTGGCAGGCTATAGTCCTTGGGGTCGCAAAGAGTTGGACATGACTGAGCAATTAACTGCTTCTTTCTTATGCTTCTCTTATGTGTGTCCCCCTGACAGCTAAGGAGGATCTCACTAACTACATGGGCAAGATGTCCTGCCACAGAACTGGCAGCCTAGTTTCTCATCCTTTCTGAGTTTTGTTATTGATAGGCTCATGATAAAAATGGCCATATCAGCAGGATGTAGGTTATGCATGGTCTCAACAACATGGACGTTCCCTCATCAAGGCTGATTTCATTATTGTGTCTGATAAGTGTCCAATTTCTGAACCATAGTTGCCAATACTAAAAGTTCAGTATTGCACCATTTCTAGAGGTACAAGTTCACCTGTTGCAGGTGCATGACATAGGCCCTTTTACATTGTAAAGTGAATTTTCCTTACTGGTATGAACATCTATTCTCTTTTTAAAAATAATATTCTTAAGGTTCATTCATGTTACAATGCGTGACAGCATTTCCTTTTTTAAGGCTGCATTATATGTATAGACTACATTTTCTGTTTCAATTTATTCATCAGTGGACATTTAGATTGGGTCCATAGCTTAGCTATTGTGAATAATGCTGCAATTAATGTGGAGGTGTAGATCTCTCTTTGAGATTCTGATTTCAGCTGTTTTAGATATATACCCAGAAGTGGAATTACTGGGCTAAACATATATTCTTGATAGGAATTTCTTCTATATCTACCACGCTTCTGTGAGCACCACCACAAAATTCCCAGATGTTATCCCACATAACATTGCTTCTGACCAAGGCATGTTTTTCTGCAAAGGGGAACAGTGGGCTTACTCTCAGGGAGTTCTCTGATCTAATTGCAAACTCCATCACCCATGAATGAAGTGGAACTGAAAGAAGGGTGGATAGCCTAATAAAGACAGTTATGATATTTGATAGAATAGCAGGTGAAGTTGAAATGTTCTCCTATAGCATATAGTATATTCTTTGAATCAACTACACCTAACAGGATGCTAGTTCTTTCAAAGCCATTCTTCACAAGTGCTGGATCCAAGAAGTAGAAGTGAAATATGTCCCTCTCACTATTAAAGAAAATAACCCATTCAGAGACATTTCTCTTTTAGTTTCTGCAATCTTGTCCAAATATCTGCTATGACACCCCAAAACAGGCCTATTAAACTGGAAGTTAAATCTATAACCTGACCATTTTCAGAGACACAAAGACTCATACCTCTGAAATAAAAGGCATCAACGAGGTTATAGTATTACATGTTGTTTGTTGTTTAGTCACTAAGTCTTAGCTGACTCTTTTGTGACCACATCATATTATAGGGGTGATTATTTCAAATCAACAAGGGAAAACGGGGTTGCTGCTCTAAGATAAGAGCAAGAAATACCATGGCATTTTCTGGAGTTCATTTCTTCCCTGGCTCATAAAAATGACTTGTCTAATAAAGTCAAAACCATTAAGAATTCAGACCCTTCTGGAATTAAGGTTTGGGATGCTTCTTGATGTAAAGAATCCTGACCAGATGATCTGAGAGCAAGGATAACATAGAATGAGTAGTGATAAGTATCAATGATACCCTTATAACCATACCCTCAGAACTGAGGACTCTAGTAGCTGTTTATGAATATGTGTCTATATTATATATATATATATATATTAAAATGTACATATTCAAGGATTGTATATATATTTCCATTTCCCCCTCCACACTTTTAATTATTTTGTGTAAGGAGTGTAAAGGTCAGTTCATGTGTCACCAGACCCCATGAGCTGTGACATCTGGATCTAATGGGCAGGATTAGAAATTTCTTGTAGATTCTGAGTGTGAGAAGAATACAATGTTGGAGAAAAGGCAAGAGCATTTCAGTTTGTATGATGAGTGACAGTCACATATTAGACAGAAAAATAACCGTATAATATCGATATGAAACTTATATGTGGGCAAAACAATGAGAATCGCTGCTGAGCAAACAAAAGGAGGAGCGAGCTGGTCCTGAGTCTGTTTTCATTCAGAGTCAGTGATGCTCTGTAGTTCAGGTGAAGTAATCCCTCAGTCTTTCACTTCCCAGGTTCCCCTGTGAGCTGATTTCCTGCCTGGTTCAGCCAGTGGAAAGTTCCAAAGACTGAGCTGAAGAAAGGGAGAGCAACTAGGATATTTCTGCCCCTTTAACCCAGACACCTCCAGTAGCACTGGGGCTTCTCTGTGGTCTCAGCTCCCATTTGACAGTTTTAACTCCTACCTCATGACTTGATGCTGTAACATATCTTACTCCCCTTTTTCCCCTCTAGTCTAGAGGCAGTGGCCTCCAGCTGTTGCGAATCTGCAGGGTAACTTACTCTCACTTGTTTGGTTTCTTAGCTTTCTCCTTCACAAGTAAAACCAATTCTTGTATTAAATTCTCTCTATTTTAAAATATTATGAATGATTTCTACTTTTCCAGTTGGAAACTGCAATACTAAAGCACGAAATATTCTCTTGTGACCTTGGTAAACACTATCTATTCTTACACTGAGTACATTATCCTTGTGGTAAGATTTTTAATCTGCAATGCTTGTGTTATTTTAAAAAATATTTTTGGTATTTGTTTTACTTACTAGCTTTTTAAAGTAGGTAATACATGCATATGGTACAAAATTCAAGTAGTACAAATGGATATAAGATGAAAAAGCACTTTTCCCCCTAGTTTCTGATTCATCCATCTCCCCCAATGATGACATACACTGTCATCATTTTCTTGTGTTTTCTTCCAGAGAATGCACATACAAACACATAGACACACACAGAGTAATTTATGATGCATCCTCTTCTGCACCTTGTTTTTTGTGTGTGTGTTCTACAATATAATGGAAATTTTTTCTGTATCACTATATAAAGAGCAACATCATTCTCTCCAATAATAAATAGCACAATATTCTGTTGCACTGAACAGCCCCAATGCTCGGTGCACAGTTGTTCCCATTATTTCGCCATTGCTAACAATGCTGCAGGGTAACTCCTTGCAAATAAGGCAAATTACACCATCAAATGGAAGGAGACAATATCTCTGAATTATCACTTGGAGAAAATTCTCCCCTCTAAATAGTTCTCTCAGATTTTTCTAAAATTAAAGGTTCAAAAACCCACCTGCATTGAATTTTGACATGAGTGAGAAGGAAATGTTTTATTAATCCACTCTGTTTTCTGGGTTGTTTGTTAGGTAGCAGGATGTAATTACCTCCCACTAATACAACAAACGAAAGCAGTGAATATAATTTATACTTTGAAAAAGTCTGGGGATAAAGGAAGAAAGACACACAACCAATAATGATGGAATATATACAATGAAACAAAATGAAGAACATACCAAAGTGGGAAAGAATGACATCAAAGAAACAGGGGTCTAACTTTTCAGTCTTCATTATTAGGAAGGAAAATGTAAATTATTTTTTCCCCAAGGAAAGATAAGATGAAGAGGAAGGGGGAAAACACTGAAATAACTATTAAACTTTATTTTGATATTTTGGGATAAATTGTAAGTAAAATAATCTCTGGTAGGGAGTTAGAAATAATACAATGGGAGGGTAGTTATATTATTAATAAGACTGGAAAGTGTTTGTACACTGACAAAGTTAGTGAACAAGGAATTTTTGTGACTAGGTCCATGACTACATCATTGAGATTAGATAGCCAAAAAATGTAACTGATTTAATTATCATGATTTTCAGATATTCATCAAAAATGGAAGTACATAAAATACACAAATAAGCTATGAGAGAGAAGATCACAGGACTAAAAGATTCTAGGGTGGCAGTAAGACAATAGTTGAATAACCTCAAACTTCATGCATTCAAATTAAGTAGGGGTGTAAATGTCCTAAAAACTGGAGTAACAGAATAAAGTACTACAAAAGGGGTGGGGAACTAGAGGTCATGAGAAGATGAAGAACACAGTAAGTAGAATATGAAATAAAATACATTTAGGGAGAAAATCTTTGAGTCAGAGAGTATTTTAGAATTCCAAATTCTATGAGCTAAACAAGATGATGAAACCCAAATTGCAACTGAAATAGAACGGAGTCTAGCTCACTGTAGTTATTCATGCTGAGTGACTGAGAATCCAATATTTGCATTGCTACTAGGATTGCCAGATAAAATTCAGGAAGATGTCTGTAAGCTTCAGAGAAGATGGTGGACAACAGATGCAAAATACAGAAGATGAAACATGGTTTATCGCAGCTTTATACAAGTAAATATGGTGCGCTGAGTGTAGTGGAATACAGATCTAGAAACATTACTGAGAAGCAAATTGACTGCTCATCATGACCCTTGATCTATTAGGAGTCAGGTTCAGTTAAAGAAAGGGGATGGAAAGAGCACTTGAAGTAAAGGTTAGAGTGGATAAGACACAATGTATAATGAAGACCCAAGGCATCCCTGATAGCTCAGCTGGTAAAGAATCTGCCTGCAATGCAGAAGACCCTGGTTCAATTCCTGGGTTGGGAAGATCTTCTAGAGAAGGGATTGGCTACCCATTTCAGTATTCTTGGGCTTCCCTGGTGGCTCAGCTGGTGAAGAATCCACCTGCAATGCGGGAGACCTGGGTTCGATCCCTGAGTTGGGAAGATCCCCTCGAGAAGGGAAAGGCTACCCAATCCAGTATTCTGGCTTAGAGATTTCCATGGACTACAGTCCATGGGGTCGCAAAGAGTCAGACATGACTTAGCGACTTTTACTTCACTTCACTTCAGGCCTTTGAATATGGCAGACCAAAGTTGAGTATTGATTCTATCATTAACTAACTGTATGAGCATGAGCAAGTTACTTTAACTCTTTAAAGATCTCTTCATCTCTAGTATTAAAACAGTAATAATAACTATCTTATGAGATTTTTCTAGAAATGAAATATATCTTAAATAAACAGTAGCAATGATCTTTGGGGAAATAATAGCTTGTAAATATAGGTATTTTGGCAATGAACTGTGTAGAGGAAAAAAGAAATAGCATAGAAGAAAATGTGGCAGATAGGCAGTATTGATGAAGGCCAGGAGTCCCACTGAGAAAGAAGTAAGAACTAAGTTGCGAATAAGTTATGTTTAATAAAGCAGAACACTGATAGGCAACTTTTTATAGAGGAGAGGAGTAGCAATATACATGGTCAAAATTATATCTGGAATGTAGTTCTGGCGGTGTAAGACACTGTAGAATTGTCTCATGCTAGGAGATTTGGTGATTTCTTCCCACTTTGGGGAAGAAGTCAGTGCAAGGGCAAATGAATATGTTGACTGACATGTGTATATAGTTGTTGTGTTTGTATTGCATATACCTTCACCTTAATCAATGGCCTCATCCCTAATCAATTCACAACAAAACCAACCAGCCAGCTGGTAAACCAAAAAACCATTCAGGGGCAGTCATCTAATAGACATGAGAAAATAAAAATTTGGGTTTCTTGAATCGTGTCTGTGGTTTGTTGCTTCTTTACACAGAAATTTTGAGAATGGGAACATTTTTTATGAGTATTAGAAACATGGAAATGTTATATTCTGTGTTAAAGTATAAAACTGCATAGTTTCCCCCTCTACTTCCTCCAACAATGCATCATTTCATTTATATTAATAAAATGCATGCTTCCACTGTTTTGTTCTTTTGCAGACTCTACATGCTCTTAGAAGAATTAAGAAGGCCATCCTTGGGATGAGTAGCAGTATCTTCTGGTCACCTAAACTGAAGCTCTTCCTTTCCTCCTTCTTCCCTTTTCCAAGTGTGTCTCTCACTTTCCCTTCCTTTGATAACAGGGGAAGTCATTTTCTCCATTCTTTCTTCTTCTGGGTATGAAAACGTAAATTCTGAATTACTCCAACTTAGGTAACCCTTAGAATAATTTTTTAAGCAGCAGGAAACAGGGCTATCTGGCTGCGCAGATAATGATATCAGCTGCTCCCTTCCAAAACAACAGGTGCTTTGGCATAAGAATGTATATCATCATACTGAGATGATGACATCAGTTCATACTTCAGCTTAATTATAAACTACCTCCATTAATCCTCAAATAATTAAACATTTTGTGTGGGCTGCAAGGTGAAATGTAAAGTTAAAGGTCCATGGATATTTATTAAAAGGTTTTGAAAATGTACTTTCTCTACTCTGCTTTTCTTTGTACACCAGCAGAATAAAATTTGAAGTATACTTCAAAAAGCATATTTTGCTTCTATAAGAGAAAATAATGAATAAGATGATTAATGAAATATAACATTTTGAACATTTCTTTGAGCTTAAAAACACCACAAGAAATGCTAGTAACTACACAGGCTATATAAGATTAAGAATTAATTGCAAATAGTTTTAATTAAAAGTGTTAAATATTTGAATTCATTAATATTAAAGTTTTTCACTTTCAATAATAAATGCCAAATACTTGCATTTACATTACATAAAAACCAAATATTCAATCCAGTAGAGTCTGATATGGATCATTAAAATTAGATACACCAGATGTTTTTGGTAAAAATGAAGTGATGTGTTATGAAGCAATATTTGGCTCCTTGCTCATATTTTCAATATTTATAAATTTCAGTTAAAGACTTTTGTTATACTATTTATGTCATAAGTCCCCAAATGGACCTATGAAACCTAAAACTTTACTTGATTCAGTAAAGAAATATAACAAATAAGATCACTATATCCTTTTTAACTTTAAAATACGGAGTTGACCTTCTTTAAAACAGTTGTTACCTTCATAAGCCAGATATGTTTCTAAGCAAATTACTTATATGGAATATATCCAAGGACATAGCCATTTATGAATCAATAAATTATGCATTTGTCATTTGTTATTGCTTAAGACTTAGCTGACATCTTGGACATGCATACAAGTGTCCCAGCACTGAGTGATCACATTAACAATTTACTGGAGGTGATTTTTCTGGGGGAGGAGAGAACAGTGGTTTACACAATTGTTTTTATCATAGAAATAGGTATTCCCACAGATTTTAGTTATTTACCGTATATAATTTTAGAAGTCCATCTTTCTTAGGTTATAACAATTAACACAAAGTAAATTTTTTAAATTCCCAAATTTTGTGCAAATCTGTTTACCATGAAGACAGCATCACAGCTGTACAAAGTTGATCTAAAGTGGATTATTTTCCCCATTTTTTAAAATGTAATCAGTTAACAAGACTTTTTCTCTGGGCAGGCACATAATGATAAATTTATACAGGGAGAGTTTTTAGTCTTTACAAGTAAAACTCAGACTGAAAATTTTCAGTGGATTTAGCTGGAACATTTGGGTGACCATATGGAGCTCTCCATGGCGCCACGGGACCACGCAGCTATGAAATCTGATCACTATCTCCCCAGTGACAGCTGGGCCTTTACACCATCAGAAAATTTTCAGACTTCTAATTTGTCATAACTACCTCCTGTGGAAAGCAAATATGTTATGTAGCCAGATACAAAAACTCTTAGTACCCAGCACTATAAATGGTTAATTCCTTAACTGCATTTTGTGACTCACTGATGCAACTCCTACGCCAAAAACATATGGAGTCTTGTTCAGCTAAGGTTAGCCAACTGCTCCACCCATTCAAAAAGCCATTTCCACGGAAATGTATCCAGAGAAAAATTCTGTCACAGAGCTTAGCATTTTAAATACATTTAACTTTTAGTTGCTCTCAAAAAGTCAGTTATGCCACTGAGAGGTTTCATCTGAGTTCTATTGGCCCTATTTGTCTATTTAAGTCTAATGACTCTTTGTTGGAGTAGTTGAATATTATGCTGTGGCTCCCAGACCCTGTTTCTCTCTACATAGTGAGGCTGAAACTGTTCACCAGCTGTGATTATTTCAACCTATCAATAGCTAATAGGTTTATGAAGTGTCCCTCCAGCCATCCAAAGAGATAGAGATATGTTGCTACTCCCCACTTTTGACCACTTAGCTGGAATTGCTGCTTGAGAATCCCTTCATAACTGTTTCCATCACAGAAAGTGCTCTGAGAACTCTGTTTTTTTTTTTTTTTTTTCCTCAACCAAACTATCATTGAAGAATTTAAGTGACTTTAGCTTCTACTGGTCAAATCTTTTTGTTTGGTAGCTTCTTAAGGTGATCCTAAGAATCACTTTTAAAAAAAAGAACCATGTATATTTGACTTTTTAAATAGATACCCTACCACAATCTTGCTGGATCATCGAAAAAGCAAGAGAGTTCCAGAAAAACATCTATTACTGCTTTATTGACTATTCCAAAGCCTTTGACTGTGTGGATCACAATAAACTGTGAAAAATTCTGAAAGAGATGGGAATACCAGACCACCTGATCTGCCTCTTGAAAAACCTCTATGCAGGTCAGGAAGCAACAGTTAGAACTGGACATGGAACAACAGACTGGTTCCAAATAGGAAAAGAAGTCCATCAAGGCTGTCTATTGTCACCCTGCTTATTTAAGTTGTGTGCAGAGTACATCATGAGAAACGCTGGGCTGGAAGAAACACAAGCTGGAATCAAGATTGCTGGGAGAAATATCAATAACCTCAGATATGCAGATGACACCACCCTTATGGCAGAAAGTGAAGAGGAACTAAAAAGCCTCTTGATGAAAGTGAAAGAGGAGAGTGAAAAAGTTGGCTTAAAGCTCAACGTTCAAAAAACGAAGATCATGGCATCTTGTCCCATCACTTCATGGGAAATAGATGGGTAAAGAGTGGAAAGAGTGGCTGACTTTATTTTTTGGGCCCCAAAATCATTGCAGATGGTGATTGAAGCCATGAAATTAAAAGATGCTTGCTCCTTGGCAGGAAAGTTATGACCAACCTAGATAGCATATTCAAAAGCTGAGGCATTATTTTGTCAACAAAGGTCCATCTAGTCAAGGCTATGGTTCTTCCAGTGGTCATGTATAGATGTGAGAGTTGGACTATAAAGAAAACTGAGCAGTGAAGAATTGATGCTTTTGAGCTGTGGTGTTGGAGAAGACTCTTGAAAGTCCCTTGGACTGCAAGGAGTTCCAATCAGTCCATCCTAAAGGAGATTAGTCCTGGGTGTTCATTGGAAGGACTGATGTTGAAGCTGAAACTCCAATACTTTGACCACCTGATGCGAACAGCTGACTCATTAGAAAAGACCCTGATATTGGGAAAGATTGAAAACAGGAGGAGAAGGGGATGACAGATGATAAGATGGTTGGATGGCATCACCGACCCAATGGACATGAGTTTGGGTAAACTCTGGGAGTTGGTGATGGACAGGGAGGTCTGGCGTGCTGTGGTACATGGGGTCGCAAGAGTTGGACACGAATGAGCGACTGAACTGAACTGAACCACAATTTTGCACTTCCCCAATGGCTCAGTGGGTAGAGTTTACCTACAGTGCAGGGAATGCAGGAGACCCAGGTTCTATCCCTGGGTCAGGAAGATCGCCTGGAGGAGGAAACATCAACCTACTCCAGTATTCTTGCCTGTGAAATCCCATGGACATAGGAGCCTGGAGGGCTATGTCCTGCTTTTAAGTCACTTCAGTCATGTCTGATTCTGTGCGACCCCACAGACGGCAGCCCACCAGGCTCCCCTGTCCCTGGGATTCTCCAGGCAAGAACACTGGAGTGGGTTGCCATTTACTTCTCCAATGCATGAAAGTGAAAGGTGAAAGTGAAGTTGCTCAGTTGTGTCCGACTCTTAGTGACCCCATGGACTGCAGCCTACCAGGCTCCTCCATCCATGGGATTTTCCAGGCAAGAGTACTGGAGTGGAGTGCCATTGCCTTCTCATGTGGTCACAAAGAGCTGGATACCACAGCACACTAGCACACATCACAGTCTTTAATTCAGTACAGTGAAGAAAAATCTTGTGGTGGCCTTTCTGTCATCCTCCTCTTTATCCATCCTTACATTAGGAATGCAGAGATTAGGACTGTGTTTTAATTTATGACTAGGTGCTCCATATCTTTTGTAACCTAAAAGTCTAAATCTATCTATGTCAATTTCATAGAACAGTTCACATAATAATAATAGCTCACATGTATTCAGCATTTACTGTGTGTTTGGCACTAGTCTAAACACTTTACATGGACAAACTCATTTAGGCTCTAAAACATTCCTGTGAGACTGACACAGTCACAATTATATTCATTTTAGAGATGAATAAGTCAAGGTACCATCTAACTAAGGTCATACAACGTACAAGTGTCAGATTCAGAATTTGAAGCCAGGTTGTCCGGTTTGCCAGCCAGTGCTGTTATCATTACACCATCTAACTCTCAAAGTAGCAAAGTGGGGATTTATCTTGGCACTGAAAACAAGGATGAATTTTAGTAGTTCTGTAACTTTAAATCAACTCTCTGATGCTGGCAATGGTACCTGCTCTGGGCCTCTGTTCCTTCATTTTAAAGGTAAACAAGATGAGACTGTTTCTTTCCTTTGCAGCAATAAAATGCTAAGGTATAGGTTCTCTGTAGGTGACTATAGTTCTCTGTAGGTGCTGGTTACTTTTATAAATACTATTTATCTTAATACTTTAGTTTTAGTACTGCTGATAGTAGAACTCTGTATGCAGCCTTTTAATCCATCCAGCACTTTGCTTTCTATTATTCTTCAGCACTCTGTTCTTCAGTAATTTTCTTCAAGTCCTACATCAAAATGAATGTCAAGCAAAATATTGCTTTTTAAACACATCTACTCTTCTCATATTCCAAACCACTCCTTCTTATTTATTTATCCATGTCAATCTCTGTTTTCTGACCTCAGCTAATTCATTCTTCATGCCATTCATAATACCTTAATGCTCTTCTCATATTCCAAATCACTCCTTCTTATTTATTTATCCATGTCAATCTCTGTTTTCTGACCTCAGCTAATTCATTCTTCATGCCATTCATAATACCTTAATGGTATACATTAGCTATTCTCTACTTCCTTTCTTCAAGTGACCATTACATTCTACTCATGAAGTACTAAATCAGGGTTGAGTGAAGTCACTCCAGANTCTCTCAGAATTTTCCACAGTTTATTGTGATCCACACAGTCAAAGGCTTTGGCATAGTCAATAAAACAATTTGGATAGGCTGAAAAATTTCCAGATCACCAGGTTCTGGTTCCTCTGTGATTAATATTACTTTTCTCAAATTATCTCTTTCCTCTTGCATTTTACTGTACGCAACAAGAAAAAACACGACCCAAGCTCCACATTTTGCTTGGAGACCTCAGCTAAAATCACATTTAACTGTTTCCAAATTTTTTTTTCCACATAACTTCAAAACATAATTCTGCCACTAAACAATAAGAATTTCCCCTTTCTTTGGTTTCTAATATCATATTCTCATTTCTTCCTGAGTCCTCACCAGAAACACCTTTAACATCCATATAGTTACTAAAAGTTTCTTCATCACAGTTTACGTATTGCAAAGACGATTTAGGTTTTCTCTTCAGAGGTCCTCATTTCCCTCTGAGTTCTTAATAGTAAACTTAGCAACATCTATGTTTATACTAAGTATGTTCAAGTAATTTACATGGGTAATTTTTTATTTTAAAAAATTACATTCTTCAAAATTCTCCAAGCCTTTTCTCACTGCCTAATTCCAAAGCCACTTTTACATTTTTAGGTGCCTGTTATAGCAGTTCTGTACTCCCTAAATACTGAAATCTGTGTCAGTAGGGTTCAACCAAAAACCTAGAACCAGTAGGAGATAAATATTAAGAGATTTATGATAAGGAATCTTTTTACATGATTTCAGGGGCTTGAAAGGCAAATATGAAACCCATAGGGCAGTCCATCAGAAAGGACAGGCTATAATTTTGGACATGGGGCTGAAGCTGTTGTCCACATGTGGAATTTTTTCTTTAAAGAAACTTCAGCTTTGGTTTTAAAGGCTTTCAGCTGATTGACTCAAACTACTCATATTATTTAGGATAATCTTAAAAATTATCCACTTACAGTCTTTAATCACAGTTACAAAATACACTTATAAGAACACATAGATTGACATTTTGTTTAATAACTATGGTTGGAGGGTAGCCTAGCCAAGTGGACACATCAAAAAGACCATCACAATATGTTAAGTGTCAATATGACTTTTTTGTCTTAATCTTCCCTCAGGCACATACAAACTAAAACACCAAGGAACTTAATAAATATGACTAGCTACAATTTTCAAACTTTTAAAAAGGAATAGTAACATCAATATGGCAGAGTATAATGATGAATACTCTATAAACTGTTCACTATAGTACCAGGCACATAGCAGTTGTTTAATAAACAACCAATCTACTTCTCAAAAGTAGGAAATAGAGCCTGTGAAACTTTTCACAGACCACTGCAAGAACAAATTGAATTTAGTTATATATATTTAACTAGGACCTATAATATCATATTGTAATTTTTCATTTACCTCTCTCTGTCTCCTTCTGATCAATCTGAGAGGTTGTAGAGTTCCTAAACCATTTCCCATCTTAGTTCCTTCTGTTTTTAACCTACCATTAGTTAGTGTACAGCCTATGGACTAGGAACTGTCTTTTTTGCTTCCTTTGATATGTAACTATTGTTTCATATTCAAAACAATAATAGTGAGTTACTTTTCATGATGACAGTGATAACAATGATGACTATTTGCTATAGGTTTACAAATATGACTGAGCACAATCTATTTGACAGTCACTGGGGATACAAATCAACAGGGCAAGTGACCACAGTGGATGAGAGCCTAAGGGCGAGACAAATATTAGATAAGCTGACAAGTGATTTGTCCAAATAGCAGCCCAACTAACAGTTCTTCATTATGTGTTATGTTCTCAGGGCATTTTTAAGTACTTTAACTCTATTAACACAATTAAAGAAAGAATATGAAGTATTGTATTTAAAGAAAGATTAATGGAGACGTGAAAGATTTAGACTACATGAAAAGTTAATGGAGCAGAAATTCTACTAATCTGTTTCAGAATAATGATTTCTAATCTCTATTTTAAAATCCTATTAAAGGTAGCTTGTGTTTCAAACAGAAATAGCTATATCATTCTAAAGCTTCTAAAAATTAAAGTTGAACCTCTTCAACCTCATCATTGAACATTAAAAGGATATTGAGAAAACTGTACATTGGCAATGTAACCAAAGTTCAACCTTAGCACTATCGTTGAGCATGGCAACTGAATGCAGAGTCTTGCTGCCACATTGGAGGTTGGTATGCTATGGGATAAATCAAGCACACCCTATGTACAGTGATTAAAATGAAATCCATTTACTGGTATATGTTTCCTGGCTTCCACCACTGCCAACATAAATGCCACTGCCAAGGCTTTATGTTCAATGAACTCAATCAACCAGTCCAAAAAGTCACATGTTGATGCTGCACGGTGCCAAGCAAAGGGGAGAGTTTCTAGGGAGCCTGGGAGGGGGGATAACTNCTGAATGCAGAGTCTTGCTGCCACATTGGAGGTTGGTATGCTATGGGATAAATCAAGCACACCCTATGTACAGTGATTAAAATGAAATCCATTTACTGGTATATGTTTCCTGGCTTCCACCACTGCCAACATAAATGCCACTGCCAAGGCTTTATGTTCAATGAACTCAATCAACCAGTCCAAAAAGTCACATGTTGATGCTGCACGGTGCCAAGCAAAGGGGAGAGTTTCTAGGGAGCCTGGGAGGGGGGATAACTCATACAAATGAGCTTTTTGGCAAGATATAATCCCCTCTGGAAGAACCCCTACCTTTCAAAGAGCATACTGCATTTTGCTAGGAACGGGTCCTGACTGTGTTCTTTTTAAGAAATCCTGGTAAGCTTTATCATCACTGATAATATGGGTCTGATGGTGGCAAAAATTCTACTAATGAGTGCCTACTATCTCTGAGATGAGTTTTCAAGATGATCACTTATTCTCAAAACATCTTTTTTTGCTGTTTCTCTATTCGAATAAAAACTTTTCAGATTTAATAGTCTTGCCATAGCTAAATAGTGCCGTAATTTTTCCCCCCACTTCAAAGTTAGAATTTATAAAGAGTGTAAGAAAAGAGTATAAAAAAGAACCGTGTGTAGTACAAAACAATGAACAGATAAAATAAAGGTTTTCTATAGTTAAAACAAGTTTATTCTAGGAAGCATATTTATTTTGTCTTTTACATATAGATGATTTGTTCTCTTAATTTTTACCAAGGAGCATTTTATTCCCCTTGTACTTTTCCATAAAACTGAACACAAAATTTCCTATCTTCTTATTTCAGTTTTCCCAGAGTGGATATAATGTATTCCACTGTTTTCACTATTCTATTTCTTTGGCATGTCACCCTTGCTTCCTTGAAAGCATTGAAAATATGGTTGCTATAGACACTGCTAAATAAGTCTTTTTAAAATTATTTAGCTGGTAGAAGACAGAGAACAAGAGTTGATGTTTAGCAAAGTAGATTTTGTAATGACAAGGCTGTGTATAGTTTATTCTTGGAACATGTTGTGTCTTGAATCCTAAGTATGACTTTGATAAATGGTTGGGTTTTAATTCAGTTTTGTTGCTAAAATATTTTCCTTGAAATTGTGAATAGATATGGAAAGGTCAAATACTCAAAACATCAGTAACTTCAAAATAGTGGTTTTTAGATTTTACCACCAAGGGAATTAATATTAAATTTTAAGCTCACGTAAACATAAATTAAAAGGTATGTAATGGTTCTTTTTACATGTGTGTATATGTATGTGTGTGTGTTTAATTTTTTTACACTGTTATGTAGAGAAACTGTTCAATCAAGTAAAAAAGACAGAAATCTACAGATGCTATGATTTGTGCAAAAATCCATCTCTAAAATCAACACTCCTCAATATTTTATACTACAAAGAGAAACAAAAAAATTTACAAACCACTTAATTAAAGATATCATTTCCCAAGAAAAAATCACAGTTTTTGTGTATTTCCTTAACATTTGATAACCTTTTCTCCCCTGTTCACAACCACCATCATCTTAACACATCAAAAAGAGGCAAGCCTTTCTGGGATCTATGGAAATTTTAATATAAATGTTCCTGAGCTAATAATTTCCAGTACTTTATAGAGTTAAGGAATAAATGGTTCAGTCTAGTAAAGAATTTAGTCATCTTCAGTTCAGTTCAGTTGCTCAGTCATGTCCGACTTTTTGTGAGCCCATGAATCACAGCATGCCAGGCCTCCCTGTCCATCACCAACTCCCGGAGTTCACTCAGACTCACGCCCATCGAGTCTGTGATGCCATCCAGCCATCTCATCCTCTGTTGTCCCCTTCTCCTCCTGCCCCCAATCCCTCCCAGCATCAGAGTCTTTTCCAATGAGTCAACTCTTCGCATGAGGTGGCCAAAGTACTGGAGCTTCAGCTTTAGCATCATTCCTTCTTACTGAGGTGTTAATAAAAAAAGACTGAAGAGGTATTCACACCAGCTTTCTAAGCAATTTCCTCCTTTAATTCTAGAGCCAAAAGATGGAGTGAAACTGTGAGGGCCATTTTCTTTTCCTGATTCTTTCTCTTCTCTCCCCCACCCCTCTCCAGTGGTCTATGCCCATCCACATTTAAATTACTAATCCCCTTTCTCCTTCTTTTTATGTAAGCCATTATTTAAGAGGCAATCTTGAAAAAAATATGCTTATAAAGAAACATGTAATTTCATGGTTTTTGTTTATCCTAGGTCATTCAAGTTCCTGGGATGCTCTATCACTGTTGTTAAAGTTAGCCATTGCCATTAACCCTGTTCATACTATTTTTATTATTTATTGGGTTGAATGGGTTTGAATATCTGTACTTGCTATTGTTCAGTTGCTAAGTCATGTTCCATTCTTTGCGACCCCATGGGGGGCAGCATGCCAGGTTTCCCCATCTTCCATTATCTCCCAGAGTTTGCTCAAATTCATGTCCATTGAGTCAGTGATGCTATCTAACAAATTTATTAGGAACAAGTAAATCTTCTGTTCTTCAACTTGTCTTGAAAATGGAAGATTTTTGTTGTTTTTTCTTGTTATTGTTCCTGAGGTGATGCTCACACACCAAAGCACAATTTCCTACATAAGTTGACAAGATGTTCATGTAATTAGAATGTTCATAGTTTTTCTTTGTTTCAATCCTTGCAAACACAAATTTAACTTTTATTACCTTTTGTCTGGGGTTAGATGGAGAAGTACAGAAATTATGAACATAGAAAGTTGAGTGCATGCACTAAATGTCATCATTGCACTTCTTAAAGATTCAGTTCAGTTGCTCAGTCGTGTCTGACTGTGATCCCGTGGACTGCAGCACAGCAGGTGTCCCTGTCCACCACCAACTCTCAGAGTTTACTCAAACTCATGTCCATTGAGTCGGTGATGCCATCCAACCATCTCATCCTCTTTCGTCCCCTTTTCCTCCTGCCTTCAGTCTTTCCCAGCATCAGGGTCTTTTCCAATGAATCGGTTCTTCACATCAAGTGGCCAAAGTATTGGAGTGTCAGCTTCAGCATCAGTCCTTCTAGTGAATATTCAGGACTGATTTCGTTTAGGATGGACTGATTGGATGTACTTTCAGTCCAAGGGACTGTCAAGCATCTTCTCCAACACCACAGCTCAAAAGCATCAATTCTTCGGCACTCAGCTTTCTTCATAGGTCTTTTCTCACATCCATACATGACTACTAGAAAAAACATAGCTTTGACTAGATGGACCTTTGTTGGTAAAGTAATGTCTCTGTTTTTTAACATGTTGTCTAGGTTGGTCATAGCTTTTCTTCCAAAAGAGTGAGTGTCTTTTAATTTCATGGCTGCATTCACCATCTGCAGTGATTTTCTTAAAGATAGTTATTGCATAAAGATCTCTGAAGTTTTGAGGCACCTCAGCTCTTTCATCCCATTGGTTAGTAAGTTGCATTGACTTTCCATCTAGGAAAAGTTCATCCATTCTGACTACTGCCCTTCAGACAAGCCTCCAATGTCAGCCACTCAGCCTCTGAATTGCCCTCACCTTCCATGCTTGGCTTCCCTGGTGTCTCAGATGGCAAAGCGTCTGGTTGCATTGCAGGAGACCCACGCTCAATCCCTGGGTTGGGAAGATCCCCTAGAGAAGGATATGGCAATCCACTCCAGCACTCTTGCCTGGAAAATTCCATGGATGGAGGAGCCTGGTAGGCTACAGTCCATGGGGTTGCAAAGAGTTGGGTATGACTGAGCAACTTCACTTTCACCTTTTTCTTTCCATGCTTGGCCCCTTTTACAATCCATTCCACACATGCAGTCAAGGAGACAAGTTAGATCATATAATGCCTTAGGTTAGAATCCATCAGCAGCTTCTTCACCACACTTTGAATTTCAGACCTAAAAAAAATTTCAGACCTGCATAATCCTGCTGTGATCTTCCTGCCTTTCTGATTTAATCTCATACCAAGCTCTCTTCTGTTCTCTGCCCTCAGTGGCTACCTGCCTGGCCTGAGGACACACCAAGCATGTAGCTGACCCAAGGTTTCTTCATGATCTTCCTTCTTGTTGGCCCTATCTTAGCCAGATCAACCACAACTGCCTCCTCTTCATCAGTCAGAAATATATAATTGCTACAACCCAGAGGATTCTCTCTGATGATCCAGCCTATTTGCTCTCTACAAAGAGCAGCATCACCCACATTGGTTTCCTCATAGCTTGTATCACTAGATCTTTCTTTATACCTTCATTGTGTGCCTGTCTTCTTCTCTAGAATATAAACGCCATGAAAGCACAGCTCACATTCTCACCATCTACCCCCTTATCTGATATAGTAGGTACATTATAAATGAAACCTCAGATTATGAAGTCAATTAAGGTCAAAAAAATTAGTGTAAGAAGCTGCATATCATGATTATGGCTACAGTTAGGAATATAATTACTATTCTAAATCAGAAATAATAAAATTGACTCTGTAGTTGACAGTAAAAAAATCTACAACACATAATGTTAAATATTTTGTGCATATGTGACAATATTAAAAAGAATTAGAAATCTGGATCTGGAATAAATAACAGATGATCATACCTTACACTGCCTTTTTTATCCCCCTTCAAACTGATGGAGCCTAGTAGAGGGGCATGGTGGGAGGCAGGTAAAGACCCTGTAGTACATAGAACTGGACAGGAGCTTCTCCTGATACATGGGACTGGGTAAGAGAGGGTCTTCCCTCAAGACTTGCTCATTGCCTGGAAATTAGTTTGCCTTATGTTCATCCATCTGGGGTATGACAGCTAATTCATTTTCTCTTTTACAATTCTGGCACAGGTCTTAATGCTGTGTTCCTAAATCTTGCATTTTCAGCCTTGTTGAATGTCGATTTTTCAATCCAGTCTGAAAAGTTATGGCAGATATTTTCAAATCTAGTTAACATAAAACCTTGATTTTCTAAGATGCATTTTAAAATGTATAATTGTATCCAGGTCGCTGGTTCATTCTTCCAAGGATGAGGGAGGAAACAAGCATAATATTGTATTAGACAACAAAAGCATCTTTTCTTCATGGACTTTTGAAGAGTAGAAGCCTAGTGATCCTGTCCTGAGAGGCAACTAAGAAAGAGTTCACAGTAGACTTTTTGTCTTGGTGGCAGATTGCTGGAATCATTCTTCAGTGGGATTCAGAACATTAAATACATCTTGGGAAATTTGTTATCAGCAGGGAGTGGGGGAATATGGTTCATCTGAGACTCACACAATGTCCCAGTAAAAATAATTTCATAGTACAGCTGATAGGCCAGATTAACTTATACTTGAATTTCAAAGAATGGCCCCAAAGCCCTTTATTTCACTATCATTATGATGATAGAGAATATATGTATCCTGTACTATTTAATTTATATTGCTTTCTTCCTGCAGTGCAGGAGACCCTGGTTCAATTCCTGGGTTGGGAAGATCCACTGGAGAAGGGATAGGTAACCACTCCAGTATTCTTGGGCTTCCCTGGTGGCTCAGCTAGTAATGAATCTGCCTGCAATGTGGGAGAACTGGGTTCAGTCCCTGGGTTGGGAAGATCCCCTGGAGAAGGGAAAGGCTACCCACTCCAGTACTCTGGCTTGGAAAATGCCATGGAGTGTATAGTCCATGGGGTCATGAAGAATCTGACATGACTGGGCAACTTTCACTTTCACTTGTATAGAATAAGCATATAATTATGTAATTCATACCCTTAAAAGCCTCTTCTCTTACATTATCCCTGAGTCTAACCTCCTTTGTTATTATGGAAAAATAATTTCAAAAATCTCTCTAGTATATGTAACAATATACACATATTATTTGGACAAAAGGTAAACACATCTGCTTTCAAGATTTAGTTAACATATACTGCATCTGTAGATTGTGTACTCTGTCTCCAATCCATCTGCAAAAGTGCATTAATACCTAGAAAACAATCATTGCCAGTCCTAGCCAAGAGCAAAGAATGTAAAGAATATATAATTATATCTAGAGGCCACTTGTAGAACCAGGGCTAACTCTGAAACAAGTTTCTCCTAACAAATATCCCTTCAAATACAAGCCATTTTATGCAAAATGGCTTTTATGATTTGCTGTTTACTTTTGCAGATGTCTCACTTTTGTGTCCTAGATGATAAGACTGAGGCCTGTTATCTTGCAAACAAACCTAGAAAAGGTTGGTGTTGATGTTTAATTGTCAAGTCCTGTCTGATTCTTTTGTGACCCCATGGACTGTAGCCTGCCAGGCTCCTCTATCCATGGCATTGCTTGGGCAAGAATACTGGAGAGGGTTGCCATTTGCTTTTCCAGAGAATCTTCCCAGCCCGGGGATTGAACACAGGGATCGAACCCAGGGATCAAATCTGAGTCTCCTGCATTGGGAGGCAGAGTCTTTACAGCTGAATCACCAGGGAAATTAGGGAAAGCCCTAGAAAAGGTAAACTTTCCCAAATACTTATCACCACTGAAGATGGTTCATTCTTAGCTCCAGGATTGTGAAAAGCAAGGGTCTAATTCATGGCTTATGAATGTTTATCCTTCAAGATATGCTGAGGGTTAAGTCACTTTTCAGTAATTGATCTTGGACAAGATGAATAGGTGGTATTTTTATATTGGATAGCCTCAGCTTTTATACAATAAATAAAATTCAAACATTATTTTTAATCAGTTGAACAATGATGATAGATAGCATGCTATTTCATTTATTTCACTGCTTGGAACCTCCACAAAACTCAGAAAATGATAATGAAAATCACCATCAAACAAAGCTTTTCCACTTTAAGCATCTAAAAAGTACAAGTCATTGCCTGAAATCAGATGTAACCTTAACTCACTAATCAGTTAAACATCCAAAAATGTCCCACCAGAAGGCTGAATATATTTNTCCACAAAACTCAGAAAATGATAATGAAAATCACCATCAAACAAAGCTTTTCCACTTTAAGCATCTAAAAAGTACAAGTCATTGCCTGAAATCAGATGTAACCTTAACTCACTAATCAGTTAAACATCCAAAAATGTCCCACCAGAAGGCTGAATATATTTTAAGGGTTTACATTTCACACAGGGTGAGGCATTATCAAGAGGCTGATGCTTTTATTCCTCTCACACACAATATGTGTGTGTGTGTGTGTGTGTGTGTGTAAAGAACCCACTGACTTCCAGTTTCCAGAAAAGGAGCAAAAAATACTCTTTATTAATCCTCCACTGGCTTTAAAAAAAAATGCACGTACAAAAAGCTGGCCAAATAATAGGAAACAAAATAGTCTTCTCAGGCTTCTATCTCTCTATTTTGTTTTTATTTTGCTTTTAAAAATTAAATGCAGCACTTACCTCTTAGTTTTGGATGATTCTTGTAAATTTATGGAATCAAAAGATTGTTCTATCATAAGACTGATCACTAAAGAATTTTTATCATTTTCTGAAATAGCAAAATATTGGAACTGCTGACTTATAAAAACTCATTGATCTTCAATTAACATTGACATGCCGTAAAAAACAAAAAATCCTTTTACTTCTCCATCACAAAGATTTCCCATTACTTATTCATTTTCTTGCTTCATGTTGGTGATTATTACTTAAATTTTAAATGATTAGCTTGTTCATCATTTTCTCTCAAGATGTTATAATTATAATAAAAATGTCATGGAGTGGTTTAAGATCATTACTACTAAACATTATTACTAATTCATTTAATAATTCCTTTAAATGTTACCTTGAAAGAAATTGTTTATATGTCATCTACTCCATGGAACTTCTCAGGCCTCTCTGCCCTAGCATACACACACACACACACACACACACACACACACAGTTGATTGTGTTCATTCTAATGCTTAAAAAGTACAGCTATTTCAGTGATCATATCCTAATTATAATGGTTCACATCTCTGTCTTCCTTACAAGTCTGAGGTCTTAATGGTAGAAATTTTGTGTTTTTAATTTTTCTTTCCTGGAATATCTATGTACAGAGGAACCTTGCAGGCTATAGTCCATAGGGTTGCAAAAGAGTTGGATGCGAATTAGCGACTAAACAACAATATATCTACATGTTGATACATGAAAAGTGCCCAGCATACTAGACAATAATGAGTATATATTTGTTGAAATAGGTGTTTTACTTTCCTTCATGTCACATTTCTTCTGATCATAAAATAATAAACCTTGTTTTAGAATATTTATAGAACATCTTTGTAAAAAGAATATTCATCATTTTTAACTCTCGACTTCCCTGCTGGCTCAGACAATAAAGCGTCTGTCTACAATGCAGGAGACCTGGGTTCAATCCCTGGGTTGGGAAGATCCCCTGGAGAAGAAAATGGCAATCCACTCCAGTACTGTTGCCTGGAAAATCCCATGGACAGAGGAACCTGGTAGGCTACAGTCCATGGGGTCACAAAGAGTCGGACATGACTGAGCGACTTCACTTCACTTTCACTTTCATCCTCAAGTAGCCTCTAATATTTGCCTTAAGCAACTTTTATTAATTGGATTTGGTTTGTGGCTTTATATGAATAAATAAAGGTTTCCAAACCCCAAAATGTCCCCTATGTCCGCCCTTGAATGTGTTTCACTTCTTACGTAATAGATTAAATATTTTTTGAAGTTTCTTTTATCTGATGGCTCTGTTGCTGTTATTTGGGATCCATTTGCTCTACCTTCTTTATTTTCATGTGGCTAATAGTTAATATTCATTGACTTCCTGCTACATTTCAGTTACTATAGTACCTTTGGAAAACTATTATTGAGCAAACACATATATCTCTACCTTCATGAAATTTCAGTTAGAGAAGCAGAAGATAACAATTTACAGAAAAAGTCAGGTTTCAATTTAAAAAGTGTGAATCCTATTATATTATAGGTAGGTAAAAAAGAAAACATGGATAATCTTCAATGTTAATAATCTAGACATTCAGCAACTGTGTTTGAATATATGCATTTTTTTTTGTATGGGCATGCTTTTCTTATTCTGATCATATTATGGAAGGAATTGTAATTTTAAAGCTAACTTGAAATTTTTCTAGTCATAAATTTAGGCATTCTTCATCCCAGCCAAACTGGATAATCACTTGATTATGTTCCTGATTTGTTATTAATTTATTAAATACTTTATAAGTACTATCTAATCATCAAAATACCTTCTTTTGAAAGAAATCATGGGTTTTCAAGGGTTTATAACATTGAGTCTTCACTTTAAATACCAATCTTTAATATATGGGAATCATATTAATAGTCCACATATGTTGAGAAAACCAAAACCAACCAGAAACAATTTCAGAAACTCAGATATAGGTCGGCAATTGAGAGCAGCTTTTCTGATATAACTGTCTCTTTAATAATGGAACTGATAAAAGCATTTATCTTTTGATTTTTTTCATCCCTCAAAAGGTTTCTAGTTTATTAAACTATGTTTAAAGTGAGATTTTTAGTAATATTAAAAAATAACAATAAGTAAGAAAGAGAATTGAGGGCAAAAGAGCTTAAATTTAAACCATGACTAATGGATTTCCAAAATATATTATTAATTTTCTAAGCTATCATGATTAATCTGGGATATGTCACAATTTAAAAAAGTAATTATAAATTGTTTTTCAATATCTTATGCCACAATACAAATTTGAAGAGCACATGCACTCATTTATAGCTCTACTCACCTAGTCAATGTGCAAGATAGAGTGGGAAATTGATATTAATAAATGGTTAAATAGTTAATTAATAAATGGTTAAACCATTAAATAATGATTTCTTTTAATTAAGTTTGAGAAAGAAAAAAATTCTAAACAACCCTAAATATTCCAAATAACTTAATGGAGTTGTAAATATCAAAGAGCAATCTCAAAGCAACATGGTTTTGTGTTGTTTCTGTTTGAAAGTTTCTTGTAAAAATGTAGTGATTGGACATTTTCGAGTTTGTATATTGTTGGGAAAATAATTAGGAACCCACATATATACTTCTTGATTATATAAATTGTTACTTATGATAATATGTTCATTTTCATGGTCATGACTCTTAATGTCAAAATATGGTGTATCTTAATCCCACTCCTGGAATTAAAAAAAAAAAAAATACATGCACCCCTATGTTCACTGCAGCACAATTCACAGTAGTCAAGACATGGAAGCAATCTAAATGTCCATTGACAGATGAATGGATAAAGAAGAGATGGTACATATCTATAGTGAAACATGACTCAGCCATAAAAAAGGACAAAATAATGCTATCTGCAAAAACATGGATGGACCTAGAAATTATCATACTAAGTTAACTAAGTCAGAAAATGACAAACAAATACCTTATGATACATTAATGTGCTCAGTTCAGTTCAGTTCAGTTGCTCGGTCATGTCCGACTCTTTGTGAGCCCATGGACTGCAGCACACCAGGCTTCCCTATCCACTGCCAACTCCTGGAGTTTATCCAAACTCATGTTCATTGAGTCAGTGATGCCATCCAGCCATCTCATCCTCTGTCGTCCACTTCTCCTCCTGCCTTCAGTCTTTCCTGGCATCAAGGTCTTTTCAAATATGTCTCAGTCACTTGCAAGCCCATGGAATGTAGTCTACCAGGCTCCTCTATCCATGGGATTTTCAAGGCAAGAAAACTGGAATGAGTTGCCATACCCTCCTCCAGGGGCTCTTTCAGATCCAGGGATCAACCCCCCATGTCCTGAATCTCTGGCTTTGCGGGCAGATTCTTTACCACTGAGCTACCAGGGAAGTCTGATATCACTCATATGTGAAATCTAAAATATGACACAAAACAACTTATCTACAAAACAGAAGCAGGCTCACACGCATAGAGAACAGATTTGTGGTCGCCAAAGGGGAGTGTGATGGAAAGGGAGTTTGGGATTAGCAGATGTAAGCTATTATATATAGAATAGATAAACAACAAAGTCCTACAGTATAGCACAGGGAACTATCTTCAGTATCCTGTGATAAATCATACAGAAAATACTAAACAAGAATATGAGTGTATATATAAACTGAGTCACTACGCTATAGAGCAGAAATTAACAAAACAACGTAAATCAACCATACTTCAATAAAAATATGTAAATATTTACATAAATATGTAAATAAAATATAGGTAAAATCTTGAAAATATCCTAAGTAATCATTAACAAACATAATATTGCCTCTGTTTTTCACTTTTGGTGAACCTGTTTCTGGCTTTCCTAAGCAGATTCATTGAAACATATAGAAAAGTTCACAAATGTAAGTGAATTTACAGATGAACATTTCCACCTAGAGATGGAACCAGAAATCTCCAACAAGCTCCCTTCTAGTCTTTAATCCCCTCACAAAGGTAATCATCTTTCTGACATTTATCATTCTAATTTTGCCTACTTTTGAACATTATATAAATGTAATCAAACAGTAATTTCTCTATTGTGTCTGCCTGTTCTCATTCAATATTTTATTTTTGAGGTTTATCCATGCTGTTAACTATAATCACAGTACATTTGTTTTCATTGCTGGAAAGCAGACTTTTTCTATCACAAGTATATACAATAAATATTTCATGTTTTTAGGCTCTATGGTTTCTGTTGCAAATAGTTCTAATATTGTGGTATGTTACAGCATGAGAGCAGCAATAGACTGTGTAAATGAACAGATGTGCCTATGTTCTAATAAAACTTTATTTACAAAATCAGATGGTGGCCAGATTTGGTACATGAGCCATAGTTTCCCAACCCATGCTGTAGAGTATTCTATTGTAAGTGTACTTACAGTACAACTTATTTATCCAATCAAACCATCCTAAAGGAAATCAGTCCTGAATAGTCATTGGAAGGACTGAGGTTGAAGCTGAAACTACAATACTTTGGCCACCTGATGCGAAGAACCGACTCACTGGGAAAGACCCTGATGCTGGGAAAGATTGAAGGCGGGAGGAGAAGGGGATGACAGAAGATGAGATTGTTGAATGGCGNGTTTTTCAATATCTTATGCCACAATACAAATTTGAAGAGCACATGCACTCATTTATAGCTCTACTCACCTAGTCAATGTGCAAGATAGAGTGGGAAATTGATATTAATAAATGGTTAAATAGTTAATTAATAAATGGTTAAACCATTAAATAATGATTTCTTTTAATTAGTTTGAGAAAGAAAAAAATTCTAAACAACCCTAAATATTCCAAATAACTTAATGGAGTTGTAAATATCAAAGAGCAATCTCAAAGCAACATGGTTTTGTGTTGTTTCTGTTTGAAAGTTTCTTGTAAAAATGTAGTGATTGGACATTTTCGAGTTTGTATATTGTTGGGAAAATAATTAGGAACCCACATATATACTTCTTGATTATATAAATTGTTACTTATGATAATATGTTCATTTTCATGGTCATGACTCTTAATGTCAAAATATGGTGTATCTTAATCCCACTCCTGGAATTAAAAAAAAAAAAAATACATGCACCCCTATGTTCACTGCAGCACAATTCACAGTAGTCAAGACATGGAAGCAATCTAAATGTCCATTGACAGATGAATGGATAAAGAAGAGATGGTACATATCTATAGTGAAACATGACTCAGCCATAAAAAAGGACAAAATAATGCTATCTGCAAAAACATGGATGGACCTAGAAATTATCATACTAAGTTAACTAAGTCAGAAAATGACAAACAAATACCTTATGATACATTAATGTGCTCAGTTCAGTTCAGTTCAGTTGCTCGGTCATGTCCGACTCTTTGTGAGCCCATGGACTGCAGCACACCAGGCTTCCCTATCCACTGCCAACTCCTGGAGTTTATCCAAACTCATGTTCATTGAGTCAGTGATGCCATCCAGCCATCTCATCCTCTGTCGTCCACTTCTCCTCCTGCCTTCAGTCTTTCCTGGCATCAAGGTCTTTTCAAATATGTCTCAGTCACTTGCAAGCCCATGGAATGTAGTCTACCAGGCTCCTCTATCCATGGGATTTTCAAGGCAAGAAAACTGGAATGAGTTGCCATGCCCTCCTCCAGGGGCTCTTTCAGATCCAGGGATCAACCCCCCATGTCCTGAATCTCTGGCTTTGCGGGCAGATTCTTTACCACTGAGCTACCAGGGAAGTCTGATATCACTCATATGTGAAATCTAAAATATGACACAAAACAACTTATCTACAAAACAGAAGCAGGCTCACACGCATAGAGAACAGATTTGTGGTCGCCAAAGGGGAGTGTGATGGAAAGGGAGTTTGGGATTAGCAGATGTAAGCTATTATATATAGAATAGATAAACAACAAAGTCCTACAGTATAGCACAGGGAACTATCTTCAGTATCCTGTGATAAATCATACAGAAAATACTAAACAAGAATATGAGTGTATATATAAACTGAGTCACTACGCTATAGAGCAGAAATTAACAAAACAACGTAAATCAACCATACTTCAATAAAAATATGTAAATATTTACATAAATATGTAAATAAAATATAGGTAAAATCTTGAAAATATCCTAAGTAATCATTAACAAACATAATATTGCCTCTGTTTTTCACTTTTGGTGAACCTGTTTCTGGCTTTCCTAAGCAGATTCATTGAAACATATAGAAAAGTTCACAAATGTAAGTGAATTTACAGATGAACATTTCCACCTAGAGATGGAACCAGAAATCTCCAACAAGCTCCCTTCTAGTCTTTAATCCCCTCACAAAGGTAATCATCTTTCTGACATTTATCATTCTAATTTTGCCTACTTTTGAACATTATATAAATGTAATCAAACAGTAATTTCTCTATTGTGTCTGCTTGTTCTCATTCAATATTTTATTTTTGAGGTTTATCCATGCTGTTAACTATAATCACAGTACATTTGTTTTCATTGCTGGAAAGCAGACTTTTTCTATCACAAGTATATACAATAAATATTTCATGTTTTTAGGCTCTATGGTTTCTGTTGCAAATAGTTCTAATATTGTGGTATGTTACAGCATGAGAGCAGCAATAGACTGTGTAAATGAACAGATGTGCCTATGTTCTAATAAAACTTTATCTACAAAATCAGATGGTGGCCAGATTTGGTACATGAGCCATAGTTTCCCAACCCATGCTGTAGAGTATTCTATTGTAAGTGTACTTACAGTACAACTTATTTATCCAATCAAACCATCCTAAAGGAAATCAGTCCTGAATAGTCATTGGAAGGACTGAGGTTGAAGCTGAAACTACAATACTTTGGCCACTTGATGCGAAGAACCGACTCACTGGGAAAGACCCTGATGCTGGGAAAGATTGAAGGCGGGAGGAGAAGGGGATGACAGAAGATGAGATTGTTGAATGGCGTCACTGACTCAATGGACATAAGTTTGAGTAAACTCCGGGAGTTGGCAATGGACAGGAGCCCTGGAATGCTGCAATCCATGGGGTCGCAAAGAGTTGACATTACTGAGCTACTGAACTGAACTGAACATTGGTTAAGGATGCTAAGAAACTTTTAGAACACATCTTTTGATGCATATACATATGCATTTTGGCTATGTATATCCTGAATTATGTAGTTGCAGGGTGATGAGAGAAGTTTATGTCGATTGGATAGAAACTATCAAACTATATTATTTCCAAAGGCTTCCCTGGTGGCTCAGATGGTAAAGCGTCTGCCTACAATGCAGAAGACCAGGGTTTGATCCCTGTGTTGGGAAGATCCCCTGGAGAAGGAAATGGCAACCCACTCCAGTATTCTTGCCTGGAAAATTCCATGGACTGAGGAGCCTGGTAGGCTACAGTTCATGGGGTTGCAAAGAGTCGGACATGACTGAGCAACTTCACTTCACATCAATGTATAAGAGTTCCTGTTGCTCCACTCCTCTGCCAGCACTTGGTATTACCAATTTTTAATGGTGGTGTAAGAATGATTTACTCCTTATATAGAGATGATACTGAAATTTAAATCTATAATAATAAATTAAATTTCCATGGAAAGTATTATTACACATTTAAGTTTAAACATTTAATTTTAGTTGCTCTGTAGTTCCCCCCTCAGTCTGGCATTCACAATCACAAATCCAACCCCAGACACCAAATGAAACAACAAAAGCTGCACTTTCTAGTCCTGGAATAGACTGTGAATTTATGCTGTACTTTAGAAAAAAGATCTTGAATGATGTGATTAGAGAAATAGGGAGAAAAAGTGATGCAGCCTATTATCCTGACAAGGATCAGTTTAAACCCTGAGAAACCATTTCCACCAGTGCTTTCAAAGTTAGCTCCAAGTGCAGTGGGATATGCAGAAAACGTTCATTAGTCAGGCACACCGTGAGTTAAGTCTTTACTTCTAGGAATCATTTCTAATCATTTGTAATTAGAGTAATGCTTTTGAAAATGTTTGCATTGCTACCAAGAGGAGTTGAAACTCTCTCTTCTGGGAAAGTGAGCAGATGGTGTCCCTTCATTTACTGTTTCCTGTTCGGTAGGGAGGACTGAGGGATTTAACAGGTTCTTTCCATTGCTCCTGCCTAGGGTTTTGGGTAGTTGTCTAGTCTGTGGTCATAGTCCTTGGCTCAGCTACTTTTTGTCCAGTTTCTTTTGTTTGCTATCACTTTGATCTTCATCCAATATCAGCAATGCCTTGCTTGGATGACTCTCTCACTCTGGCTCTTACTCTTTTCCTTGGCAGGAGTATTCTTTTCTTTTGGTTGTAAGAATCTGGCCAGTAATGAGGTGGTAAGCTCATGTCGAAGCAGCAGGAGTTGTCAGTGCTCCTTTCTTTCATTAACTTTCTTGGGCTGTAGCCACAACAGCAAGACTTCAGGGACTGGGAATTTAACCTTCTCCAGCACTGATCATTTTTCCACATGGATTCACATGGCCCCCTAGCCCCTTGGCCCCTTTCACCACCCCCTCCCTTCACCTTGCTTTTTATAGATTATCCTGAACTTTCTGTCCAATGCTCTCCAGGGCCATCATGAAATAATATGCTTGAAGAATTTCTTTTTGTAGTTAACCATCTTTTATTCAGTGTTGTTAAATGAAGAGTACTTTCATACAGGTTTAACAAAAGGTACTGAAACTTCATTTAACAGCTGTGGCAAACTATCATGAAATAAGAAAGCAATTGGTAACCATACTTTGCAACATGATGTCATTTTTTTTAATTCTAGTAGAAGAATGAAAATCTTTGCATCCTACCTAAGAGTAATGACTATAATATATGTACATAATTAGAAATTATACAATGAATATATATAGTATATATTTAGAAAAACTCATCTCTCTAGCTAGTTGCCATTCAGCTGAATATTCATACTCATCATTCACCACTCAATTCATTCTAAAAGAGACAATACATCGATATGGTTATTGGGAGCTTTGACCAACTTAACATGATAATAACGATCATCATAATAATAGAAGCAATACCAACAATAATCATAATGACAATAAAAGTAATTTTATTGTTTTAGTTATTGTTTCAGATGCCTAGTATGTGTCAGATACAATGTCAGACATTATGTGTTTAGTGTGTGTTAGTGTGTGTGTGTGTGTAAAATTCCTAAATCCCAGATAAAAATTATAAGATAGCTCTGACCATGTCCAGTTTACAGGTAAAGAAAATGAAGCACAGGCAAGTTTCCCACCCAAAGTTAGATCTATTCTGGATGGTTGAGCTCTTTTTCCAATACACACGTCATCCCCTTCCAGTCAGTTTGCTATTTTCTTGGATTTGGTTTCTTCCATGTCATCAATATTCATTTATTATCCCTGATATACATATTCACTTGTAAAAGCATTTCCAAAGTCTAGATGATAATAACCTATTCTTGGATTTATAATCATGAGCCCTAAAGGTTGATATCTAGATTCGCATGGTATTTCAAGCTTATTTTGGAATGGTTTCTGTGTACCAATGGAAGAGCCACCCTTGCTTGTGCTTTATCTTATTATAGACAGATTTATTTATTTACAGTCACTGATGGATTATACTCTTTTAGAGGATTAGAGGATATAGAGCTAATTGCAAATGTGCTATTAGCTAGTTTTAATTCATATTTTCCTTCCACTAATTTTCGATTTGCATTAGTGACTAAGATGATTTTCCATTCTCTGAACCTATATTGACACCAAATTAATATCAATGCAGAAAAATGCCCATGTTGCGTGCTACTTTCTTAATATGTGCTATTATGTGCTTTATTACAGTTTCTCATTTCCTGCTCTATCAGTTACTCTAATGTTCCTTCATTTTTATTCAATAGATGCAACAGCTCTCTTCTATTTGCTGATGGGTATGTGTGTATCATCTTTCCCCACCAGTGGCCATGGGCTTTTATTTACCCCAGGAAAATTAAAAAACAACTTCCTGGACACTGTGCTCTTTGTCTCTTAATAGTCAATAGTATATGCAAAATGCCAGTCTAAGTTAATTCAGCTTTATCAGATATTCTGCTAATGATTTAGGCACTGTGGCCATTCCCTTCAAGGCCAGAAAATGAGTCCATAAAAAAAGCATATGGGGAGTTTCAGATTAGAAAGATGTAAAATTATAAAGCAAAACTAGAAAACTATAGTCAAAAGAACTCTCTTTAGCTGATGAAGATTTTCTTATAAGGAGATGTAGGGTGTTAAAATAGTTCATTTACTTTTGTTCAATAAAACATCAATTAAGCAAATGTAGAAGAAACACTTCATTGCATTTTTATATTTCTAAAATTATATACAACGGATTCCAAATTTTAAAATCAAAACTATTACCAAAACTATAGCTTTTCAATGGTTAATCCCTTTAATTCACATCTCTAGAGCAATTTAATCTGTTGCAAATGCTGGAGCTAAAGAACTTGAAACAGCCAGACAGAGTGGAAGGAGCCTTGGATTGAGAACAAGAGAGCTTAACTGTAGTCCTTGATTTCTGCTCTGCTCTTACCTGCAGTTTAATTTTCTGCTTGCTCTGCTGGGTTCTAAGCTCCTTGAAGGTAGAAAGCATATTTTCCCCTTGTTTTGACTCAGGAGTGATGGAAAAACTAAGTAAGAGAGCAAGAAGGAAGGGAAAAGATAAAGCATAACTGTAGGGGTTGGAGAAAAGGTAGCAGATAGGCTGCAGTGTCAAATCTCTTGGGTTTTTTCCTTCATTGAATAGTCGAGTTACTTTGGTAAGGTATTATAAGACAAAAAAAAATCCTACATTCTTTGTAGTTATAAAAATGGATGTGATATTAAAATATTTTACTATATAAATGTAGAATATAGGAACTTCTCTGTGATGAAAAGGAAACACTAATTCTAAAGGAAAGGGGTTGCATCTGGAAATATTTTCACTGCCCCATTCTTGCTTGCATCTCAGCAGTGTCCTTTTAAGCTTGGTATTATTCATTCTTAAAGAATTCACAGGCTTCTTTAATCATCTTCACTAAATAATAACTTTATCATTCTCATTGTGTGCTTCTCAGCTGGTGAGGTGAAAAGACATCTAAGAAAAATGGAACAAAGATCAGATACATTATGGCTTACTCTTGAGAATAATCTGGAGATCTGAAAATACAAGCAGCTGAACCAACCCTCAAATTTCTATGTATCTGTCTCCTTAAAATACCTTAGATCCAGAGAGCTCCAACCTTTCCAAACTCTATATTTACGAGTATAGGTGTCATCCAACAAGGACCTACTATATAGCACATGGAACTGTGCTCAATGTTTTGTGGCAGCCTGGATGGGAAGCGTGTGGGGGAGAATGGATACATGTATATGTATGGCTGAGTCCCTTCACTGTTCTCCTGAAACTATCATAACATTGTTTATTAATTTGGTATATTCCATTACAAAATAAAAAGCTGAAGTAGAGGCAAAAATATAAGTGTCAAATTCTCTTTTTGGTTTCACAGAGAACGATACCAATAAAAGTTGCTATGTGGCGAAGCAGGAGTGTGCTCTTTCAGAAATAAATATGTAGAGAATTTAGTAATATGGCAAGAAATATTTCTGAAGCCTGAATTATAATGCATATTGGGAACCACACATAGATGTAGGAAAATATATCAAACTCTGCATTGATAGAATTTTGCTTTGCTATAATGGATGCAAGTCAAACAATTGAAAACAAATGTATACCACATTTGTATAATGTGATATACAAATTAGACTACATGGCTTCATGGACTATTAGAAGAAAGAAAACACACAATCATTTAAAAATCATTTGAGAAGTGTTTTGTTTCAGATTGGAAATTAAATCACTTTATATACAACATATCTTTTGGCCTCCAATTCTCACAATAATAGTTGAGACATAAATCTTGGGAAAATGTATTGAAATATGAACATTTTTAAAAAATGAAAGTTCAGACTTCATGAGTCACCAAAGGTTTCCACTTCAGTGTGTGAATCTGCAAAACAGATTAAGCATGGCAGACCTCTGTTGGTGCTGCTCATAAAGCACTGACATGCCTGGCAAGGCACAGTTTAAAACTGTAATGAAAAACATGTTTCTAGATGTCAGCTCTAAGTATTAAAATAAAAAAAAAGAGATGGTCATAGTATTTAAATATCCAGACAACATTTCAGTGTCTATTAACCTCAGAGTTTTCAGTCTTTACAGATAATTAAAACTTGACCTCCATTTATTGAGTTGTCTAGCTGCAGTTAGATTATTGAGTCTAGCTGCAGTTAGATGACCAGCCTCTTGTCTGAACCATTATTACTTTGCTATCTTGGATACAAAATGAGAGAACTGAACTTTTATATTTTTAAGAAAATTACCCCAAGTTTTAGATTTATGCCGTATTTTTTAATATGGAGAGACCAAACTGTCTCCTATTTTTCTTTTGAAGCTGAGAAAACTGAAGACTGAGAAATAGAAGTGGCCGAGCCTAAGATAAAATGTATACTTCTGAGAACAAAGATTTTCCTTTGATTTTTAAAGGCTGTTTCCCTAAGATGTCTTTATTATTTGGTCTCTGTTAAAAACAAAATTTCAACTCCTTTTAAGGGAAAGGAACATAGTTTTACATTTTTTTGACTGGTTTATTTTCCTCCATTTAATCTGTCAGCATGTAGACAGTTGTTTCAGATATTTAGCGACTTTGATACTGTATTATTTACATTTCTTTTGAATGACAAAAAGAAAACACAATATATAGTGATATTTTAATTAGAGTAATGTCATCTCAAATATTCTAAAAAGAAAAGAAAAGAAAGCCCTTTCATACTTAAAACAAGTGAACAAATTTTGCTTTGCCCTTGCACCTGCTTAAAGGAATTTATTGGAAAAAATGAAATTGGAGGTATTTGCCCTTTTTAATCAGCTTAATAGTTCTTAACACCACCTGTTACCACACTGTATAATCCATCTTTGGGTACTAGATTTTCTCCAGATGTTTAGCTTTCTATTGTCTTGGGGATCCTGCCTCTTTTAACAGTTCAGTGAATTACAGGTCACATAATTTGCTTGTGCCAAACATACAATTTTAAAATGTTTTATGTTAAGAAAAAAATTACTGTTGATTTTGAAGATTCCAATTTTACATTTCAGTAGTTAACTCATTTGGCATTTCTGGGGAAAGATTAATAACTTTGGTAGAAATTTACTGATGTAAACAAGCTATCACACAGAGTTTCCACCATGAGTCTATTTGAAATTCTTCCATTTCTTTTCCTGAAATTGTCCACTGTTTTTATGCAGGGATAGTGCTGTGCAATTTTAAGTTAATTATACAATTATGCAAAACTGTGAGATAAACAGTCTGTTGGTTTTGTCTACCATTTGGCAGTGAAAACACAGTTCAGCAGACTGACTATTTTCACAGAATAACCAATGGCATGACCAAGCAACATACATTTTCTGTGAGTTTTAGCTGGGGTGAAACTCAAGTTGTACCTACTTTAAAACTGGACTGTTTCATTCCATGAATAAGAATAGACTAAGATGACATGAGATCCTCTCAAGTAATTAAAGTCATTCTCCTTGTAATTTTATCCTCCTGGAAACCTTATTTCTGCAGGGCAATTATGTTAAGGCTTCATTTGAGAGAGAGTGATTAAGAACGTGGATATATGATGTAAACTAGGATATGTCAGTGTACTCACTATTTGCTAGTTCTTGGAGAATTAAATCTCTGGACACAAAATAAGACAAGACCCTTATTTTGGTTAGTTAGACTTTAGGGTTTGGGATGAGTATATCCCTATTAGGTGGGATATAAGGGGACATTTTAATGCCTTCAATTCAGTTCAGTTCGATCACTCAGTTGTGTCTGACTCTTTGCGATCCCATGAACCACAGCATACCAGGTTTCCTGGAGTCCACCCAAACCCACATCCATTGTGTTGGTGATGCCATCCAACCTTCTCATCCTCTGTTGCCCCCTTCTCCTCCTGCCCTCAATCTTTCCCATCATCAAGGTCTTTTCAAATGAGTTACTGAGTTTTAAATTAAATCCAGGCTTTCTTTGGAATAAGACTGATGAACTAGGCCAACTTATAGGGTCTAATTCAGGTTTAAGATCTGGAATGAAGATAATAGATTTCTTTCAAAGTTACTTTCCCTTTGATGTACCATTAATTCAGCAAACATGTAGAACTTTCTGGAGGCCCCTGAAATTTGATGGCTAATGTTGTTTTAGTGTTAGGAGGATTCCACCAGTTTCCTGGAGCCTCAGGTACTTCTGAGTGCAGTTTACTGCTCTTTATGGCATTAGGCTGTGGGCCATGAGAGTCCTCAAGTGGCTAATGTTTTAGGTAATTCCTGGTTGCCTTTCTTTATTCTGTCTCTATCATAGTTTTAGTGTCATTGAAATTAAAGATGAACATAGTAGGTATATGAGTCATGAAGATATATAAGTAATTTGGCCTTCACAGTTGGCACTAGTGGTAAAGAACCTGCCTGCCAATTCAGGAGATATAAAAGACCTAAGTTTGATCCCTAGGTTGGGGAAATCCTCTGGAGGAGGGCACAGCAACCCACTCTAACATGTTTGCCTGGAGAATCCCATGGACAGAGGAACCAGGCAGGCTACAGTCCATAGGGTCACAAAGAGTCAGCCACAACTGAAGCTACTTAGCATGCATACCTATATGAGTTATTTACTCTGATTTGCAGAAAAATTTAAGATCCTCAACTGGCTTAGACTTCTTATTGCATAAAGACTACCTATTCATAATTAAACAATTATCTTTCAACTCTGCTATGTTCATTTGTCACACAAGTTTTCTATTTGAATAATAGTATCTTGGGTGGAGGAGAGAAGCTTCCACGGAAATAAATGATTGAGAAAATAAAAGTATTATATATATTCATTATATATTGTTGTCTAGTTGCTAAGTCATGTTGGACTCTTTGTGACCCCATAGACTGTAGCCAGCCAGGCTCCTCTGTTCAGGCAAGAATAATGGAGTGGGTTGCCATTTCCTTTTCCATTAATTATATATATATATATATAAACATGTATATACAGATATAATGCATATGAAATGAAAAAAGGTAAAAGCATCATCTAAGAAGAATACTTGCTGAGATGAAAGATTTATGCTAGTGTTCTAACAAAAAAAACCCATTTTTAGATTTGCTGGTTTAAAAAGACAGAAATTACTTTTTTCATCCTAAATTTTAAATCTCAACTGAGAAAATAGGACTTGTATTTAAATAAGATTTGGTATTACACAGTTAAATGCTAAGATTTAGCTGTTTTCTTCCCTTCAAACTTATTTTAGTGGAGTTTTTCGGGAAAAGAGAAGCAGAAAACAAGTTGAAAATTGATAAGGGGAAACAAAGTCTATAGGTGCAAAAGCCTCATTTGACTGCCTTATCACAGTCTCAACTAGCTTTGAATAATGTGCTTAGTCACTCAGTCATGTCCAACTCTTTGTAACCCTATGAACTGGAGCCCATCAGGCTCCTCCGTCCATGGGGATTCTCCAGGCAGGAATACTGGAGTGGGTAGCCTATCCCTTCTCCAGGGAGCTTTGAATAATATAACTACAATAAAAAATAATGAATATGATTCTAATAGTATAAAAGTATATATATATGCATTTATTACTGTTTGACAGTATTGTGTTTCTACTCACCCTTATTTTTCCTTTATTGAGATGCATAATGCACTTCCTCATTCATAAGATCTTGTTATATAAGATTATGCAATGCTCTGTCACATAGACGGCAAATATATTAGACATTTTGCCTTTTAATTTGCTATTTTAAATTTTAGATAGTCAATCTTCTCCTTTGCTATCTCTTTTCCTGGTTTTTGGAAATAATATTTTCTATCCTGCTACTTTTACTCCTGTCTAGCTTTTCTACAAGCTCTTGTGTTATTTCTCTTCATTTTGTAATGGACCCCCATCCTGCAAATTCATTCTTCATTCGGATATTTTTATGTAGAGTCAGAGATGAGGATCTGAGCTACATTTTTTTCCCTCTGTATATGGCCAGTTTTCCCAGATACATGTTTGGAATAGTCATTTTCCCACGAAACCGTGCTACTTTCTTTATCACATACAAGGTTTTCTACATATGCTAGACTCTGCTTCCACTGATCTGTTTAAAATTTTTTATGCTACAATAGGTTTTGATATGTGATAGGACATTTCTCTGAGACATTTCAAGTCTTAAACATGATTCAGTTGGTTTGAGGAAATCGGGTTAGTCAAAAAAGGCTTTCTTATAGTCCAGTGAATTATTTTTTCCTATTTTCACTCCTATCTAAATACAAACAAGCAATATGCCTTTAATCATCTATTCTGTTGTCATTTATTCTGAATATAGTCTCAGATTAAACTTTCACCTCTGAAAATAAACTCTTCATAGTGTGGAAAATATTTGACCAGAAACTCAACTTTTATGTTAAAGAATTTTATGTTAAATCAAACAAAAAGATAAATTATACAGTATAAAATATCCCAGTGTAAAATATGCAACATTTCTGGTAGGTTAGGTGTTGGAGTGGATGAATGAATTAGCAATTTAATGGAGGAATGAAGTATGCTACAGGGATAGATACACAAATAAGATTTTCACGCTGAAGTTACATTGGTAGATATCAAACTAAGAAACTCTAATACATAAATGTCTTTTATGGTTCCAAATGTGAACTCTAGTTCAGATATTTGAATTCTAGTGGAGAATATGGTTTGAGAGAGGGATGAGATGAGCATATGAGATGATTTTTTAATTTGCATTTTTGTTTAAGAAGTAAGTGTGAATTAATTTCCTGGGGCAAAATATAAAGATTTTAGTACACTAATTAGCCTGACAAATGAAATGGGTGGCACATCCTGATATTTAAAAAAAAAATTATAGTTATAATATATGCTCACTTTTTCCTCCTCCTTTTTGATTTCCTTCCCTTTTCCTTGTATTTCATTTTTTTAAATCTAGCCTAATTAACTTCAAATAAAAAGATCTAACAGCCAGTCAGTCATGAAAAACAAAAAAAGAAAGCAGGAAAAGAAGCTATCAACTGATTAGGATATCTTTCTCATTATACAGTATTAGATATTACTGCTTTGACTTTCTGGTCTCGTGAGAAAGACTTGAGTAAGAAAGACTACAACAAACATTCATTAGTATGATGTATGGCAAAAATAATGGAAGTGAGACCATACAAACCAATTCTGGCTAAAATCTTGAAGCTGTAATTGTAAGACTGTCAAGCACTTACAGCATGAGAGTAACAGGACACCAAAGGAAATTTTGATTACTACTTGAGAGCCTTCATTTTCTCCAAATGTTATTCACCAACTTCTTCAATGAATAGGACTCTTTTCTGAAGTTGCTATTCACGCACAAGGAACTGAACAGTTGCACTCTTAAAAGTGGTGGCCAATCAGAGCAAACAGAGAGCTTGGAGTGTGCACTCAGATGAGAAAATGAAAGATACACTATTTCAAAAAGCTTATTCCAAGGTGGAGGGAATACTCCTAACAAGTCGATTGCATTTCTGACTATGCCAATGATGTAACTCACTATGAGTGTGCTAAATAAACCATTGAAATAGTGTTTTTTTTTTCTTTTTCCAATTTAGTCTATTTAAAGAAGCTACTTTCACATTTTTAAGAATAATTTGTAAGATTAATCAAATGCTAAAGTCTGTGTAGATTTCTGAGTTGCTTTAAAATAACAAATTAACATACTCTGATGTACGATGCTTATAAACATAATAATATCTCAAGAATATTGAAATTGTAAGCATTCAGATCTCTCCAATTAATCTATTTTTAACAGAAAAGTGACACATTCTGTAGAACATTATTATTTTAAGTGAATTATGCACAATTTTTCTCCCAATAACTGTTTACAACTTTATTAATAAACTTTATTTATACTGCACAGAGAAAGCAGAAAAGAAATATCTGCATTTCCCATAGGCAACCAGCATATGCTCTATTTTAAGTAGCATAATAATTTCACTAACGTTAGAAGGAACTGTTAAACTTTTATCAGAATGAAATTACTGATTATCAGAGTTACTTAAAACCTCTAAATTGGAAGGAAAATATTCAAAATGAGTTAAAAATTAGAATAATTTAAGAAGGCTCTTAAAATTCATATTAAATAATGACTTCTTAACAAAGTTATAATATTTGGCCTCTTAGTCTAACAGGTTAATTTTACAAGTAAAGGGCAAAAAAGTACAGTAAGATCAAGATCAAAGGCTTTTTCAAAACTATGTGTCTACTTGGCACTAGTTAGAATCAGAACTTCTTCCTCCACAGCCCACAGATCTAGTTACACAAATAACAGTTATTATCCATAAATGATACTTGAATGAGAATTCAAGTAAATTAAGATATCTATTCAAAGATATTTGCTAGTTCTTCTATTACTTATCATGATTCTTTTAAAATGTAAAACTTATCATGAGAATTCTCTGCTTAAAATCCTCAACAACAGTTCCCCCCACCCAATTCACTCAGATAAAAACTTGTCCTTATAATATTCTTGCAGAATGCTGCTGCTTTGTCCCTCTGTTATTATACTCTGACCTCACTAACCCCCAACTCAACCCCAATTACTCTGCCTCTGCCCTTGGTTTTTAAGTTTGCCACACATTCTCATTGTTAGAACCTTTGTGGTTCTCTCAGCCTGGAGTTTTCTTTCCCAAGACGTGTCCCTCTCCCTCCCTCAATTTCCTCAAGCCTGGGCCACAGGATTCCTCCTAAATATGGGAAATGGATGCCTCTGCCCCGTGACTGTTCTTTTGAAGGTGCTATTTCTATTTTCCTTCTTGTTGAACCCCATCTCCCATAAAGCAAAGAGTTGGACGAGCCAAGGGGATCTACCTGAAACTGACAGCCCTTTCTAGACAATGTCCCTTTTCAGGGACACTGACAAATGTTATGACTGAGGCTGTTTTACTTGAGTCATAGCATCAGTGAGTACGTTCTCATTTATCTTAAAATTATGTCACACTATTCTGGAGATCTCCCTTTTGTCCTTTTTTATAGTACATATCTTCTAAAGTAATACATAGTGTGTGTTAGTTGTGTTAGTGGCTCAGTGGTGTCCAACTCTTTGCAATCCCATGGACTGTGGCCTGCAAGACTCCATGGGATTCTACAGGCAAGAATACTGCAGTGGGTTGCCATTCCCTTCTCCGGGCTATCTCCCTGATCCAGGGATTGAACCTGGGTCTCCTGCATTGCAGGTAGATTCTTTACCATCTGAACCACTAGGGAAGACAATCTAGTGTATAATTTATTACTAATAGTGCCTGTGTCCTCCAGCTAGGATGTAATTCCACAAGGCAGGGATTTTTGCCTACTGTTCACTGCTGTAGCACCTTGTCTCAAACAGTGATTGGTATACAGTATGTGTTCAAAACTGTTTAAATGAACACATGAATGAAGGTCACAGATCTTCTGTCTTCTAAAAGCTGTAGAAATGATGGAAATTCATTTGGAGATGTTACGTTGTTTTCACTTCATTTTTCTTGCTCTTGAAGCTGGGTCCTGATGATTCAAATCTCTCTTCTAAAATTCATCACGTACTACCAAAGATTTTAAAAAAGTGTCTCCAGAGGGTGAGATGATTTGGGAGAATGGCATTGAAACATGTATAATATCATATAAGAAACTAATTTCCAGTCCAGGTTTGATGCAGGATACAGGATGCTTGGGGCTGGTGCACTGGGATGACCCAGAGGGATGGTACGGGGAGGGAGGTAGGTGGGGGGTTCAGGNAACATGAGAGCTAAGTGTACATTTCAGGAATCTCTCTCAAGTAAGCATCAAGAGATACTTCAGGTATTCTGTTGAACAGGAATCATGAGGAACCATAAGAATAAAGCAGAAGGGGATATAATCAACATTTCCCTGTCTTTTTTCTCACTTGGGAGTCAGACTGATGTTATTGAGTACTCTTGGAAAAAGACCAAAATTCCTTCTCTTTGATCTTTACTGAAGAAGGAACCCACCTGCTATGATGCAAACTAAATTTAAGGAATTATTAAAAAGTTATGACATTGCTGGAAGCTATATATAAATGGAAAAATTAACAATAATATAATTGATCTTCACCATATGAAAATTTTGATAAATAATAAGATAATTTAGAAGAAATAAAGAAATGGAAATGAGTTTGGGTAGCATTTTGTACCAAATCGTCATTTAGCATCTATAGAGCAAGCAACAATGATAATAAGGATATTTCACAGTCCAAAGAATCTATAGGATTGACAGTCTTATTTAATTGATCCTGATGAAGACTATGTGATTAAAGTATTATCAAAATATTTATAGGTGTGTAAAGTATTTTACAAATACATTTTTATGTATTATTTTAGCAAAATGTTTTCTGAGTACGTGATCTAAAATCATTCTGCATTTCTAAGTTGTGCTATTGACCTTGGGTCAAATTCTTTCCCTAAGGATACATCTCTAAGGTAATAATGCAAGTCAATGGAAAATATGATTCAATTACCAAAACTTTTTTAACAAATGCCTTGCAAGATTATATTTTTGAAAATGTGTTATATCTGTAGTTAAATTATTTTCAAAAAAGTCATTTACATTTTATTTAAGAGGATACTTTTTTTATTAAGATATGCTACTGACAAATCCAAAAGACAACATGCTTGGAGAACTTAGGTGTATTAAATTATACATGGTCACTTAGGGAATTGTTCAAGGAAATATTAACAGTATAAGCCCATAGGTATTATGGAAAGTACATCCATCTTGTAAAAACAATTGTCATTAATAAAGCCTTATTGCCAACTACAAAGAACTTTCAAAGTATTTTCCACTTGGATTGCTATATTGTCTTACAGATNACAAATCCAAAAGACAACATGCTTGGAGAACTTAGGTGTATTAAATTATACATGGTCACTTAGGGAATTGCTCAAGGAAATATTAACAGTATAAGCTCATAGGTATTATGGAAAGTACATCCATCTTGTAAAAACAATTGTCATTAATAAAGTCTTATTGCCAACTACAAACAGCTTTCAAAGTATTTTCCCCTTGGATTGCTGTATTGTCTTACAGGTTTTAAAGATTCAGTTGTTGGTTTAGAAAATTGAAGATAAATGTCAAAATCCAAAGTGTAAAGTTCTGCAACAACTATTTAGGTTTGACTAATCCCTGTTATAAGAACATAAGCAAAAACAAGACATATGTTGATGAGTTTATTTGAATACAGTAAACCAGGCAGAGTCATGTGAAAAATATAACCTTTTTTCTTTTTAACTAAGAATATTCATTTGGCAACAATCCTGTAAAAGCTTGTGACTTCTTATCTCAGCACACTGACCTTTGTTTATCTCTTGTGTTGTCATTTCAATTTTCAGGTTTTAGTCCTGCCTTCCCAGAATAATTGGAAGTGCCTTGACTTTAAGAAACACACTTTAAACATGAAAAGTTTCTATCAGGGTAAGCATTTAATAAATCTGTAATGCTTAATTATAAATTATCTATCATGTATTTGAAAGTTATTAAAGATTTCATTTGAAATAACAGCTAAGTCTGCTGAACACTGCCTTGTGTACCAGGCATGTGTTTAATGTGGATTATCTGATTCAATCTTCAAAACACACCTAACTATTAAATAATTTTAGTAATAATATTATCAGTGTTCCCCTGGAAAAATAAGACACAGAATTTGCATAACTTATTCAGGATTCCTCAGTTCTTTGTGGTAGATAAAGAGGGGATTTTGAACTCAGTTATCTAGAGGCATGTGTCTTACTATGACTTTATATTGAGTTGACAATTTCTTAATTGATATCCTTTTACACAAATGAATCCCCCTAATACTGTTATTCAGAAATGTGAAAAATGCATGTCTTGGATTAATTTTCAGTGTGCTCAAGCAGTAAGTGACTGTTTTGTATGCTCACACATGAATCTTGGTTTCACCATGTGCTGTGAAGGGTATATGGTGTTGGAGGATGTAATGGAGAAGACATGACCAATGATTGACTTGTGAACTGAACCCAAGCAATCAGACTCCTCATCCCTTCCCCTGTCCTTCAGAAGTATGTACATCCCGCCTACCATTCCCAGGCCTCTCCTGGAGTTGTTCTAGGGAAGAGCCTTGAGAGAGTAAGGTGTTGTGGAAACCATCTAATGGTACACTTGACTAAACCAATTAAGGCCACTATAAGAACCTTTTAAGATCATGGGCAAAGATCTACCTGTCTTGAAGCCCCCAAAGATAAGCCTCCTAGGTAAGTTCTTCTGTTTATTAAAACTGCCAGGTACCCATCTGGAGTGGTTGCCTCTTTCTTTGGTTTCTCATTGCCCTCCGTGTACAAGGCCAGTTTACAAACCAACCTATGGCCTGAGCATTTCCTGCTTCAATGTCATTACTGAGCCTGTCAGATATTAATACCACGTGAGCCTACCATTCCTCATCCCCTAAACAGGCTTATGACAGTAGTCACCTTTTCTCCCAACCTCATCTTTAGGATTCTCAGGTTCAAGTCACCCACTGCTTGTGGTTCCTTGAAGATTCTTTTCTTAAAGAAATGCAATGCTTCCTTCATTTCTCTGTACATGTCTCAATGTGTTTTGCTTCATCCAGTAATCACTCCAATACCCAATTCCAAACACCTATATTTCTCTAAGAATCTGTCACTTGTAACTCATTTCTGTATAAGCTGAAATGCCATGATTGCAAGAAACATAAGACGACCCTGAGACATAGAAAAAGAGAAGAGGAGGGGAAGAGAGCCCAGGAGAGGAGAAAGGAGAGAAGAGAAGGAAAAGAGATTGGAAGAACACTGAGGTAGCTCACAAAGTTCAAGCAAAAGTAAGACCAAGAGACAGGCCTCTCCTCTTGTCTCACCAATTTGTATCTTGTTTGTCATCATTAGATCACTCAAATCTCATTGATTTTCACCTAGCACGTCACTGACCAGTGCTGAAAGAAGAAATAATCTCCCATGGAATGTAGCTCAACTTAGTGGCCTGAGGGATGCAATTTTTTATTAAAAAGTGGGAAAAGAAAACTTATTCAGGAAAGATAGAAATTTTAGTTCCCAAACCTCTTTCAAATTACAAAGAAAATTTCTTTTCCTCCGAAAAGAAGACTTAGTCACTCAGTTATGTCTGACTTTTTGTGACGTCATGGACTGTACCCCACCAGATTCCTCTGTCATGGGATTTTCCAGGTAAGAATACTGAAATGGGTTTACATTTCCTTCTCCAGAGGATCTTCCCGACCCAAGGAAACAAACCTAGGTCTCCCACATTGCAGGTAGATTCTTTACTGTTCTGAACATATGATTTAAAAATGGCTTGGTTAACATAATTCTTTCCTATATAGGACCTCAAGTGGGCTATTCCTCTTAATTAGAAGAAACTCCAAATCAAGTCTAGCTGCTTCACACAGAAATTATATCACTGTTTTTGGAATATCTCTGGACAATGTCTGTTTTCCTTTAGTTCCATCATGGTTCTCCCATGAGACTTTGCAACCTATAAAGGGAAGTCCTATATATTACTCACAACACATTATATGCATAAGAGAAGAAAAAATAAAAAGAATAGAGTATTTTAAATATAATTTGTTCCATAAGCAAGGAGTAGATTATATGCTTAAAATTTGCAAATTATAAGAAAGCCAGAAATGGTATTTCTGACTTAATTCCTCCAGTATTTCATACTCTTATTCAGTTTCTCTCCTTTTCAGATGCTTTGATTTACTAGGGTGATTCAAGTTATTATTCCTGAGGAGTCAGAGAATCTAGTGAGTCCTATTCAAACAGAGATGCCATAGTTTTTAATTCTTGACAGTGCAGACTTCATATTAGCATGAAAGAGGAATTCCCTACATTACATCTATACTCTCCACCCACTGCCACCACCAGCAGCTACACTATCTAAGCCAGCAACTCCATTTACCCCTATGAGTCAGGGTCAATGATCTCAACCATACCAGTGAACTGTAAAGCCTGAAGCTATGTTGACCTCTGGGAGGAGTCCCATTCTCCACTGTCTTTCAGGGCCCCCTCATTTGAATGGGGCTGTGTGATATAATAACTGCCACTTTCAGGAGGTAACTGCATTAAGCTCAGAGCCAGCTATAATCTACTCTTCAGTTTCCTTATTGTCAAACACAAGGGAAGTTCCCCATGAGATCTTCATCTTTGATACTGATTGAGGGAAGTCAGTGTTGTGGCAGGAAAAGATGTGTTGGGAGTATGAGCAGTTTCTTGAAAAAACTTATCTAGGCTTTGAAGACCTATTCGGGCAAAGAAATCCATTTTATGGCTAATTAGACCCTACAGTGCCTAATTCAGGAAGGACAACTCAGGTAAGTTGGTCACCTGATCTCCCAAGCACTATTCAACCATAGACACAGGCTATTTCTCATACAGGGAATAATAACTTGCTTGAGGCCTACCTCAAAAATCCCAGTCACCTTTGCTGTAACTATTCTATAATGGTTTTTCACATGATTCCTACAGGAGGAAAAGCCCCTCAAAAATAGTTTCAGCAGCACTGGCTCATTAGGTCAAAAAGATTAGGGACAGACCTGCTCAAATTGTGGTCTGAACCAGTTGGGTTATGCATTTCCTCTGAGTTTTATCTCAATTTTGGGTCACACTGTAAAGGATTTAGAGAAGGACATCTACAGATGGTATATACTTGCAGACTAAATAACAAAACAGTTATTGTGTCTCCCTGAATACCAAAGAATTGCTGCCTTCAAACTATGGTGCTGGAGAAGATTCCTGAAAATCCCTTGGACAGCAAGACCAAACCAGTCAATCTTAAGGGAGATCAACTCTGAATATTCACTGGAAGGACTGATGCTGAACCTAAAGCTCCATTATTTTGATCATCTGATGCTAACAGACGAATCATTGGGAAAGTGCCTGATGCTGGGAAAGATTGAGGGTGGAAGGAGAAGAGGACATCAGAGGATGATATGGTTGGACCGATATCATGAACTTCAACTTGGACAAACTCTGGGAAATGGTGAGGTACAGGGAAGCCTAGAGTGCTGCAGTTCATGGGGTAACAAAGAGTCAAATACAACTGGGTGACTGAAAAACAACAGCAACAGTTTGGTGATACAGGACAAAGTACAAAGATTTGTCCTCCACTAGAAGAACTGGTTCAAAACTGGGAAAGGAGAACAACAAGGTTGTATACTGTCACCTTGCTTGTTTAACTTATATGCAAAGTATACAGTGTTGTGTTGGTTTCTTCTGTGCATTGATATGAATCATCTGTAAATATGTTCTTTAAATTATTAAATTTTTATTGGAGTATGGTGATTTTGAATGTTGTGTTAGTTTCTGCTATACAGCAGGAGAGTGAATCAGTTATACATATATCCATTTCTTTAGATTCTTTCCCATATATATCATTACAGAGTACTGAGTAGAGTTCCTTGTGCCATACAGAGGTTCCATATTATTTATCTATTAGGTAGCACAAGTGGTAAGGAATCCACCTGCCAATGCAGGAGACACAAGAGGCACGAGTTCAATCCCTGAGTCAGGAAGATCTCCTGGAGTAGAGAATGGAAACCCACTCCTGTATTCTTGCCTGAGAAATCCCATGGAAAGAGGAGCCTGGCAGGCTACATACAGTCCATGGGGCTGCAAAGAATTAGAAATGACTGAGCACACACACACATATTTTATCAAAGACGCTTACTCCTTGAAAGGAAAGTTATGACCAACCTAGATAGCATATTCAAAACCAGAGACATTACTTTGCCAACAAAGGTCCATCTAGTCAAGGCTATGGTTTTTCCAGTAGTCATGTATGCATGTGAGAGCTGGACTGTGAAGAAAGCTGAGCGCCGAAGAATTGGTGCTTTTGAACTGTGCTGTTGGAGAAGACTCTTGAGAGTCCCTTGGACTGCAAGGAGATCCAACCAGTCCATTCTAAAGGAGATTAGTCCTGGGTGTTCACTGGAAGGACTGATGCTAAAGCTGAAACTCCAATATTTTGTCCACCTCATGTGAAGAGTTGACTCATTGGAAAAGATTCTGATGCTGGGAGGGATTGGGGACAGGAGGAGAAGGGGACGACAGAGGATGAGATGGCTAGATGGCATCACCGACTAGATGGACATGAGTTTGAGTGAACTCTGGGAGTTGGTGATGGACAGGGAGGCCTGGCGTGCTGTGATTCATGGGGTTGCAAAGAGTCGGACATGACTGAGCAACTGAATTGAACTGAACTGAACTGATAGTCGTGTGTATTTCTCTTCTTTTGATAACATATCCTGAGTTTATTCTAGGGAATCATCATCTGCCACATTTGTAATCCTTTCCTGCCATAATAATTGGTTCATGTGTAGCACATGATTCAATCACAGCTAATCAGAATTAATTTAGGATCTAGGCTGGAAAGAAAGGTGCTATCTAATATTCTTTATTTGAACTTGGGAGAATATGGTTGGAGTTACTCTCAATGAAGAAAGTGTCTGTTTAAGGAAATGGATGAGATTTGGTGGGGGGGGAACACCCAAACATCCCAATGACAGTGCTTGAAAATGGGATCAAAGACTTTCCATTATAGGAGTCAATAATTTTATCTTACCATTTTTTTTCTTCAAAAGCCAATTTACATTGCATTTTCTGTCGTTTACTCATATTTGTCTCCTCCATTCAGAAACAATTTATTCTATCCTGTACTTTTATAGAGATAAGAGTTAAGAGAAGTACTTATGAAGAAGATGGGACTTAAATCATCCTACACATTCTATACTCTTTCTCCTATCCACTCAAGAAAAATTAATTTGGCTATTATGTTTTCATGAAAAGAATATATATATATACACACACACACACACACACACACACACACACACACACATATATATCACGTCTATTTTAAAATAAGCATATCTAAATTACACAAATTACTCTGTTTTTCCTAATAAGAAATACAGATACTTTGTGCGTGCTTAAAGAAAGTCAAGAGTGTTAAGAGATTTCTTCTTAACTTCATATCAAAGGGCAGATCCAGTTAATTCTATCATAGACTAGAAGTACAATGAAAAAACATTTGTTAATGGATTCTATGGCCCTATGTGTATAAAGCGTTTTAAGAATGTCTCTTAGCAATCAGAATCTTTCCTGACCTTATATTAATGCTAGAGATGACCTTTACATTATATTCAAAGCTTCACCGGTGATATCTCAGTCCATCTGCTGGGCCACCAAAAGAAAGCCAGTGGAGAGAATAGTACCCAGGAACTGTGTTCACCCACTGTGCATCAAAATAGACAGCATTAAGGTGTCATCTATAAACATATCACCTTCTATACAAGGGTCAGAGACTGATTTTCTGGCACAGTGTATTTTTTTCCTACTAAAAAGAATCGTCGTACTACATGAAATTTAAAAATAAACTTGTTTCCTTCTTATGAAACATTTATTTGAAAAATCCCAAACAGGCTGTTGCCAAGCAAGAATACAATGATTTCTAAACTTGTTTTCAATTTTGTGTGTGTATGGGAACAGAGGTTTACTCAATGATTGTTGTAAATTTTCTTGAGATGATCCTTTTCATGTTGTTGACAAGGGCAAGTTTTCCTGATTAAAAAAAAGAGAGAGGATATATGTATGCATATAGCTGGTACATTTTGGTGTACGTTAGAGACTAACACAACAATGTAAAGCAACTATAGTTCAATAAAAATTTTAAAAATATGCAATCATTCTCTTGTGTTTGTGTGTATATGGCATCTATGTGATTACGTTTATACACAGTTGAGCTAAGCATGGAAATCTTGTTTTTATTCATTCACTAAGTAATGTCCTAGTGGTTTTCCCTACTTTCTTCAATTTCAGTCTGAATTTGGCAATAAGGAGTTCATGATCTGAGCCAGAGTCAGCTCCTGGTCTTCTTTTGTTGACTGTATAGAGCTTTTCCATCTTTGGCTGCAAAGAATATAATCAATCTGATTTCAGTGTGGACCACCTAGTGNTGAGCGACTGAACTGAACTGACCTGAAGTAATGTCCTACTCTTTGAGATCTCCATGTACTGCAGCACAACAGGCTCCTCTGTTCTCCACTGTCTCCCAGAATTTGTTCAAATTCACTTCCATTGAATCGGTGATGCTATCTAACTGTCTCATTCTCTGTCATTCCCTTCTCCTTTTCCTTCAATAGTTCCCAGCATCAGAATCTTTTCCAATGAGTCAACTCTTTGTTTGCATCAGGTGGCCAAAGTATCAGAGTTTCAGCTTTGGCATCAGTCCTTCTAATCAATATTCAGAGTTGATTTCCTTTAGGATCGACTGGTTTGACCTCCTTGCTGTCCATGGGATTCTCAAGAGTCTTCTCTAGCACCATGATTCAAAATCATCAATTTTTTGGTGCTCAGACTTTTTTATGGTCCAGCTCTAACATCCGTATATGACTACTGGAAAAATCATTCTATGTTTAAGATTTTCCTGACATGCTNTTTGACCTCCTTGCTGTCCATGGGATTCTCAAGAGTCTTCTCTAGCACCATGATTCAAAATCATCAATTTTTTGGTGCTCAGACTTTTTTATGGTCCAGCTCTAACATCCGTATATGACTACTGGAAAAATCATTCTATGTTTAAGATTTTCCTGACATGCTGGGTTGGCCTCAAAGTTCATCTGGGTTTTTCCATTCACTGTTACATAAAAACCCAAGTGAACTTTTTTGCCGACCCAACACATACTCTTTAAGCTTGTCACTAAAGGTGAGAGAGAAAACTTTCGTGGAAAGAAGCACGGGTCATTTCTAAACCCTGGTGTCTGAACAAGGGAGCTGCCTTGAGAATGGAGAAACATGAATCATCATCATTTGGGTCTTATAATTTTTGGATCTTGAAGGCAGAATTCATGAGGACACTTTGAAATTAACACTTCACTCTGTTTTATATTTTTTGTAATATCATCTGTTGAGTTTCATATATCTTACTCAGTATTTTAAAGTAGTATTCATTTTGTAACTTAAAAACTACACATTCACACAAATGCAGTAACATATTAGACAAGGTTTTGAAATGCTACTGTCTTTATTAAATTTATAAATTGTAGGACATAACATTTTAATCAAGCCTCAGATTATTATTAAAATTATTAAGGCAAGCTCTTTTCTAAACTAGATTCCAAGTAATTTTGGGATAAAATTACTACTTTTTAAAAATAAGGATATACTGCTTGATTAAAGTGGATTTGATGAAACATCTGGAAAATGTCATGTTTTCCCCAAAATGCCTAGATAGGCAAAAAAGGAGTCTGCTACTAGTATATTCAAATATTACTGTCATATGTGGTTTTAAACAACACCCAGGGGGAAACATGCCTATCATAAAAGCATCATATGCCTTATTCTTACTGCTTGTCTAGCAGATATTCAGATATCACTCTTAATACTTTCTAGTATTTTCTTAGGAGAGCAGTTTTTCCTGAGATGAATAAATGAAAGAAGAAAGAAGTGGGAAAGAAAAAGTGTTGCTGTTGTCCTTTAAAATTTATATATACTATTTATGGTACTGAGTTCCTGTTTGCTATTGAGTTCTATCAAGGATTTCATGATATTAAGAAAGCCATTGACTTATGAAATAGATTTTGTCCCTTTTCATGTTCTGATTTCCCCGGAGGACTGAGCCAGTCTCAGAGACAGAGAAGAAACAAAGGGAAACTAATCTCTTCCTCTTGTAGCTGCTCCAGAATACAACCAGATAGGAGAGAAAATGAGCCAACTAGTCCTTGGAATTCTGGCTCCTTCAGAGTTACTGCCTGAATTCCACTGGGCTACAGATTTAAACTTTCTGACCCTCTTCAGTTTCCTGTGGTGTAAAATGGCTACAATAATGCACAGAAGAAAAAAAAATGGTACAAATACATAGAAAAAAAAACTTGCCATGGAGTGATTTCCATAAAACTCTAAATTATTATTTTATTTATTTTTCTTATGAAGAATTAAAAGGGATTTCTTGCTATTTGAAGAAGAAAAAATTCTTCTTTCAAGACTTCCAAATTTAACAATGATAAAGCCATTTTTTTTTCTAGATATCAGTTCAGTTCAGTTCAGTCTCTCATTTTTGCCTGACTCTTTGTGACCCCATGGACTGCAGCATACTAGACTTCCTTGTCCATCACCGACTCCCGGAGTTTACTCAAATGCATGTCCATTGAGTCGGTGATGCCATCCAACCATCTCATCCTCTGTCATCCCCTTCTCCTCCTGCCTTCAATCTTTCCCAGCATCAGGGTCTTCTCTAATGAGTCAGCTCTTCGCATCAGGTGGCCAAAGTTTTNCAGGCTTCCTTGTCCATCACCGACTCCCAGAGTTTACTCAAATGCATGTCCATTGAGTCGGTGATGCCATCCAACCATCTCATCCTCTGTCATCCCCTTCTCCTCCTGCCTTCAATCTTTCCCAGCATCAGGGTCTTCTCTAATGAGTCAGCTCTTCGCATCAGGTGGCCAAAGTTTTGGAGTTCCAGCTTCAACATCAGTCATTCTCATGAATATTCATGACTGATTTCCTTTAGGATGGACTGGTTGGATCTCCTTGCAGTTGAAGGGACTCTCAAGAATCTTCTCAAACAGCACAGTTCAAAAGCATCAATTCTTCGGCACTCAGCTTTAGTCCAGCTCTCACATCCATACATGACTACTGGAAAAAACCATACCTTTGACTAGATGGACCTTGGTTGGCAAAGTAATGTCTCTGCTTTTTAATATGCTATCTAGGTTGGTCATAATTTTTCTTCCAAGGAGTAAGTGTCTTTAAATTTCATGGCTGCAGCCACCATCTGCATGATTTTGGAGCCCAAATAGATAAAGTCTGACACTGTTTCCCCATATATTTGTCATGAAGTGAAGGGACCAGATGCCATGATCTTCGTTTTCTGAATGTTGAGCTTTAAGCCAACTTTTTCACTCTCCTCTTTCAATTTCATCAAGAAGCTCTTTAGTTCCTCTTGACTTTCTGCCATAAAGGTGGTGCCATCTGCATATCTGAGGTTATTGATATTTCTCCCAGCAATCTTGATTCCAGCTTGTGCTTCTTCCAGCCCAGCATTTCTCTTGATGTACTCTGCATATAAGTTAAATAAGCAGGGTGACTTCATACAGCTTTGACATACTCCTTTCTGTACTTGGGACCAGTCTGTTGTTCTATGTCCAGTTGTAATTGTTGCTTTGTGATCTGCAGACAGATTTCTCAAGAGGCAGGTCAGGTGGTCTGGTATTCCCATCTCTTTCAGAATTTTCCACAGTTTATTGTGATCCACACAGTCTAAGGCTTTGGCATAGTCAATAAAGCGCTTTCAATTTTTATAATATATGAATTAACCAGTATTTATCAATCTTTTGTCCAGAAAAATTCCCACATACGAGATGTTTTTGCTTTAATTAGAAAAGTGAAAAGATGTAGCTCATACTTTGCTCTATTCATTATATAATCTGAGCAATGGAAATATGCATGAAAATGGGATATAATGATGGGCAAAATACATACAAAAAATTATAATGATATTGTTATATGGAAGTAATATTAATAGACCTGAAGATCCTATCACTAGGCTTTCAGATTACTTTAGTGAAGGGACTAAAATGTTTGGGTTGCTTTCTGCCAGCTTCACTCTATACTAGGTCTTGTGTATCCATTATGTCCTGTTAATCCATTTGATGACACTTTGCACTAGGTATTATTATACATGTTCCAATTCAAACAATATGTCAAGCTAAAAATCTAAGCCCTAGAGATATTATTTACAAAAACTAACATGGTTAACAAAGGATGAATCTGATGTTCTAAATCAAGTCATATTTTTTCCAAAGTTCATGCCTTTCACCCTACCTCCAATTCCCATATTATGGGTATTTATGCAGCCTTGTCTATCATGTAAATATTGAATGATTTGTGGGCAGAGAAGAGCTTTGCAGAGCAGAGACTACTACTTCACGAATAAAGGTCCCGATGTACTTGAGTTACGAGTTAGAATGAAGATCTGGTTTTTCCATATATTCAGTGTTGTAAGTGGCAGTTGACTTCCAAAGCCAACACGCCAGAGCCCACTTAGCTTAATATGGATGAATTTCACTAAAGGTAATATTTTAGCTTCTGATGATCTCCTTTTCTCTCTTATTTCCTTTAATATTTCCTCTATATTAAAGTCAGAGGTAATTCTTTAAGTCATTATTTTTCTTTTTGCTTTTTCAATGCTTCACTTTTCTATGTTTGAAGGCCCCAATTCTTCATCTATCCTTCAAAGTCCTACATAAGTTAGTTCCCTCATCTCACAGCACCATCTCCAGCACCATCTCAAACCATCTTTCTCAGTCCATGGACCTCAAGCACACTGGCTTCTTTCAGATGCTTGAAACATATCAGAATCTTTAAACATACTCTCTGTCTGGAAATATATTCCTCCTACCCCCTCAATTTTTTTTAAATTTAATTAACTCATGCAGAACACAGCTATATATCTTGGCTCAAATATAATTTTGATTAAAAAAAAAAAGTCCCTGACCTACCATACAAGATTTGCTGTGTGATTTTATAGTTTCTATAATGTTCTCTTTGCTATAGGGCTCATGAGAATTTGATGTTACATTCTTTGACAATTATTTGGTTAGTGTATTCAATACTCAACTTTAAGTTCCTTGAGAACAAAATCCCCTTTGTTCAGCATTGTTAACCTTTCTATTTCCTAGCTATTTTGCTCACCATAATATTAACACCCACGAAAGTGCTAGGAACAAGTAATCAATAATTATTTGCATAAAAATAAAATGTTTTCTTTTAAATTATATTCTTCATCATTTCTTTCATCTAGATGGATATTACAGAACTTAAAAAACAAGTTTGGAAAAATTAGTGACAGAGTACAAAGCACATGAATAATCATGTTGGGAAGAGCATAGCATGTTAGGATATTTGTATTTAATAATTTCAACCACTGCAGAGAACACTCTACCAGTGGACATAATGGTCCACTCTGTAGATATCAGTTGACTTTTCTTTCCCTAGTAATCCCCAAATATGACCAATGGATTCATGCCCAAAGTGAATATGGCTTCAGAAAAGGGTGTTATAAATGGTTTCTGCAACAAACATCTCCATTCGACAAAGCTTTTTTTTGCCACTAATGGTGCCCTTGTTGCCAGTCAGTTCAGTGCAGTTCAGTCGCTCAGTAGTGTCCGACTCCTTGCAACCCCATGAATTGCAGCACGCCAGGCCTCCCTGTCCATCACCAACTCCTGGAGTTCACTCAGACTCACGTCCATTGAGTCAGTGATGCCATCCAGCCTTCTTATCCCCTGTCATCCCCTTCTCCTCCTGCCCCCAATCCGAATTCCAGATATGGTATCTGAATTCCAACAGACCATCTGTCCACCAGACATTTCTTTCATGAAGGGGTCCTCACAAGGATCAATATTTCTATTTTTTTCCCCCATCTGCTTCACTATTGCTAACACTGCCGTCTTTGGACTTACTAAAGATTTTATTCTCCACTATGGTATTCTAAATCATGTTGTTTGTTGTTTTGACTAAATAACTCATTTAGTTTTTTTTTTTTTTTTAAAGCAATGGGCTTGTACCTATAATATTCACTGCTCTTACAATATACCCTACTAGAAGCAGTTGGTTTGGGGAATAATGGAACAATGAAATAACTTGCTGAAGGCTCACTGACAGCTGAAGAACAAATTTTTGCAAATTTGGGCACTGTCCTACAAAATTCAGTGCATATTTTGAACAAATAGTCTTCCATGACCAGTATACACTGGTCTAGAATTTAACAGATGGATGTAAGAATATTTTCTCTCTCTTATGAACTTGATATCACATGTGTCTATTTTTTGCTTCCTGTCTGAATGCTTTGGGTTCAATTAGTTTAAAATGTCAATTCAAAAGAAGAAATAATTCCAATAAGGGACAAAAATTATTTTTGAAAATGAAAATTATGATTGCTACCTTACAATTCGGGGCTTTTGAGGTAAACAGGCAAAGTAAGAAGGTATTCTATTCTGTTATGATAGATGCCAACTATTAAGGAGAGAATTCTGTGTAGGGTCCAGTAGACTATCTGGGAATTGCCTTAGTACTTCAATACTCAAGTACAAGTTAATAGAAGACTACATGTAAAAAATGAAGGGAAGATTACTTAGTGATTAGACCTTGGGAAATAAATATTTAGGTTGCTAGGCCATCTCAAACTGTGGAAAATCCTGGACAAGACAGATTAAAGGAATGGATAGTAGAAGAAGGAAATCACGAATGTTAAACACTATCTTATGATCAATTACTTTCCTCATTATTTTAAATAAAGAATATTGAGGGTGAAATTGTGACTGAAATAGAAGAGAAATTAACATTCCCCAAAAATAGTTATGATGCTAAAGCTATTTTTAGGACTATTTTTCTACTTTCAGGGGGAAAAGAATGAAAGTATCATTTATATAAAGAATAGTTGCACCATGTGAGTAGAAATATGCTGTTGAATTATTGTTGCTATTCAAAGTTTAAATATGGCAAGAGAAAATATGTATGCCAAGTAATTCAAGGGTTAGGAGTTATCACACACTATTAGTTCATGTTCAACCCTATCATGCTCTTCTCTCTTCTAGACTCTGCTTTGTACTGACAGGTTAAAGACAGCAAATTAGGTTTCACATACTCTCTTGTCAATTAGGTTCTGGTTGCCTCTTCAAGGGAGACCCAGCACCAGATGAAAAGGCTGTCAGCAGCTGCAAACTCTTCTTTTCTGGCAGCAGTAGGTGAATGACTGGCTCCTGCAAAAGCACTGGTGGTTCCAGATGCTGTGCCAAATTCCAAAGGTAGAAAGACTTTGAGACAGTCTACCTGTCTATCCTTGTTCCCAGTACTGTAGAGTGCTACTCTTAAAATATTAGTGAGGAGTCCTATAACTCCTCTGCTCAGAATCTGCCATATTCACATACACCAAAGAGGATAAACCTGATAAATGACCTGAAATGTAAAAGGTTTATGTTGCAAGCAGGAGGTTCTCCCTCCCCCACCAAAAAAGAAAAGAAGCAAGAAAAGAAGTTGTGTGAAATTGATTATTCTGATGACACAAGTAGAATAAGGTTCTAAGCAGCCACTTGAATTGCTGTGCACAGTATGCTTTCATTATTATTCTGCACCCCCCCCATTCTTCTCAAACACAAAGAAGGAAATTAGGACAATACCAAACAATCAGCCTAAAAGAGGATATTTTTATTTTTGGAGATGCTTTCAACAGCTAATGAATGAGACCACTAATTTGCATCAGGGCAGATTGTCACTTGTATCCTGGAAACCATCCTTAAAATATATTTTCAGAGCTTATATTATACTGTGGTACTCAGGTGAATAAAAGAAATGAATTCAATACTATACATCTTAGCAGCCTTAACACTACACCACCATAAATTTCCTGCCTCCTCAAAGAACTAGCACAAGTTTGGCATTTCTAAAGGCCATAGATTATTATAGAGCCACTGCATTCTCATCACAGTCCTCAATTAGCAATGATGTTCTATACATGATAAAGGTGATAAATTCTAAGTATATACGCATACTAAAATATGTTGGTTAAATTTTTTTTGAAAGTAATTAATCTGCTAGATAAAACAATTTTTTGGACAAATATCTACTGTTTTATGGCTGAAAATTTGGATTTCAAATTTGGGAATATGGATGAAAGATGAGGATGCTAAGTCTCCTAGCAGCTGGCATAAGGAGCAGCTAAACAAAGCAACTTATATTATCACAAGGTATTTTCCCTTGTCCTAACCTTTTTTTTGGGTTACACACTGTTAAACTCTCTAAAAGTCATCAGTAGCCTAGGTTGTTCTTGTTCAGTTGCCAAATTGTGTTTGACTTTTCATGACGCCATGGACTGCAGCATGTCAGGCTTCTCCATACCTTATCATCTCCCAGAGTTTGCCCAAGTGCATGCCCATCATTGATGCCATCCAACCATCTCATCCTCTGTTGCTCTTTTTTCCTTCTGCCTTCAATCTTTCCCAGCATCATTGTCTTTTCCAATGAGTCAGCTCTTTGCATCATGTGGCCAAAGTATTGGAGCTTCAGCTTCAGTATCAGTCTTGCCAATGAATATTCAGGGTTGAATTCCTTTTAAGATTGACTGGTTTAATCTCCCTGCTGTTCAAGGGACTCTCAAGATTTTTCTCCAACACCACAGGTTGAAAGCATCAATTCTTCAGTGCTCTACCATCTTTATGTTGTAACTCTCACATCCATACATGACTACTGGAAAGACTTTACTGTATGGGCCTTTGTCTTTACCATATATATATATATATATAGTACATTTATATTATATTAAAAAATATATAGCATTTACTATATAGACCTATACTATATATACTATATATAAAAAGCCTTTACTATATGGACCTTTGTTGGTAAAGTGAAGTCTTTGCTTTTTAAAACACTGTCTAGGTCTGTCATAGCTTTCCTGCCAAGAAGCAGTCTTCTTCTAATTTCATGGCTGCAGTCACCATCTGCAATGATTTTAGAGCCCAAGAAGAGGAAATCTGTTACTGCTTCCATCCTTTCCCTTTCCATTTGTCATGAAGTGATGGGACTGGATGTCATGATTTTTTTTTTTTAATAACATTTAGTTTTAACCTGGCTTTTTCTTTCTCCTCTTTTACCCTCATCAAGAGGTTCTTTAGTTCCTCTTCACTTTCTGCCATTAGAGTGGTATCATCTGCATATCTGAAGTTGTTGATATTTTTCCCAGAAATCTTGATTCTAGCTTGTGACTCATCCAGCCTAGCATTTTGCATGATGTGCTCTGCGTGTAAGTTAAATAAATGAGGTGATAATAAAAAACTTTACCATATGGCTTTCTCAATCCTAAACCAGTCAGTTGTTACAGATAGAGTTCTAACTTGATCCACACACAGCTTTCTCAGGAGACAGATAAGATGGTTTGGTATTCCCATCTCTAAGAGTTTTCCACAGTTTATTATGATCCACACAGTCAAAGGCTTTGACTAGTCAATGAAACAGAGGTAGATGTTTTTCTGGAATTCCCTTGTTTTTTCTATGATCAAATATTGGCAATTTGATCTCTCATTCCTCTTCCTTTTCTAAACCCAGCTTGAGCATCTGGAAGTTCTCAGGTCATATAATGCTAGGTTAGAAGTTAACAAAGGCAACCTGGTCTTGAACTAGTTTATGTGTTATCTAATGGCTAGTGAGATGAGTGCAATTGTGCAGTAGTTTGAGCATTCTTTGGCATTGACTTTCTTTGGGATTGGAATAAAAACTGACCTCTTCCAGTCCTGTGGTCACTGCTGAGTTTTCCAAATTTGCTGGGATATTGAGTGCAGCACTTTCACAGCATCATCTTTCAGGATTTGGAATAGCTCAACTGGAACTCCATCACCTCCACTAGCTTTGTTCCTTGTGATGCTTTCTAAGGCCCATTTGACTTCACATTCCAGGATGTCTGACTCTAGGTGAGTGATCACATCCTCATGATTATCCAAGTCATGACGATCTTTTTTGTACAGTTCCTCTGTGTATTCTTGCCACCTCTTCTTAATATCTTCTGCTTCTGTTAGGTCCAAACCTTTTTTGTCCTTTATCGAGCACATATTTGCATGAAAAGTTCCCTTAGTATCTCTAATTTTACATGCTAGTAAAGTAATGCTCAAAATTCTCCAAGCCAGGCTTCAGCAATACGTGAACCGTGAACTTCCAGAAGTTCAAGCTGGTTTCAGAAAAGGCAGAGGAACCAGAGATCAAATTGCCAACATC
>SJYA01000224.1:910991-929351 GCA_006410615.1 Neotragus moschatus
TTGGTTTAATCAGTAAAGGCCTAAAGGAAATGCTTTTGGTATCTTGAACCATTGGGCTGTATGTACTAGAGGGAAGAAACCAGAGGCTTAAGAGCCAAAAACCAACTGACACGTCACTATTTAAAACAGGACCGTGGTTTCTGTTATCTAAAACATTTTTGTCTCTTTCTTTCTACTTGACTCTCCTCCCCTCTCTGGAATGTGAAACATATATATTAGTAATAGGGATCACTGTACAGGTAGTTTGTCCTGCATTTTGAAGATACAGGACATTTAACTCTCATGCCATGTGGCATGGTGTACTGGCATGGATGACTCTGCCAGAAGACTGTTGTCCTCACTCCTAAAGGTATTTTGAACTCAGTAACTAGAAATCTTCTCAACTGGTTGTTCTCTTGATTCAGAAACTAGATTTGAAACTACAAGTTAATTTTTTTTTCCATAGAAATTCCCCTGATTAAATGCCTGAGTGCTTGTACCGTTTAGCAAATATTCTATGCTATTGAAATTGAACAGAACCCGTGAGTTACTCTGTCAAGTTTATGATAAAGTCCAAAACTTTACTCCTTTCATGTTCTGCACTTTTTCCTCCTCAGGATTAAGGAGTATCAAAGAAAAGGAATCGAAATCAGTCAGAACACTGTAGGCCCCTCCCCGCAAGTACAAAAACCCTCCATTTCCCCTGTCTCTTTTTGGTAAAAAAGCTGAAGTCTCCCAGGCTCCCTAGTCACAAAAGAGTAGGTTCAAGTAGTCAGTGATTAAGATAACAGAGTTACAGAATTTTTCAATGAATGATGCACATTTCTGAGTTGCTTTACAGATACAATAACTGCCACCAGAGGAAAAGAAGCTTACTGCAAGCTGCTGCTGCTAAGTCGCTTCAGTCATGTCCGACTCTGTGCGACCCCATTGATGGCAGCCCACCAGGTTCCACCATCCCTGGGATTCTCCAGGAAAGAACAGTGGAGTGGGTTGCCATTTCTTTCTCCATGCATGAAAGTGAAAAGTGAAAGTGAAGTCACTGAGTCATGTCTAACTCTCAGCAACCCCATGGACTGCAGCCTACCAGGCTCCTTCTTCCATGGGATTTTCCAGGCAAGAGTACTGGAATGGGGTGCCATTGCCTTCTCCAGGGTATCTTCCCCACCCAGGGATCAAACCTAGGTCTTCTGCATTGTAGACAGATGCTTTGCCATCTGAGCCACCAACTCTGACATAAGCTGCTCCATTTTGAGCAGTACTGAATCTATTCCAAAAACTGGTCTCAAGAAAATGGGATGATTAATATTATTGCTTATAATATTCTATATCTTTGTGGGTATCAAAGTAATTTTAGCTTGCTCTGTCCATATATGTAAGCAGGCAACTAAAACCATCAGGAAAGAGATGATATAAGCCCAAGTCAACACCTTCCACTTTAAAAGTATGATTCCCTACATCAGCATGAAGAAGTTACAGAAGATGTATCTTCACCTATGATTCCATAGAAATGGAATGGTGTCTGACAAGTAGAGATCTGTAACCAGCTCTTTGCAGGAAACTGACCTCAGCAGGAGACTCTTGTCTTGTCACTTCAGCAAACCTATATTGTAACTACCATTTTAAACCAGGGACCCCACGCTCTACTAATCTCTGGCGCAAGCACACTTTTCAAATCTTTTGATCACACATTACCTTGCCTAGCCTGTTGGTTCTTTCCATAGATCAAAGAAGTAGAAATAAAGAATAAGTAATTAACAGATGACCAGGTCTCTTTCCTAGCTCCCCCTTCAGGAATCTTGCAAAGAAATTGTGTGAACAAAACAGCATCTAAAAAAAGATCAGGAAGACCCACAAAGCTTCATGCTGTGGGAGCTGGCAATGCTCTGATCCCCTATCTCAATGATTAATCGAGATTATTTTCCCTTTTCCTTTGAAAAACATTCACAGCTGCGCAGAAACTTCAGATTTGGTCCTGAGGCATGAATCTGTTTTATCTCCAGAGTGCTAACTTTCTGATTAAAGCAACCTTTCTGTTTTTACCAGCACTTGCTTCTCGAGTATTGACTTCTGAGTGATGAGCAGCCTGACTGGAGTTGAGTAACACTGCCAAGTTTTGCAACAAAAGGCAACTGTAAGAGAAAATGGATATATATTATTCAAAGGAAGGAAGAACGTCTTTTTTTTCCTTCAGCCAAAGGAGGACCTGACAAAGACTGTTTAACCAAATTTAAGTCAAGCTCTTCTGAGCCATTTTCTGGACTGGGCCTTAACCTATGGACTTCAATGTCAGTCTCTGCATTGTCCAAGAATCCCACTAAATAAGTTTAGCCAAACTTCCATCTTTGGGATCTGACTATGGTTACCTGCTTTCAGCAAGAATTCTGTTGACCAAGTTAGCAAGATTCTCCACTCTTGATGCCTTCTTATAATTTTCTATCCACAGCCCTGCACTCCAATCTTATGGCTCCTTGGCTATAAATCCCTACTTGTTCATGCGGTATTTGGAAGTGAGCCCAGTATCTCCTCTTTCCTACACAAAATCTCTTTGGTAGTACCTTGGATAAGAACTTCCTGATCAGCTTTAACTAGTCTTCTTTAAATAATATAGAAGAAAATGCAGGTGCCAAGGGAGAAACAAGGGCTTTCCCAGCAGAGGGAACTGCCATTGTCAAAAGGTTAAAAGAAAATCAAAGTATTTCAATCCTGTTGGACACAATGTGCTTCGTGTTTGCCTATTATCTGGTAATTAGCAATAATATTCAGGTCATCTGCTAAATTAATAAAATAGTGCTAGTAATCACTTTTATAGAGTCAGATACACCTGGTTATCATCCCAGCTCTGTCATTTTCTACTCCACATTCTTCAGTATATTATTTGACCTTTTAAGATTGAATATCTTATTTGGTAAGTAAGCATGGTGACAATATACTTCTAACAGACTTGTTGTGAGGATTAAATGAGATAATATATATAAAGAGCATAATGTAGTGCCTAGGACATAGTAGGTATCCAATAAATATTAGCTATTTTGATTTTGAATATTAATAATAATTAAGTACTTGCCAGGTATTACGTTCTGAGTTGCTTTATATTTTACATAAGACATTTCCAGGAATCCCTTCTTAAAAAATATGCTAGTTAGTACCATATTTTGAAATTAGTGATCTCATGGTGAAGGTGTGTTTGATTTCTTATATATTTACACATAGTTTTTTCAAAATAAACCACCTCATAATTCTCTCTCAATAGATCCCAGTCAAAATTTATTTCCCTCTAAACATGAAAGTCTCCATCTTGAACCCAGGTAACATTCTGTTATTTTATAGGTTATCACAAAAATCCAGTAACTTCTGACAGATAAGAATTTTAATATGGCAAACATTTAATTTTCTATAATCCTAAGAAGAAAATGTGTCATAGAAGGGTCTATTTAATTCAATACAATATTATTTTTATTATGCTGAACCATAGGAAATCACCACTGACTGTTGAAAATCATCAAATATCAGCAATTTCACATTTTAAAGTAAAGAGTTATAAAATATGTTTTTATGAGTAATGTGAACTACATTTCCTGTTTTTTGTGTTTTGATTCCAAAAGGATAACACACTTACTTAGGCCCTGTATTTGTCCATGCCAAACCTAAACTATCATAGATTAATGCCAATGCATATGACGGCAAGGCACTGTATGAGTGGGATTTCTGAATATAAATGACAGAAATCACTTCAGCTCCCTAAGCAGAAAAGGAATTTCCTGAAAGGATGCATCATGGAATAAAAAAGAAGGTTGGAAAACCTGGCTTAAGGAGGGCCAAGACCCTAACACTTGTCAACTTCAAACAGAACATAGTATGGGACTCTGGCATCTCTGACATTAGCTGATATGCTACTTTAATACATCTATTAGAAATAATCTCATCCGTATGACAACTTCCCCACTTTGTCTTCTGTAATGGGAGACAGAATCCAGCTTTATATCTATCTTGTTCCTGTTTGTCAGTCACTAAGTTGTCTGTGACTCATTGTGATCCCATGGACTGCATGANCTGATATGCTACTTTAATACATCTATTAGAAATAATCTCATCCGTATGACAACTTCCCCACTTTGTCTTCTGTAATGGGAGACAGAATCCAGCTTTATATCTATCTTGTTCCTGTTTGTCAGTCACTAAGTTGTCTGTGACTCATTGTGATCCCATGGACTGCATGATGCCAGGCTCCTCTGTCCTCCACTATCTCCTAAAGTTTGTTCAAATTCATATACTTTGAGTCAGTCAGTGACGCCCTCCCTTTCTCCTTTTGCCTTCAATCTTTCCCAGCATCAGGGTCTTTTCCAATGAGTCATGTTTAACATCAAGTGGCCAAAGTATTGTAGCTTCAGTTTCAGCAAGAGTCCTTCTAAGGAATATTCAGGGTTGATTTCCTTTAGGAATGACTGGTTTGAGTCCAGGGGACTCTCAAGACTCTTCTTCAACACCACAATTCAAAAGCACCAATTCTTCGATGCTCAGCCTTCTTTATGGATCAACTTACTTTCTTTTTTAAAAAATATTTTTATTTTTTTACTTTACAATACTGTATTGTTTTTGCCATACATCAACATGAATCCGCCATGGGTGTACATAAGTTCCCACTCCTGAACTCCCCTCCCACATCCCTCCTCGTACCATCCCTCTGGGTTATCCCAGTGCACCAGACCCAAGCATCCTGTATCCTGCATCAAACCTNTCATGATATATGATCTTTTTAATATGTTGTTGGATTCTGTTTGCTAGAATTTTGTTAAGGATTTTTGCAGAGGACAGACTTCTATTAAGACATTTTTGTCTATGTCCCCTGGCACTTCTGGGGAGCTGGCTTCAGCTGGGATATAGGAAACAAAGAAAACCCAGAGAACTCACCATCCTCTCTCCTTGCACCCTACACTTTAGTTTTTCTTTCTCCTTGTCTAATCTTTCAGAGCATTCTTATGATTGTTCTACATATAATTCTAGAGTTAACAGATGTACTTACTAGGAGGAGGAATAAACTATGTCTACTTCATCTTCCCAGAAGTCCAAGTTCGAAAAAATTTTTTAAAGTTAGTGTTATGACTGTGTGATCAGTCATGTCCAACTCTTTGTGATCCCATGGAATGTAGCCTGCCAGGCTCCTCTGTCCATGGGATTTTCTAGGCAAGAATACTGCAGCTGGTTGCCTTTTACTATTCCAGGGGTCTTCCTTACCTAGGGATTGAATTTGCATCACTTTGTCCTACATTGGTGGCATATTCTTTATCACTGTGCCACTTGGGAAGCCCATTATTTTATACTGACCTTTAAAATATAATTTTTATTAAATCTTAGGGCTAACAATTTTTCTAAACAATACAGAAAATACAGTTAATTGTGCTCTTCAGTTCTGAAAGCAAGTATTACTTAAATTCATGATGATGATCATAGAATATTTAAATTAAATATATTCTCAATGATCACTTAATCCTTCAAACCTCACATTTAATAGTGGTTCTGTGATTGGAAATTGTTATTCCCTAGTGGCTCAGAGGGTAAAATGTCNACAGAAAATACAGTTAATTGTGCTCTTCAGTTCTGAAAGCAAGTATTACTTAAATTCATGATGATGATCATAGAATATTTAAATTAAATATATTCTCAATGATCACTTAATCCTTCAAACCTCACATTTAATAGTGGTTCTGTGATTGGAAATTGTTATTCCCTAGTGGCTCAGAGGGTAAAATGTCTGCCTATGGTGCGGGAGACCTCGGTTTTATCCCTGGGTAGGAAACATAGCCTGGAGAAGGAAATGGCAGTCCACTCTGGTACTCTTGCCTGAAAAATCCCATGGGCCAAGGAGCCTGGTAGGACAGTCCATGGGGTCACAAATAGTTGGACACGACTGAGCGGCTTCACTATAGAACACTATATATGATTTGAAAACATATTCTTAACACCTAGAAAGTAAATGACTGCTTAGTTATAGAGTAGCAAATCTTGTCTAACTTAGTAAACACTCAACTCTTAAAATTACATAAAAGATACCCTGAGCATATTTCATAGTTAAATATTCAAACTTCTGCCTTCCTGTTGTAACTTTTCAATTATCTTTTTTTTATAAATCAAAGTTAAGAAAATAAATATGCCTTTACCTGTTTTGGACTCCTTTTTTTAAAAAACAGACTTACTAAATATATTGAAAATTTTGGGAATATATCACACCGTAAATTTGAGATATTAGGAGAGCTAAATATATATATAATATATAATTTACCATATAACTTATAGTCTTTATTGGTTATATTTATGAATGTTGTTTCCTATTTCTCTATGTCACAAATCAAAATAGTTCAATAGATACATAACTCATATGTTCCCACTTCCTCACCCCTACTACAGTCCATTTTCTAAAGAGTGATAAAAAATACAAATCAGATTATTTTATTCCAGCCCTGCTTAAAACTATACAATAATTTAAATTCACACTTAAAACACAAACCCCTTGCATGCCTTTAAACTTCACATGATCTCCATCTTGCCTCCTCCTTTGACCTCACTTTTCTCCCATCTTCAGTCTCCCAACTCTCCAACCATGGTTACCATGTTTCATCCATATCTGTCTTTCTCTGTTCTTGAATACATCTTGCTTGCTTCTACTTCATAGTTTTTGCACAAACCATTACCTCTCATTCTTGTACCAGATTGAATTTCACTTATAGGCCATCACACCATCTTTTTTCACAGCATTTAGCATTATTTAAAGTGGTCTTCTGTGTTTGTTTACCTGTTTTAATTCTATTTCCCTGATGAAAATGCAAGCTCCATGAAAGCAAATAGACATCTATCATCACTATAACTTCCCATGCCAGTAATTTAATATAATACTTAATATTAAATGTAGTCAACTTATTAAAAGAATTATTGTAGACTAAAGACTGTCATGCTGAATTATCTGTTATTCTATCTTCTTATAATATGGCAAGTTACTCTAAGAGATGTTAAAAATCTAAGATCTTTATGCCTCCAAATTTCTGTAACTTTTCAGTACTTATGTGTTTCTTCTGTTTTTCCCTCAGGTTCACTGCTTATCTTTCTGTTGACAGGGAGAATTCTTTGAATGACCAATACTCCCAACATACTGCTCATCTGCTATTATTTTGAAATCAAGAAAAGGTAATTTGGTATGAGAAATGTAAAAATAAGGGCTTCCCTGGTGGCTCAGATGGTAAAGAATCTGCCTGCAATTGAGGCCTGGGTTTGATCCCTGGTTCAGAGAGAGTCTCTGGCAAAAGGAATGGCAAATATAACAACATTTTGAATGAGAATCAAGGCAATGCTTGTATAAGAAAAGTATTATACAGGCTTTATTTATTATATTTTGGGACATCTGTGGTTGCAGCACTAAAAAGGATTTTTAAAAATAGACTTTTACTGAATATATACAGAAAGAGACCCAATTCACAACTGTCAGCTTGATAAAATTTTACCAAGTGAGTACATCCCCAAGTCCATAATTCGAAAGTAATCTATAACTTAAAAGACTTCTCCTGCTTCTTCCCAGTCAATCTTGATTTACCTGGCTTTTCTGGTTCGACAGGACCTTTGTGAGATGTATCTGTATTGTTGCATGTAATATTGATGTATAGTGTTTTATGGTATATGTACACCACAGTATATTCATCCTCTGTACTGTTGACAGACAGTTGGGTCCTTTATAGGTAGTGGGTATTGGTTGTGAAGATCCTGATTCACAGATTTTCATGTTTCTCTAAGATTATAATGAGGATATAAATTTATAGATTTAGTTATGGATTTGTTATAGATGTAGCAAAAATATTTTTCCAAAATGGTTATATTAATTTACACTCCCAGCACAGAAGTGCATGAGAATATTAGCTGTTCCACATTACTGACAACACTTAGAATTGTCAGTGTTTTTAATTTATCATTATAGTACTTGTGTAACTACATCACACTGTCATTTTTTTTTAATTACACAAAGAGTTAGACACGACTGAGTGACTGAACTGAACTGAACTGTGGTGGGTTTTGCCATACATCGACATGAATCAACCATGGGTGTACATCTGTTACCCCATCCTGAACCCTCTCCCATCTCTCTTCCCACCCCATCCCTCTGGGTTGTCCCAGAGCATCAGCTTTGAGTGCCCTGCTTCATACATCAAACTTGCATTGGTCATCTCTTTTACATATGGGTAATATTCATGTTTCAATATTATTCTCTTAAATTACCCCACCTTTGCCTTCTACCACATAGTCCAAAAGTCTGTTCTTTACATCTGTGTCTCTTTTGCTGTCTTGCATATAGGGTCATCATTACCATCTTTCTAAATTCCATATATATGTATTAATATACTGCATTGGTGTTTCTCTTTGTGATTTTGAGGCTCAAAGGATGGCTCTTTGATGATTTTTGTGTTTCCATACAAATTGTGAAATTATTTGTTATAGTTCTGTGGAAAATACCGATAGTTTGATAGGGGTTGTGTTGAGTCTATAGATTGCTTTGGGTAATATACTCATTTTCACTATATTTATTATTCCAATCCATGAACATGGTATATTTCTCCAACTATTTGTGTCATCTTTGATTTCTTTCATCAGTGTTTTATATTTTTTTATACATAGGTCTTTTGTTTATTTGGGTAAATTTATTCCTAAGTGTTTTTTTTGTTTGTTTGTTTCAATGGTGAATTGGATTGTTTCCTTAATTTCTCTTTCTTTTTTCTCATTTTTAGCATATAGGAATACAAAGGATTTTTGTGTTATTAATTTTATATCCTGAAACATTTGTATCATTGATTAGCTCTAGGAATTTTCTGGTGGTGTCTTTGGGGTTTTCTATGTAGAGGATCCTGTAATCTGCAAACACTAGGATTTTTACTTCTTATTTTCCAATCTGGTTTCCTTTTATTCTGCTAATGTGTGTATTACTGATCAAGATAAACTCTTTTTCATATGTTTATTGGCAATTCTGATTTTTTATGAAGTTTCTATTCAACTATCTTGCCCATATTTGTTTTTGTAATATTGATGCTCAAACACATATGCATATATATTGAATATAAGTATTTTGTCACATGGTGCTTGGTCACTTTAGTTACGTCCAGCCTGTTGCAACCCATCAGGCTCCTCTGTCCATGGAATTCTCCAGGCAAGAATACCAGAGTGGGTAGCTTTCTCCTTCTCCAGGGGATCTTCCCAATCCAGGGATCGAACCCAGATCTCTGGGTAAAGGAAAATTCTTTACCATCTGAGCTACTAGGGAAGCCTTTTCAGAGTGATAATGCATTTCAAACAAGTTCTACCATCCTATGATGTCTTTTACCTGTCTTAATGGTATTTCCTGATGGGCAGAAATTTTAATTTTGGTGAAGACAGTTTTTTGATTTTTTTTTCCTTTTATGATTAATGAGTTTTGTGCTGTGCTGTGCTACCCCAAAGTCATAAAAACATTCTCCAATGTTTTGTTTTAGAAAGCTTAAAGTGAGAGCTTTTATCAGTTCAGTTCAGTTGCTTAGTCATGTCTGACTCTTTGTGATCCCATGAACTATAGCATGCCAGGTTTCCCTGTCCATCACCAACTCCCAGAGCTTGCTCAAACTCATGTCCATCAAGTCACTAACACCATCAACCATCCCATCCTCCATCATCCCCTTCTCCTCCTGCCCTCAATTTTTCCCAGAATCAAGGTCTCTTCCAGTGAGTCAGCTCTTTTCATCAGCTGGCCAAAGTGTTGGAGTTTCAGCTTTAATATCTGTCCTTCCAATGAATATTCAGGACTGATTTCCTTTAAGATGGACTAGTTGGATTTCCTTGCAGTCCTTGGGACTCTCAAGAGTGTTCTCCAACACCACAGCTCAAAAGCATAATTCTTCAGTGCTCAGCTTTCTTTATAGTTCAACTCTCACATCCATACATGACTACTGGAAAAATCATAGCTTTGACTAGATGGACCTTTGTTGACAAAGTAATGTCTCTACTTTTTAAGAGAGCTTTTTAAATCTAGGCCTATTATCTACCTCAAATTAATTTTAATGTTTGGTTTGTAGTATATGTCATTCATAAAGAAAACATCAACTAGACAAACCATAATCAAATTGCTAAAAAATAATGAGTACATGTAAAATTACAACTTAGAAATATTTATGTTTTGGATGGTGACCTTGAATAAGAGAAATTATAATTATAGCATTCCTCTTTTTTCTCAAATTGTTCCATATTTGACCTCAGAATTTCAAATGAAAGTTTAAGATATGGAAATATATATTCAGTTTTTTGAGAAAATACCTGCCCAATTTCCAAAGTGGTTGTAAAACTTTTTACTTTTAGTAACAATGTAAAAAGTTTCATTTTCTGCAGATTCTTGCCAATAGTTTTCAATTTTAACTAATGTACTGGATATTTCAAAGTAGCTCTTTGATAATAATGTTGAGTTATTTTTAGGGTACTTATTGAAAAGTCATATATCTCTCTTTATGGAATATCTATTCAAGTCTTTTGCCTAGTTTTAAAATTAGGTTTTACTAAATAATTCGAACAATAGTTGGCATTCTCAGTCTTAATACTCTTGAAAGGAAAAGAGTACAGACAAAATAAATGACAATACTGGTACAGTTGGCTCAGATGGTATAGAATCTGCCTGCAATGTGGGAGACCTGCATTCAATCCCTCGGTCTGGGAAGATCCCCTGTAGAAAGAAATGGCAACCCACTCCACTATTCTTGCCTGGAGAATCCCATGGGCAGAGGAGCCCGGGAGATTACAGTCCATGGGTCACAAAGAATATGACACAACTGAGTGACAAACACTTTCACTTTCATAGTAGACTCATCATCATGGAATCTAGTTGAAGGTATCACAGGGAGAAGATATTTGGGGAGAATCAGAGAATTCAGAGTCAGCATTTAAGCCAAGAGATTAGCTGTTATTTACTACGTGAACATCAGTTTATTCGCAAAAAGTGAGTGTGTGCATGCTCAGTCCTGTCTGACTCTGTGACCCCATGGACTGCAGCCCACCAGGCTCCCTTGTCCATAGGATTTTACAGGCAAGAATAGTGAAGAGGATTGCCATTTCCTCCTCCAAGAGATCTTCCTGACCCAGGGATCGAATCTGTATCTCCTGCATATCCTGAATTGGTAGGCAGATTCTGCAAATCCACCTGGGAAGCCAAAAAGGTGAGGGCCTAGCTTAATGAAACACAGCATTCCTCTCTTCTCTCAAAGCATCTGAAGCTTATTAGTATTTAACTTTTAGATGTTTGGCTTTTAAAACATTAATCATTGTCTTTAAACATTTAAAGATTATTTCAAAGCAATTAGTAGTTGCTAATAAGGGCTCATCTAATTAAAAAATGTAAACTAATGAAATATATACTCTTGTCAAAGTTGAAACTGAAACCATTCCCTTCATATGTTCCACTACTTCATCAGGTTCTCATACACATCTTTTGTTTTTCTTTTAGGATGAGAAGTGAAATGATACAGGTAGCATAATTAAGAAGTGGAGAATTGTGTGGCGTAGTTATAAAATACTCAGGAGCTTGAAGTTCAAGGACATGTGGTGTGAGAATGGAATGGAGGCAACTGAATAGAATTATAGCTGCACAGGGAACCTAGGTTGACCTCTAAGGTTATAAGAGTTTTTGAACATCAAAATTTATTGGTACTTTTTCTTACCTAATACTGACATTTCTTTTAGAAGTGTGATTCCAGAGTGCTGCTCACACACATGAAATCAGAACAAGGATCCCACAGTAGTATTCACACACACTACTCTAAAAAATACCCTGATTGACACTTAATGTCCTCGATTTTCCTTTAAGTTTCATTAGGGCCAGGATGCTTACCCTTATTTGATATCATTGTAGAAAAGAGAGAATATCAAATTCCCAGATCACATAGCTGCCTTTTCCAGAACAGAAAACTATCACAATAAAAGAGAAAAACCCAAGGTTGGCTATTGTGCACAACTGTGAATGGGAGTTTTATCATTCTGCTTCTTCATTTTCAATCCTCTATTGTTATCAATTATCCATCATAAGCTAAAAAAGAGATGTTTACTGAAATATGTGAAGCTTCAGGATGTAACTGAAGATAAATGCTAAATTATATATAATGTAATCTGTCTGCATAGAGGAATGACATTGTAGATTACATTTTCAACTTGACATGCACTTGTCATCAACAGAAAACAACAGAGTTAGACATGGAGTTAAACCAGCGCCTGCCAATTTTGTTATTTCATGTGCTCTTCTCAAAGCAATAACTCTGGAAGAAATCCAAATGGAGACTCAATTCAACAAACTTTGTATTCCAAAGGGTTTGTGTTAGGACCAAAAATATAACAAATGTGACTGGAGGGCACAATGTTCTAAGAAGAAAATGATGATACATTTCACATAAAATATGAGCTGATTATAACTAGTGGGGAGCAAATTATAGTATGTTCATGGATATTCTGATAAATGAAAACACAAAAACATTATAGCATACTAACTATAAATTGAAGTTTTACTATCCAATTTAATGTCAACTCAGACTTTTTTTGCACTTAAATATTACATTTTACTACAACTAACATCTTAACTTGCTGCTTTATTTTCCTTTACTTAGAAAACTTCTCTTGTTTTTTCATTTATCAAAAATAAAATTAAGCTATATATACTGGTCACATGATAAACACACCAACAACTATTCTTACATAGAAGTAGGACTGTTTCATAGGCAAAATGAGCATTTTTTGAGGTAACAGAATGTCATTTATTTAGGTCCATATTTTTCATCTGTACTACTTCAAATAGGAGGCAAAAATATAAACTTCTCATCTTTTTAATGAATTCTTTGTGCATGAGATGAGCACAAGCCTGGAAATTTTAGAACAATTTTCCTATAGATGTACTACAGATTGACTGCAAATGTTGGTTAGAAATATTTGTGTTTGTGTGCACTCATCCATTAGCAAGTGTGCATGTATGTGTGTGTGCACAGCATTCAAACCATTTTGCCTTGCACCTCTCTAAAATTTTGGCTTTAAGAATAAAAATTTAGTCCAAACACGAAACATGGAAATGAAAAGAGAGGATTTAAGTTGTCTTCCTTCCAAATTATGTTTAAGTCTCACCATAAAACTGGCACAGATATTTTCTTTTCTAACAAAACACAAGTATTCAGTGAGGTAAACTTCTATGGTATAATAGGAAGCAGCTTATTCTTCCCTCCACAGTCTTCCAACCCTCTCTCAGATCTCCCTTCCCTTGTTTCTTCGCAGCAACTCAAGCACATTATTCAGATTTCCAGTATCTTTCAGATATTAGAAGTGTGTTAATTTCAGATACTAAAAAGTCCAGCCCATTCTATATCAAAACATTAATTTCTCCTTCCATTTAAACACCACCCTAATCGAGTCCTGGCTCAGCAGGTAAAGAATCTGCCTGCAATATAGGATATTCAGGAGATGCAGGTTCAATCTCTGGGTTGGGAAGATCCCATGGAGAAGAGAATGGCTACCTACTCCAGCATCCTTGCTTGGAGAATCCCAAGGACAGAGGAGCCAGATGGCCTACAGTCTATGGGGTCACAAAGAGTCGAACATGACTGAGCCAGTAAGTACACACCAATCTAGTCTATCCCACGGCCAGGTAAGCAGCAACAAGAAAATGACATGAATTATTTACCCTTTTATTTTTGTCCTACCCATGTTTTATAGAGCTTTAAACACTTAAAATTTGGGGAGATACACTCTCTTTATGAAAAAATAAAACAAATAATGACTATTAATTTGGTCCATGGCTTTCTTAGGAGACCTGCACTAGTGAAGGGCTCTGAAGTTTGGGCTCCATCAGCTTCAAGGTAAACCCATACCTGCCTGCACTGTGTCCGTCCTCTCTTCCTCTAATCCTCTTGGTTCTTCTAAAAACTAAAGCATAATGAAGAAGGTTAGAGGAGAAGAATAAAGGTTTATTTTTTTTTTTCTTTACTAAGTGGGATAAGTGGGAATTCTTTCTTGGCTATCACTAGCTGGTCATTACTCTGTCATGGCAGATGTCAAACTTGAACTTCCATGAAATACCCCTCTCTACCCACCCATGGTGGTCTCCATTACTGTATATTCTCTGGTGAGAATGTGGCCATCCTGAGCTGATCTTGTGATTTTACTCTCAGCTAGTGTCTCCTGCAGGACACCACACTAGATCCTTGCCACGGCAGTAGCCTTTTCTTACTGGGGTGGGGGCAATATTTTCAAGATGACTGCAGACTAGCTATCTTCCACAGCATCCACTTGATTCAAGGGAAAATTAAATCCTCTTGCTTGTCAAACTGCAGAATTTCAGCTTGCTTCCATTGTGACTTCTCTTTACCTCACCAGTGCAAGGATGCTCCAGGCTTTCTCCCAGCTCCAGAAGTTTCAGTGTGAGAGCCGGGCTGGTTTCTTTGATATGAAAACTCTAGGCCAAACCCTCCTCCCGAACACTTTCGACCTGGCAGAGGCAAGGGCCTCATCTATGGGTTTCTGAGCTCAGCAATGCGTAGTCAGGGAGTAAAAGTCAATTCCTCCTTCTTGATCCCAACTTCTCCTAAGTTCTCCAAAGAGAGACATGTGTATCCCAATGTTCATCGCAGCACTGTTTATAATAGCCAAGACATGGAAACAACCTAGATGTCCATCAGCAGATGAATGGATAAGAAAGCTGTGGTACATATATACAAGAATACATTTGAATCAGTTCTAATGAGGTGAGTGAAACTGGAGCCGATTANACATGGCTTCTTGCTTGACCTTTTTAAAATGAAAGTTTTTATAATTTTAAATTTTCTTTCCCTCTTACACTCCCCAAAAGTCATTCAGCAGCTATCAAATGTCCAGTGGCTAAAGTCCAGCTTTATTTACTTGGTTATTTTGTCACTACCTAGTTTCTGACATACTGCACTTCCCCTTACTCAGGACGCCTGCATTCCTCTCTAGGTGTGTGTCTCTGCCTTGCTTTTGAGTTGAATAAACAAATTGTTTTCCTGTGTACTCTCCCATACATTGTGTGTGTCTCTAATAATAAGCTTTGTAACTTTTATTTTACAGTTTTTGCCTCTTTGAAAACTTCTTGCTTTCAAATACGGGCAAGATCCAGGGCTGCTTTGTTTCCAGCCTCTAGCCCTCAGTGGTCTAGTGGGTAGGACTCTTGGTTTTCATCCAGGTTACCCAGGTTTAATTCCTGGGCAGGGAACTAAGATCTCTCTTCAGGACCACTCACTGCTCTCCCTCTGAGATCAATTTTACTTTCTATTACAAGAGCTTAAGCTTCTTTACAGTCTTGTTTTTATTCTATCTCAAACTATTTGATTTATCCTAGATAGTTTATTAAGTCAGGTATTTGGGACACTAGTTTGATCCTTGGGTGGGGAAGATTCCCTGGGAAAGGAAATGGAAACCCACTCCAGTATTCTTGCCTGGGAAATCCCATGGACAGAGGAGCCTAACAGGCTACAGTCCAAACAGTCACAAAGAGTCAGACATGAATGAGTGACTAAGCACAGCACAACACAGATAGTTTATTACCCAAACACGTCTTCAAGAATGCATTTATGCATTCTCCACATCTGGAATTCTCCCTCTTTTTCATTCTATTTTATATCAACTCTTTCTTCAATAAAGTTTTCTCAAATATTTTGGCACAGAATAGAGGGCATTGTTCAGAATTGCTAGTGTTTCTTTCTTTCTTTATTTTTGCTTATAAGATTTAACTAGTTGGTTAAATATTGGTTGATTAATTTTTTTTTTCTTCAGGGGCTGCTGCTGCTGCTGCTGCTAACTCGCTTCAGTCATGTCCGACTCTGTGTGACCCCATAGACAGCAGATCACCAGGCTCCCCCGTCCCTGGGATTCTCCAGGCAAGAACACTGGAGTGGGTTGCCATTTCCTTCTTCAGGGGATCTTCCTGACCTAGGGATTGAACCCGGGTCCCCTGCATTGGAGGCAGATGCTTTAACCTCTGAGCCACCAGGGAAGCCTATTATCCTATTTAGACACATATAATAATTGTCTTCCCAATTGCACTATAATTTCCTATGGGACTTTGCCTTAGATGCATAGAGCAATATTTTTTGGTGCTTATTAAATCTTGTATGTTTACTAATTAACATATGAAAGAACTGATGAGCAGCCAGGAAAGGAGAATTTCTATATCCAAAGACTAAAAAAAAAGCTGAATTTTAAGAATAGAAGTGAAATAATTTGCTTTATCTTTTAGAAATCATATGCATGGAGGAAGAAATGTCTGTGGAAATCAGCCTATCAAAAAAGCTGTAACTATGTGCCATGATTTATTCTCTACTATTAATTATATTAAGATTTCTGGGAGAAATGTCAATAACCTCAGATATGCAGATGACACCACCCTTATGGCAGAAAGTGAAGGGGAACTAAAAAGCTTCTTGATGAAAGTGAAAGAGGAGAGCGAAAAGTTGGCTTAAAGCTCAACATTCAGAAAACTAAGATCATGGCATCTGGTCCCATCACTTCATGGGAAATAGATGGGGAAACAGTGGAAACAGATTTTATTTTGGGGGGCTCCAAATCACTCCAGGTGGTGATTGCAGCCATGAAATTAAAAGATGCTTACTCCTTGGAAGAAAAGTTATAACCAACCTAGATAGCATATTGAAAGACAGAGACATTACTTTGCCAACAAAGGTCCAACTAGCCAAGGCTATGGTTTTTCCTGTGGTCATGTATGGTTGTGAGAGTTGGACTGTGAAGAAGGCTGAGTGCCAAAGAATTGATGCTTTTGAACTGTGGTGTTGGAGAAGACTCTTGAGAGTCCCTTGGACTGCAAGGAGATCCAACCAGTCCATTCTGAAGGAGATCAGCCCTGGGATTTCTTTGGAAGGAATGATGCTGAAGCTGAAGCTCCAGTACTCCGGCCACCTCATGCGAAGAGTTGACTCATTGGAAAAGACTCTGATGCTGGGAGGGATTGGGGGCAGGAGGAGAAGTGGACGGCAGAGGATGAGATGGCTGGATGGCATCACAGACATGATGGATGTGAGTCTGAGTGAACTCCGGGAGTTGGTGATGGACAGGAAGGCCTGGCGTGCTGCGATTCATGGGGTTGCAAAGAGTCGGACACAACTGAGCGACTGGACTGAACTGAACTGATGCTGCTTTGACAAGTCATTCCTGAAAGGATCATAAAAATTATTTCCATAGCAATATATCTTCTTAGACATCCTTGTCTCAGACAAGGAATGTTTGGTGCCATAGTTTAGAAACTGATGAAAGCTGGTTTAAGAAAATAGAGCCTTTAGGGAAAGAAAATAATAGGCCTTCTCACAGCATCCCAGATAAATTATGAATCTTATTTTAAATTTTTTGATTGCTTTTAAGCCAATATTCTGAGCCTTTTCTCATTTTCTTACTTGCTATTAGTTTGGGAATCTTAGAAGTTTGTTGCAACCTCAGAGGAGTGTCATGATTTCCATCAGACAGTTTTCTTGATGGAAGTTCATTTAATGAGATCTAGTTGAATCCATGGAATCCACTGTATTTGATTTTGTGCCACCCAATGTAGCTATGCTCACAAAGCAGAAAAATAAATGTCAGGGACAGTAACCTGAATCTTACCAACAAATTAGAATCATAGGCTTAACTGTGTGAGCAAATGGCAGAAAGAGCTTTTGTTGTTATGTCTGAAATTCATTCAGTGGATAAATTTTTGGTTGAGAATCTAATAGGTGCAACATTGTATAGGATGCTGGAGATACAATAATGATCATGATGTTTATACTGGATCTTAGTGAACACAGACTTCAGTGTAAAGGTGACTATAGACTGCTCCTTTCAAAACAAGTTCCTGAGATGGGTATTTCCTGATTCCCTGATCGCCCAAGGATGAGAGCTGCCCGCGGGGAATCTCACAGGAGGTAACGATGGATGCCAAAAATGAAGGAAATATGTAGAGTTCAAAAGATCAAAGGAAAGCACAGGTCTATAAACCCAGACAGGAATTTGGAGGTTGGTTAAAAAGGTGAAGCAAGTCAGCAGAAGATAAGGAGGTCAGGTTTTGATGTCAGGAATGTGAGACCTGGGCAACAGAGATGAGTCCAGGGTAGAAGGGGATGGGAAGTAAATGTCCTAAAAGAGAATGAAGAATGATAAAATGAAGCACTGGTAACTGCTGGCATCAGAGGTTTGATATTAAGGTTGAGTACTTGTGGTTAGATGGCCAGGGGAACCATAATGAACAGACACTCAAGATGAAAAAATATACATGCAGGAAGTGTGATAGAATTCTGAAACTCACAGAACCCACAAGAACAGCAAACCCAGATAAACTGCACTTGGCTCTGTTTGAAGTAC
>SJYA01000224.1:929387-960523 GCA_006410615.1 Neotragus moschatus
AGAGTCCCTTGGACTGCAAGGAGATCCAACCAGTCCATTCTGAAGGAGATCAGCCCTGGGATTTCTTTGGAAGGAATGATGCTGAAGCTGAAGCTCCAGTACTCCGGCCACCTCATGCGAAGAGTTGACTCATTGGAAAAGACTCTGATGCTGGGAGGGATTGGGGGCAGGAGGAGAAGTGGACGGCAGAGGATGAGATGGCTGGATGGCATCACAGACATGATGGACGTGAGTCTGAGTGAACTCCGGGAGTTGGTGATGGACAGGAAGGCCTGGCGTGCTGCAATTCATGGGGTCGCAAAGAGTCGGACACGACTGAGGGACTGAACTGAACTGAACTGAATAATTATATCCAATCTTATATAAGTGGTACTCATGGGTCAGTGCAACAAAAGCTGCTCCTCCTCCTTCTTATTTTGATTAGGTCACATTGTATAATGGCCAGTTAGCTTTGACTTTCAGGGCATGATAATAAAATGCAAAGATTATTGAGTATATATCTAGCTGCAACTTCTACCTTCATACAATTGGCTAGAAAGAAGGCTTAACAGAGATAGTATACATTTATATCTAAAATACACCACATCCTATAATATTGTAACTGCTCTCTCTGCTTCCATCCTTGGACCCCGTCAATCCATTCTAATTTCTAAAACTGGAGGATGCTTTGAAACATGATTCATGTTATTTCCCTTTCCTGCCCAGTTCTAATCATAACCTGCTGTAGTATTCAAATTAAAACCAATATCTTTATAACTAATTCCAAAGTACTATATAATTGATCGCCAATGTCCACCCAATCCAAGCATAATTCTACTTCATTTCCTACTACTCTTTAAATTTCTCTTTCACTGTCGGCAAGTGCTCCACAGGGCCTTTTCACTTGTTGTCCTAGATGTCTGCAAGGCCCATCCCCATGTGCCTTGTGCGCCATGTGTCTCATAATATTTTGGGCTTTCTTACTTTCTCTAATACCACTTTTCCTCGTCTCCCTACCTGAAATGACATCCCACCATCTCAATTTTATACCTCTTGCACTGCTTTCCTTCCCAGGTCTACATATTTCCTGTAATAGAAAATATATTACACAGACATGAAAAAATGATTGTGTTATGTTGATAGCCAGATCCCTAGCATTTACCATAGCACTTGACACTGAATAGGAACTCAATGAATATTTGTTGAATGAATATCTATATTAATGTCAGAGTTCCAAGGCAACTGAGGATACACAAAGATGTGTAAAACATAACCTTTCTGATCACGAAGTTTACAGTATGTTACATGATACCAATATGTACATAATGAAGATTAAGCAAGTATAAAATAAGCTACAAAAAGGTTTTGGTAAAGACTTCTTTGAAATTGAATGGGGCAAGAGTAATAACTGTGCTCTTTCTTGAGAGACAAAATTTGAATATAAGAAAATGGAAGTAAAACGTAATTCCTAGCTATAACAGGGCAAGGAAAAGCAAAAAGATAATGGTAGAAAATATGTTGCCTATTCAGTAATGCAGTTTTGGGGAATGGGTTCAACAAGGTAGCATAGGAAGAACCTGAGCTCACCTTCTCCCATGGATATACTGAATCTACATCTATATATACAGTAGTTCGTCTTAAAGAAGAACTGAGGTTTCTGGGCCATATATGTCAAACCCATAGTTAAAATCAATGTGAAAAGCTAAAAACATTTCTTCTAATGTCAGGAACAAGAAAGGGATGCCCATCCTTGCTACTTTATTCAACATTTTATTTGCAGTCCTGGCTAGCTATCTGGGAAGAAAAGAAAGAAAAAGCATCCCCAAAATAGAAATTAAGAAGTAATGTGGTCATTATTTGCAGATGACACGATATTATATCTAGCACCCCAAATATTATATCAAAAAGCTATTATTTAATAGAACTAATAAATGAAATCAGTAAATTATCTCTATATATACATATATAATTAATACACAGAAATTTGTTACATTTCTATACACTAATAACAAACTACCAGAAAGTGAAATAAAGAAAACAATCTCATTTACAACTGTACCAAAAAAGAGTAAGATATCTAGGAATAAATCTAACTAAGGAGGTAAAAGAATTGTACTCTGAAAAAGACTTTGAGGAAGGAAATTGAAAACAATATAAATAAATAGAATGATATACTCATGTATTGGTGCTCATGTATTGGAAGGGTTAATATCATTAAAATGTCATACTACCCAAAGAAATCTACAGATTCAGTGCAATCTCTATCAAAATTCCAATGATATTTTTCACAGAACTATAACAAATAGTCCTAAAATTTGTATAGAACCACAAAAAATCCTAAATAGCCAAAGCAATCCTGAGAAAAAAAGAACAAAACCAGAGGCATCATGCTCCCAGACTTCAAAACTATACTACCAAGCTATAGTAATCAAAACAGTATGATACTGGCACAAAACAGACACATAGATCAGTGGAATAGAATAGAGAACCCAGAAATACACTCTCACTAATATGGTCAATTAATCTACAGTAATTGATGCAAGAATATACAAAGGAGGAAAAAGCAGTTTCATCAACAAATGGTGTTGGAATACTGGACAAGTACATGCAAAAGAATAAAACTGGATCATGTGCTTATACTGCATACAAAAATAAACACAAAATGAATTGGAGATTTAAATGTGAGCCTTGAAATCATAAAACTCCTAAAGAAAACATATGCAGCCAGCTCGTTGACACTAGTCTTAGCAATACTTTTGTAACTATGTTTCCTCAAGCAAGGGAAACAAAGGCAAAAATAAATAAATGGTGCTATGTCAAACTAAAAAAGCATCTGGAACTCAAACATCAACAGAAAGAAAAGGCAATCTATTGAATGAGAGAAGATGTTTGCAAAAGATACATCCCATCAAGAGGTATATCCAATATATTGAATCCAAAATATTGGATATGCAATATATTTTATCTATCTAACATACATTATCCAAAATATAAAAGAGAAGTCAAATAATGAATGCTAAAAAACCAAGCAATCTTATTAAAATATTGGCAGTGATCTAGAATAGACATTATTTCTAACAAGATATACAGATGGCCAACATGCACATGAAAAGTTTCTCAACATCACTAATCATCAGGGAAATGAAAGTCAAAACCACGAGATACCACTTCATATTTGTCAGAGAGGCTATCAACAAAACATAAGAAATAGCAAGTGCTGACAAGAATGGAAGTGGGAACCCTTGTGTACTGTGAGTGGGAATGTTATTTGGTGCAAAAAATTTATAATGGGAAACTTTATGGACTTTCTCAAAAAACTAAAAATGGAACTATCAACATTTCAGTTCAGTCGCTCAGTCCTGTCCGACTCTTTGCGACCACATGAATCACAGCACACCAGGGCTCCCTGTCCATCACCAACTCCCAGAGTTCACTCAGAGTCACGTTCATCGAGTCTGTGATGCCATCCAGCCATCTCATCCTCTGTCGTCCCCTTCTCCTCCTGTCTCCAATCCCTCCCAGCATCAGAGTCTTTTCCAGTGAGTCAACACTTCGCATGAGGTGGCCAAAGTACTGGAGTTTCAGCTTCAGCATCATTCCTTCCAAAGAAATCCCAGGGCTGATCTCCTTCACAATGGACTGGTTGCATTTCCTTGCAGTCCAAACTCAAGAGTATTCTCCAAAATCACAGTTCAAAAGCATCAGTTCTTCAGTGCTCAGCTTTCTTCATAGTCCAACTCTCGTATCCATACATGACCACTGGAAAAACCATAGCCCTGACTAGACGGACCTTTGGTGGCAAAGTAATATCTCTGCTTTGGAATATGCTATCTAGGTTGGTCATAACTTTCCTTCGAAGCAGTAAGTGTCTTTTAATTTCATGGCTGCAGTCACCATCAGCAGTGATTTTGGAGCCCCCCAAAATAAAGTCTGACACTGTTTCCACTGTTTCCCCATCTATTTCCCATGAAGTGATGGGACCAGATGCCATGGTCTTCGTTTTCTGAATGTTGAGCTTTAAGCCAACATTTTCACTCTCCTCTTTCACTTTCATCAAGAGGCTCTTTAGTTCCTCTTCACTTTCTGCCATAAGGGTGGTGTCATCTGCATATCTGAAGTTATTGATATTTCTCCTGGCAATCCTGATTCCAGCTTCTGCTTCTTCCAGCCCAGCATTTCTCATGATGTATTTTGCATATAAGTTAAATAAGCAGGGTGACGATATACAGCTTTGACATACTCCTTTTCCTATTTGGAACCAGTCTGTTGTTCGATGTTCAGTTCTAACTGTTGCTTCCTGACTTGCATATAGGTTTCTCAAGAGGCAGGTCAGGTGCTCTGGTATTCCCATCTCTTTCAGAATTTTCCAGTTTACTGTGATCCACACAGTCAAATGCCTTGGCCTAGTCAATAAAGCAGAAAAATATTTTTTTCTGGAACTTTCTTGCTTTTTCCATGATCCAGCGGATGTTGGCAATTTGAACTCTGGTTCCTCTGCCTTTTCTAAATCCTCTGCCTTTTCTAAATCCAACTTGAACATCACATATTGCTGAAGCCTGGCTTGGAGAATTTTGAGCATTACTTTACCAGCGTGTGAGATGAGTGCAATAGTGCGGTAGTTTCAGCATTCCTTGGCATTGCCTTTCTTTGGGATTGGAATGAAAACTGACCTTTTCCAGTCCTGTGGCCACTGCTGNATCTACTTCTGGTTGACTATGATAAAGCCTTTGACTGTGTAAATCACAACAAAATGTGGAAAATTCTTAAAGAGATGGGAGTACCAGACCACCTTACTGTCTCCTAAGAAACCTGTATGCAGAACAAGACACAATAGCTAGAATCAGACATGGAACAACTGACTGGTTAAAAATCAGGAAAGCAGTACGACAAGGCTGTATATTGTCACTCTCTTTATTTAACTTCTATGCAGAGTGCCTCACGTGAAATGCTGGCTGGATGAATCACAAGCTGGAATCAAGATTGCCAGCAGAACTATTCACAGCCTCAAATATGTAGATGATACCACTCTAATGGCAGAAAATGAAGAGGAACTAAAGAACCACTTGATGAGGGTGAAAGAGGAGAATAAAGAGCTGTCTTGAAACTTAACACCAAAAAAACTAAGGGCTTCCTTTGTGGTCTAGTGGTTAAGAATCTGCCTGCCAATGCTGGGGACACCGGTTTGATTTCTGGTCTGGGAAGATTCCACATGCCACAGAACACCTAAGCCCCTGTATCATAACTACTGAGCCCATGCACTGCACCTGCTGAAGCCCACATGCCTAGAGCTTGTACTCTGCAACAAGAGAAGCCACTGCAAATAAACCGACACACAGCAAAAAGAACAAAAAGAGAGTAGCTCCCACTCTCCGCAAGTAGAGAATGCCCTCAAGCAGCAACGAAGACCCAGCTCAGTCAACAATAAATAAACAAATAAATCTAANCACTGCAAATAAACCGACACACAGTAAAAAGAACAAAAAGAGAGTAGCTCCCACTCTCCACAAGTAGAGAATGCCCTCAAGCAGCAACGAAGACCCAGCTCAGTCAACAATAAATAAACAAATAAATCTAAAAAATAAAAAGTACTAAGATCATGGCATCTGTTCCATCACTTCATGGCAAAGAGAAGGGGAAATAGTGAAAGCAGTGACAGATTTTATTTTCTTGGGCTCAAAGTCACTGCAGACAGTGACTGCAGCCATGAGAGTAAAAGATGTTTACTCCTTGGAAGAAAAGCTGGGACAAATCGACACAATTTCTTACCAACAAAGTTCCATATAGTCAAAGCTATCATTTTCCCAGTAGTCATATATGGATGTGAGAGCTGATCCATAAAGAAGGCCAAGCCCTGAAGAATTGATACTTCAAATTGTGGTGCTGGTGTAAACTCTTGAGCGACCTTTGGACTGTTAGAGTAGATATTTGAAGCCAATTTGATTTGTGACTTCCATTAAGACAAATTTTTTTATCGCATTCTGGTGTCTATACATTGAATCAAAAATTTAACCGTGGTAAACCTAACACTTCTCCAGGATTGTAAAAAGTTAGATTAATTCAAGAGCACTGTGTGCTATAGTGTTTATTTTTGTCATTAATCTGTGGTACTGAAATAGAGTTGCCCTCTTACTATCCTCCTGCCTCATTAGGCTTTATCTCCTGAACCACACTGATGGTATCATTTCATGCTGTATCTCAAGTATGTTGCACAGCACTTGATATGACTTACTTCTAAATAAATACTTTTGAGGACATGAATAAGTGAGTACATGAAATCCCCCTTCAGATTCCAGAAAACAATAAAATTCCTCTAACTTAGCTTCAGTGCAAGTCAGTAGACATAGGAAGAGGAATGAGAATTAAGAGTCTACATATTTTTAATTTGATAAAAATTGTGATAAATACTAAAGCATTTTTCCAAAATAAAAACACATTGAATTCTAAAAATGTTGACTATGATAAATGAATTCTATTTACCTTACCTTTGTTGCATCTGTTGACTCTTTCATGGATGTTTACTTCATTTTGTGGTGGGCAACTTTTGATACTATGATTATGTCCAGTGGGCATTGTGTTTTCTGGGAGTACCCTGTGTTTTAGATGTAAGCATACATATGGTTTTTAAGTTTGTTTCTGATAGAGGCAAAATTTACTCTCAAATATTGAGAATAAAAATTCTAATCTTCTAGCTATATGTGGGGTTCCAATTTTTCCCAGTTCACTCTCTTCCCCTAGAGGTGTGGGCAGATAGAAAATTTCAAAAACATATTCCAGAAGAATAAACAGAATACAGCTCATGTTTCCTGAGTTTATATGGAGGTTTCATGTCTTTCAAGGCATGGAGGGTCTCTTCTTGCAACCTTATTTGCGCATCAAAACCTGTGATCCAACCCCATAAAACTTAAATCTATTTTGGAAAAGCCTGGGCCCATCACAGCTTCCACTCTGCATTAACTTTATTCTTAGTACATTAATAGCATTTGATAACTTTCTTTTCATTTTTATCTTTGAGCTCAGCTCTATAATAGTTAATAGTTTTCACTTATACAGCATTCCTATATATTAATACTTTGAGAAGAAATTCACTAACATACTGACTAAATATATATTCATCTTTTCATCCTCAGTGCCTTCTCAAGTCTATGGGCCATGGTGGCTCCTCAATTGCCTTCTGAATTAATTATTTAACTCATGAATAAAGCTGACAGGGAATATCCTAAGTGCTGATGTTCACTGGAAGGGATGGAAAATAAGCAACAAAAAGGCCTGTTTTATATGATGAGGAAGAACTGTGCTACTGGAGAGAACTCTTGACAGTCCCTTGGACTGCAAGGAGATCAAACCAGTCAACCCTAAAGGAAATCAATCCTGAATATTCATTGGAAAGACCAATGCTGAAGCTGAAGCTCCAAATCTCTGGCCACCTGATGTGAAGAGCTGACTCATTTGAAAAGACCCTGATGCTGGGAAAGACTGAAGGCAGGAGGAGAAAGGGGCGACAGAGGATGAGATAGTTAGATAGCTTCAGTGACTCAATGGACATGAATTGGAGCAAACTCTGGGATACAGTGAAGGACAGACGAGCCTGGTGGCTACAGTCCATGGGGTTTCAAGGAGTTCAATATGATTTAGGGACTGAACAGCAACAACAATGGGAAGTATGAGAATATTAAAAAAGCAGACAATAGAGCACTAAGGAAAAACATTTGTGATTTGCAAAATTTGTCTAAGACCTGGAATTTGTGAGGAAATAAAAGTCACCATTATGAGTCTAGGAACCTAGTTTTGCTATGTTGACATTTTACTTTTTTTTATTATATTAAATTTCTATAGCTTTTCATGAAATACACACTGCAAAAATTCTGCCAAAAATGAAGGAAGATGTCAGTGAAAATAAATAGTGAAAAATGCCATCTAATGCAAATTTCTGGTAGCAAATTCCTCTCCATGACACCCCCAGCTTGACAAATTTGGATCATACTGCAGATGCATAATTTTTTTGGCAATAACACCAGTTTTCTCCGAAATAGAAGCTATGTGTTTACCACTTTCCAGATGTACAACTCCCTCTGGTTAATTCTAACAAAAATGGTTTTCATTGTTCAAAAAAAAGAAACAATTTGAACAAGTTTCTTTGTGTCTTTATTGTTTCATTTGATAAAAGGCAGTTTATCTACCCAGCACATGCACTGCCTCCTCAGAGTACCTTGTGGCAGCCTCACTTTTTTTTTTTTCTTTTTCTTTTTTATCTGCATTTGCTAAATTTAGTATGAATGGTAGGATAATCCTTGCTAGGAAAGTGGATTATAAAGATAAAAGAAAGAAGCATTAAGTTCTTTCCCCAACCAGCTCCAAATGTGCCTTTATGCCTATAATATCCCATAAACACCAGGGCAATTGCGCCAGCTGCTCTTGACTCTCAGAGGGCATGATATTTCCTCTCATTCTGGCACCAGCTACCACCCCAAAGGAAAGAAACTCGCAAGCCAGAAGCAGACAGGCGGGGCTTTCACCAGAGCTACAGATAAGCATTAGGACCTGATAGCTCTCTACAGGCAGTCAGTTCTTATAAAAATAAAAATGGGAAATATAAGATGATACTAGATCTAGACACAAAAATAGGTTTTTTGATATTTTTTCACTATATTCTTCTGATATTTCATAAGCATGATATTCAGGACTCTCGGCAATGATGTCTTAAATGGCAATAAGTCAGAGTAAAAGATTTAACCCCCTAGATGGACTGATTGATAGCTTACTCACTTCCACCAACATGGCTCCCTTCTATGATGTTACTACACTTTTGTACATCTAAAAACAAGATATTGGCCACCATAAAATAGGTGTACATCCTGCTTTATTTAATGGCTTTGTTTCATTGTATCATAGTGTGAGACTGGACCCGTTTTTAGCTTTAAACACAGAACAAAACTATACTTCCAAGAAAGACTGGAAAGTGCTGTCCTGAGCATCAGTATCCCAACATTCAAACATGGACCTCAAATTACTATGCTACTGTCTGATATTGAAAATAAAAGTAACAAACAAAAACAGGAGTACAACATTCTAAGCTTGAGGAGATACTAGAAAACTGCAATGCCTGCAGCTGGAACTGATCAACAGAAAGGGGTCGATTCTTCTCTGTGACAGTGCCCAACCACATTGCACAACCAGTGCTTCAAAAGTCGAACAAATCCACCATATTCACCTGACCTCTTGCCAACCGACTACCACTTCTTCAACCATCTCAACAACTTTTTGCAGGGAAAATGCTTTCACAACCAGCAAGATGCAGAAAATGCTCTCTAAGGGTTCATTGAATCCTGAAGCACTGATTTTTACACTATGGGAATAAACAACTTTTTTTCTCAATGGCAAAAATGTGTTGACTGTAATGGTTCCTATTTTGATTAATAAAAGATATGTTTGAGCCTAGTAATAATGATTTAAAACTAAGGGTCTGAAACTGCTCTTAATTTTGCACCAATAACATTTTGCACTAATAACATTTTGAGATGTAGTACAAAACTACAGTACAAGCATATCCTAATATCGACTTAGAACATGGGAACCATAGAAGTTAACCACACAGGGACAAAGGTTAATGATAGTGACCTGCTCCCAAATGGCTTATATAAGTGCATATGATCAGAACCTTCAGTCATCGTCATTTTATTAGTATTATTATCACAGTCCATATAAACAACAGCAGGAGAAAGGGTGCAAAGAAGAATTTGGGAAAACATGCTATTGGTGAGAGTAGGATAAGATAAAAATGTTCCTACATAAATTGTCTGAGCAGGGGAAGGCTGGAAATAGGAAGATATAAATGTTATTAAATTGCTCATATAGTCTGGAAAGAGGGCTTAACAATGCATTTAGAATCATTCTAACCACTATGTACTGTTTGACTAGAATATCAAGTCCTTAGGAGCTGACCATAAATAATAATGATACCAATAGCACTTTTATGGGAAAAGGAGAAATCTGGATGCACGCATGGGCTGTACCGTGGGATATATGTTCCTCCCTTCAGCTATTTTCTCTTCTTACTCTCTTCTTAGAGTCTCTATTATTGCTTTCCATTCAACAATTACCTAATTACAAAATACTGGTTTTCAGCGTTCACATCAATTTCAAAAGGAATGTATGACTTTTAGTTTTTTGGCCTCAGATACTCCAATTGTTATCTGTTGCTGAATAACAAACTGTACCAAAACTTGATGGCTTAAAAACAAACTTTCATTATCTCACAGTTTCTGTGGGTCAGGGATCTGGGTACACTTAGCTATGGACCTGAGGCTCAGGGCTTCTCATAAGATTTTAATCAAGGTGTTGGCCAGGGCTTCAGTTACTTCAAGGCTTAAGTGAGGAAAGACCTGCATCCAAGTTCACTCCCATGGTTGCTGGCAGGATTTACTTCTTTGTGGGCTGTTGGGCTGAGACCTTTGTTCTTCACTGGCNCTGAGGCTCAGGGCTTCTCATAAGATTTTAATCAAGGTGTTGGCCAGGGCTTCAGTTACTTCAAGGCTTAAGTGAGGAAAGACCTGCATCCAAGTTCACTCCCATGGTTGCTGGCAGGATTTACTTCTTTGTGGGCTGTTGGGCTGAGACCTTTGTTCTTCACTGGCTTTTATCTACAGGCTGCCTTCAGTTTCTCAACACATGGTCTATTCATATTGCAGCTCCCATGTGACAGTCAACTTTCCAAGAAGCAGGTCCACCCTGCAGGCTTTCCAGATTTGGGCCTCCACTCATGAGATATAGAGACAAGGTAGTTTAAGGCACTGGGAAAATAAGAGGTTAAGGGCAATATAGCAGCAGACAAGGATGAACTCCAGTGAAAGGCAGGCTTTTGGGATAGAGAAGGTCCAGGAACTGAGAGTTCACATGTTTGGTGAAATCTTTGAGTCAATGTTGATGTCATTATAATTGCTGACAATAACTGGAGTGCACAGAGAAAGACTGTGAGAATCAAAGGAAAGGGTCAGAAATTCAAGACAGGGAAACAACATAACAGAGGAAGCAAAAAGACTCCTGATCTCTTTGGAGTCCTATAATACCTGGAGTGTGAGGGATGAGGCTGCCTCTGTGGACTGCAGAGTAGTGACCTCTAGGAAGGACCAAGTTAATTTCAGTCAAGGTGGAAGGCTANGCGAAGAGTTGACTCATTGGAAAAGACTCTGATGCTGGAAGGGATTGGGAGCAGGAGGAGAAGGGGACGTCCGAGGATGAGATGGCTGGATGGCATCACTGACTTGATGGGCTTGAGTCTGAGTGAACTCTGGGAGTTGATGATGAACAGGGAGGCCTGGCGTGCTGATTCATGGGGTTGCAGAGAGTCGGACACAACTGAGCAGCTGAACTGAACTGAACTGTCACTTCCAGTGTATAATAGTAAGGGATTTGATTTATGTCATACCTGAATTGCCCAGTGGTTTTCCCTACTTTCTTCAATTTAAGTCTGAATTTGGCAATGAGTTCATGATCTGAGCCACAGTCAGCTCCTGGTCATTTTTTTTTGCTGACTGTACAGAGTTTCTCCATCTTTGGCTGCAAAGAATATAATCAGTCTGATTTCAGTGTTGACCCTCTGGTGATGTCCATGTGCAGAGTCTTCTCTTGTGTTGTTGGAAAAGGGCGTTTGCTATGATCAGTGAATTCTCTTGGCAAAATTATGTCAGCCTTTGCCCTGCTTCATTTTGTAGTCGAAGTTCAAGCTTGCCTGTTACACCAGGTATCTCTTGACTTCCTACTTTTGCATTCCAGTCCTCTANGAAAAGGGCGTTTGCTATGATCAGTGAATTCTCTTGGCAAAACTCTGTTAACCTTTGCCCTTCTTCATTCTGTACTCCAAGGCCAAATTTGCCTACGAGGTGTTATTAGGGCCACATTCTCCTAGTAATTTCTAGAGAAGAATTCTTCCTTGCCTCTTCTAGCTTCTGATGTTTGTTGCCTACCATAGTCCTTCCTTGGCTTATACCTGTGTCTCTCCAATATCTACCTGTGCCTGAAAAATGGCTCTCTTCCCTCTGAGCATGTGTCTCTGTGTCTTTAAATCTCCTTTCCTTATAAGATTCCAGTCATTAGATTTTGGATCCATTTGAATCCAGTCTGGGCTTATCATAACTTGATTATATCTTCCAAGACTTTATTTCTAAGTAAGGTAAAATTCATAGGGATCAGGGATTAGAACTTCAGCATAGCCTTTTTTAGGGAACATAATTCAACTTGCTACAGAGTATTATCTAATAATTCTTGGAATTTCAACACTAGTTTTCCTGAACCAAAATGTGTACTAAAAAAAGGGGTGAGGAAACAAACCTTGGATCGGTTTTAGTCAAGCAAGCTGTCATATCTCATGACCTTGGGGGTAGTAAGTTAAAAAAAGTTGTTTCCTCAACCCCAATTGAATTAGTTCTTTTTCATGAAGTTGCCCAGGTTTGAACTGTTATATATACTCCCTCTTCAGAAAGTGTTGTACAATTACTGACTGAATGCATACTGACAAATTTAGATTAGACATATCCTTTGCCCTGGTGATGTTTTTGCTTTGCCTTGCCATTCACACTTCTAGGATTGAAAACACTGTAGGGGGCTGAGCAACCAAGGAAAACAGAGAAAAGGGGCCTTGCATCAGAGTTGTTTTCCCACTTCAGATGAGTTGATTCTGAGCTTTCCCACCAGCTAAAGGTCCTCAGAGGTAGAATGCTTAACATACAAACAACGTGCAAATGCATACTGTGAAACTAGACGCTGCCACCTCCCTACCGTAAACATCACTGGGAAGAAAGAAAGGGCATTTTTCTATGGTGGCAAGTGACTTTGGTACAAAGAAAGTGTGAAAGCAAAGGCATTTCCCCCCCTTGCCTTCATCATTGCATCTATGTGCTGTCAGGCAGACTGACTCTCAAGTCTAAACTATAAGACCCTCTGAGTAGAGCTGCTAACACAAAATACAAAAGGCACGGTGCATTTTAAAAATCTTTTTATTGGGTCAATACATTGAATTGGCCAAAATTTCTTTTAGTGAGCAGTAACTCTTAAGGAAATGTGAATGTAAGCTTAGTTCATTTATTCTACAAAAAATATTACAACCTCAGTTTTGGATGTCTCCATCCATTATTAACCCTCTCTGAGGATAACTTTTTCCTACTTTCTATATTATATTTTTCTTTCTGGAATTTTTACCTGAATAATTTCAGTGTCATGAGGCTATACTCAGGACTTAAAATGAGGTTCAGTGGTAAAGAATCCATCTGCCAATGCAGGAAACGGGGCTTCAATTCCTGGGTTGGGAAGGTCCTTTGGAGAAGGAAATGGCAACCCACTTCAGTATTCTTGCTTGGGAAATCCCATGGACAGAGGAGCCTGGCAGGCAACAGTCCATGGGATCACAAAGAGCAGGACACAACTTGGCAACTAAAGAGTAACAACAAATAGTACGTGAGGCAATTTTTGTTGTTTTCTTCACCATCATTTTCATAGTCTTTCTCCAGATTCCACTTAATTCACAAATGGATCAAATTCAGTTGTCTTTTTACAGGAGTTCTTAGCCCCACTTCTCCCATCTTAGCCCATTTTGTCAGCCTGCATTGCTACAAGCTATGCATTTAGGTCACACTCAACTTTCCCTATGCCATTTCTCAACTGACTCCCTTCTTCCAATGCACAAAACTCAATTTACATTGGCTTGAAAACTTACCAAAGCACCTCAACACTCCTCTGAATGAATGAATTATTTTTGGTGCATGCATGTTTATGTGCAAACAGAGTTATTTATTCCTCATTGGTCTGTCAGGAACACTTTTCTGAGACAATCTGAATGGAAAAGTGAAAATGCTTTCAAACTTTGCCTATACGATGTAACTTCAGTTTCTTTATCTGTAAAATAATTATTCCAATCTATGAGTTTATGTATTCTGTGGTCTTTTAAACTTAGGACAAGTTCTGCTTGCTAGATTCTATTTTAAATAAATCTAATGAAAACTCAGTAAGAAATTCTATCTTAAGAATATGTCACTTCATCTCATAATGTGTAATCTTGCTCAAATATTTCAAGTGAAAAGAATGTAAAAATATATGTAATAAATAAATATAGACTTTTCCAAAAACAGATGTTTTGAGGACCTTTCCACAGGTTCTATGAGTTCAATTGCTATTGGTGTGCTTCTAAGGGTAAACTGTTCAATTTATTTTTCAAATTAAAACAAGTCAGTGATTTTTGCTAGTAATAACTGATGAGTGATGGACTATTTTATTCTGAAAGAGCCAAGAAGGAAATAATCATCTGATTAGACAGTATCTTGGCAGGAATGTTGGTGGCATACTGTAATGTGCAAAAGAAGGAAATCTCGACAATTAGTTTCTCTTTTCCTTTCATGGCTATGTGATAAAGATAAATCAGAAGATATTAGCACAAAGAATTCAAGGGAAAAGGTCCTGATCTTTTGGCTGATGAGGAGCTGTATAATACTAAAAATATAATGAATAAATTAAAATTCAAGGGAGACTATTCATTATTAGCATAATGGTTTAAATAAATACTTTTAAAATACATATGTGTGATGCAGAGACTTTTCAGCAGCTGAACTCAAAATGATATTTTTACTTCAAGATAACCTGAGACTAGAAAGTCAGTCCAAAAATGATTTAGTATTAATATAGGATTAAGGGTGATAAATAGGATCTTTCCAGGTGGCCCTAGTGTACAGAATCTGGTTTCCAACGCAGGACATGCAAAAGATGTGGATTCAATTCCTGCATCAGGAAGATTTCCCTGGAGAAAGAAATGGCAACCCACTCCAGTATTCTTCCCTGGAAAATCCCACTGACAGAGAAGCCTGGTGGGCTACAGTCCATGGGCTCGCAAAGAGTCAGACACAACTGAGTGACTGAAAACATATGCACACGCATAAACACAAGAGTGATAAATAGCCAGTTCATACTGGGACTATGAATTAGGTCTGATTAAACCTAAGATTAAACCTTAGCTTGTGACATTGCTTAGGTTCAATTATTTCATTAAAATATTAGCTTTCAAATGACAAAAAAAAGTGAGTGATTTATTCATTTGTATCTCAGCTACATCTCTTGTTGATGTTTAGTCATTAAGTCATGTCCAACTCTCTTTCTTGTTTGCAGAAAAGATTTAGTTTCCTAGGCCTCCCCTGAGATATAAAGGGATGGCTCAAAACTTAGTAATTAGTTGGAAAAATGTGAACATGTAGTAATAAAAGATAGCACTTGGACTGTGAGAACTGGTAATGTTTTAAACAATAGATTAGTTATACAGCAGAGTCACAGAATCTTCAGTTCCTCCTTGAAGGATATCGATAATAGTGTCTGAGCTGTTTTACAAATACTATTAGGTTGCTGTGATAGTAATTGTGATTTTATACTCTTGAACTTTGTCATTTGATATTGGGTATGTGGGTATGTTATATATCATTTTAATGCATATTTGCCACTTTATTTTTTTTTACTAATGACATTACTTACTATGTATTTTATATTTCTTTTAGATGATGGAAAAGATGTTAGATAAAAAGCAAATTCAAATGGTTTTTAAATTTGAGTTCAAAATGGGTTGCAAAGCAAGAGACAACTTGTAATTATCAGCAATGCATTGGCCCGGGAATTGCTAATGAACACACAGTGCAGTAGTGGTTCAACAAATTTTGCAAAGGGGATGAGAGCCTTGAAGATGAAGAGCATAGAGTCTTGAAGATGAGGAGCATACTGGCCGGCCATCAGCAGTTGACAACAACCATCTGAGAGCAATCATCAAAGCTGATCCTCTTACAAATACACAAGAAGTTGCTGAAGAACTCAGTGTTAAATATTCTATGGTCATTCAGTTTTTGAAACAAATTGGAAAGGTGGAAAAGCTCGATAAGTGAATATCTTATGAGCTGACTGAAAAGCAAAAAATATCATCATTTGAAGAGTCATTTTCTCTTATTCTATGCAATGAATCATTTCTTGATTGGATCATGTTGTGCAATGAATAGTGGATTGTATATGACAACTAGTGATATGACCTGCTCGGTGCTTGGACCAGGAAGAAGTTCCAGAGCACTTTCCAAAGCCAAGCTTGCACCATATAAGGTCATGGCCACAAGTCTCCTGCAGGTCTGATCCACTAGAGTTTTCTGAATCTCAGTGAAACCATTAAATCTGAGAAGTATGCTCAGTCAATGGGTAAGATACACTGAAAACTGCAAATGCGTGCAGCTGGCATTGGTCAACAGAAAGGGCCCGATTCTTTTCCACGGCAACGTCCAACCACACCTCCCCACAACCAAAGCTTCAAAAGTTGAAGGAATTGAGCTACAAAATTTTGCCTCATCCACCATATTCCCTTGACTTCTTACCAACCAATTACCCTTTCTTCAAGCATCTGGACAACTTGTTGCAGGGAAAACAACTTCACAACCAGCAGGAGGCAGAAAATGTTTTCTAAGAGTTTTCTGCATCCCAAAGCGTGGACTTTTACACTAGAGGAATAAACAAATTTATTTCTCACTGGCAAAAAATGTGTTGATTGTAATGGTTCCTATCTTGATTAATAAAGATGTGTTTGAGCTTAGTTATAATATTTAAAATTCACAGTCCAAAGCCACAATTACTTTTGTACCAATCTAATAAAACCCCCACCAGTTAGAAGAATCTAACTGCATGATGACCAAGAACACATAGCCCCCAGACTAGTTGGAACCTGAGGACTGATGACATTAACCTCTTTAATATAACCCTGTTACTTCACTATCAACATATCACAGAACTGTGCATGAGCTGATTACATACTGTGAAACTCTCTTCCTTAACTTGCCTTTAAGAACCTTTTCCCTGAAATCCATCAAGGAGTTCAGGTCCTTTGAGCATTAGTTAACAGTATACTTTGCTTGGTCTGGCAGTAAATCTGTTCTTTCCTTCACCATAATCTGGCATTAGGAGACTGCTTTGCTGTGCATTGGAGAAAGGACCCAAATCTGGTTTCGTAACACAAATATCCAGCCTTTTTTTTCAACAAATACCACAGTATTACAAGATCGGAGTTTGGCTGAATCTGTTGATAGGGAACCACAGATACAGAGGGTAAACTATAAAGTTACATGCAGATCTTCAACTGCACAGAAGTTAGCATCCCTCATCCATTAATTGTTCAGGAGTCAACTGTTCTTATCATCTATTAATGTGTGTGACATTCTGGTAGCAACTACAAGGACAGGTGCCAATGTGAAAGCTTCTAATTTTCTAAATCCATTGTATTATGGGGTGAATTATGTTCCCCCACAAATCCATATGTTAAAATCCTAATCCATAGTACCTTAGAATGTGACTATTTGTATATAAGACCTTTAACAAAAAGTTTGAGGCCATTAGAGTGAACCCCAATCCAATCAAGTTTGTTGCCATAAGGGGGATGGGATGGATGGAGGAGAGGGATGGGTAGAGGAGAGAGAGAGGTGATGGACAAGTACAAACTTGCCATTACAAAATTAAAGAATCAAAAGTATGAAATGCAGAGTGTGGGGAATATAATCAATAATAATGTAATATATTTGTATGGTGACAGATGGTAACTAGACTTATCCCATGGTGCTCATTTTGAAACATACAGAAATATTAAATCACTACTACAACATGCACTAGGAACCAACATAGTGTTGCGTGTCACTTGTACTTTGAAAACAAACAAATAAACCAAACTCACAGAAAAAGAGATGACACTTGCTGTTGTTATCAGAGACAGAGAGTGGGGAGAAGGGAATTGGATGAAGACAGTGAAAGGCACAAATTTCCAGTCACAAGATAAAAATAAGCACCAGGATATAATGTATAGCATAATAAATATAATGAACACTGCTCTTTATTATACATGAAAGTTAAAAGTTCACATCCTAAGAGTTCACAACACAAGGAAAAAGCATATTTTCCTCTTTAATTTTTTATTTATATGAGGAGATAAACATTTACTAAACTTCCTGTGATAATCATAAATGATGTACACCTTAAGCTTATACAGTGCTACAAAGCTATATGTCCATTATATCTCAGTAAAACTGGAAAGAAAGAAACTAGCTAAAAATAAGGCCACTAGAGAGAGCCCTCAGAGAAGGCAATGGCACCCCACTCCAGTACTCTTGCCTGGAAAATTCCATGGACGGAGGAGCCTGGAAGGCTGCAGGCCATGGGGTCGCTGAGTCAGACACAACTGAGCGACTTCACTTTCAGTTTTCACTTTCATGTGTTGGAGAAGGAAATGGCAACCCACTCCAGTGTTCCTGCCTAGAGAATCCCAGGGACGGGGGAGCCTGGTGAGCTACCCTCTATGGGGTCGCACAGAGTTGGACACGACTGAAGCGACTTAGCAGCAGCAGCAGCAGAACAGAGAGCCCTAATTCAGTCTGCCTGGTATCCTTATAAGAAGGGGCAGTGTGGACACACAAGGGACACTAGGGAGGCGCATTCCCAGAGAAAAGACTGAGGCCACAGTGAGAGGACAGCTATCTGTGTCCAAGAGAGAGGCCTCAGGAGAAACTAACCATGCCAACACCTTGACCTTGGACCTTTTGGCTCCAGAAATGGAGGAATTAATTTCTGCTCTTTAAGTCACTGGGTCTGTAGTATTTTGTTATGGCAGCCCTAGAGACTAACACATGTGGGTAAAAGCCTGAAACAACTCACAGTAGTTGCTTCAGAAACTTTTCCATTTATAACATTGCATCAGTAGGGGTTAGCCCTGGGAAATAAATGCATGGAAAGACACGCTCATTTACCTTTGTTTCAGCTCTCCTAGTGACCCATTATTCTACTTTAAGGACATGCTACCAGGGAAGGGCCCTCTGCCCTGGCTTGCCTCTTCTCTGTCTCTCTGGAAGGCAGTTATTCTCACTACTGTACCACCAATGCTTCTCTGCTCTATATTTTTCTGGATACCAGTTTTGTTTCTACCAGTTTGGTTCTCTGGCATCGCACAGCATCTCATTGTGCAGCCAAATTTCCATAGGTATCTCTGCTGAGAACTAATCTTGCTGAACTTCAAATGATCCCAGTGAACTGCTTATCCACCAGCTGCTTTGTACTGCCCAAGGCCAGGATGGGGATGAGATGGCCCTGCAATGGCTTGACCCTGGAAGTGAGTGACTCCTGAGATTCTAGCATCACTCAACCACCTCACTCTGAATTCCATCCCCAGAGGTACCACACACCTGACCATTCCTTGACCTGGGTCCTTGGCCTTCCTTCAGAGCAGATACAATTTGGTTGCAGTACATAGAAAATGGGCTTCTTTGGTGGCTCAGTGGTAATGAACTTGTCTGCCAATGCAGGAGACATGGGTTCAATCCCCGAGTCAGGAAGATCCTCTGTAGAAGGAAATGACTACACACTCTAGTATTCTTGTCTGGGAAACCCCATGGACAGAGGATCCTGGTGGGCTACAGTCCCTGAGGTCATAAGGAGTCGGAAATGACTTAGCAACTGAGCATGCATGCACACTGGAGATATTTATAGAAGATTTATACGTGTGTGTGTATGTATGCATGTGTATATATATATATATATATATATATATATTCATTTCAGAAAACTCTTCCATTTAGAGAACTCCCTTAATAGCAGTACACAAATCTTCATAAACATGTATTTGTAAATGTTATTAATTACATATAAACAGTCAATGAAATATATATATATATATATAGTCCCTGAAAATAAGTGCTAAATGTATTCTTCAAGGTATTCAGGTATTCTTCATGTATTCAGTTTGTCTTGTGTTGATGCTATTAATATAAAAATGGCTTCATAAAACAAGGAGTTTGAAGGATAGGATTTTAAAAATGCTTAGAAGGTGGACTCTTCAAATCAAGCAATATAGAGAGATGAATAATAAGTACCATAATATCTAATCCAGAAACTTCAGAGAAGATGTAGCAAGCCTGGCTTTGCCATTTCCCAGCTGTGTAGCACAGAACAAATTACAGCCTCTCTGAACTTCTACTTCCTCATGGGTTTATTTAGATGATTAGAAATAACCTACATAAAATGACTTCCTTTGTGCCAGGCAAATGGCCTGGATTCACTAAATGGTTTTACACTTATTATCATTGTTTCTTGATTAATGCAAATTTAACCACCATCATCTCAGCAGGACTCATTTTAGCACTCGCATGACAGACATCAGAAATCAAAATTGACCTTAGCAATGATTTAGTCCAGTCTCATTTTTTTTTTTTTCAGAGAAAATGAATGCCCAGAGAAATTAAATGACTTGCCCCAGGTTACAGAACCAGTTGGTGGCAGTGACAGTGTCAGCCATGGATAAGATTTCTTACTCAGGTTCAATATACTCTTCATTTCAGAGAACTTCCTAATAGCAGTACACAAATCTTCATAAACATGTATTTGTAAATGTACACTAATTATATATAGACAGTCAGTGAACTGAAATAAATGGAATAATTATAAATCTAAGTGCTGTGGTCCTCCTGCACATTTACACTCAGGACAACTCCAACATATAGAGTAATTGAAGGTTCTTGATTATCTTTAACAAATCTAATCTTCCTCACAAGCCCTGACCCTGTCAAATAGGGACAGAGTTCATGGTGGAGATTTTAACTGGCTAATTAATAGCATCTCAGTCTCTGGCTTGAACATTTTTCCCCGGAAAGTGCTTTGTTTTATAGACGGCCATTCTCAAATCTCAAAATGGCTACTGGCAATGTGGGGAAGGGACAACAAGGGGATCTCCAGCCTCTGCAGAGATGGAGGGCAGACCTGGGACTCCTAGAGTGACCTCTGCATGTCTGGGTCCTCCCAGATCTCAGCTATGCCATGACTTCTTCACCCCCAGGCTTACTGCACTATCTTCTAAGATGCAGTATAAATATGTGAATTGTTCTCTTGGACACTTGAGAGCTTTGTTGTCCCCCCCTATCCCATTTTCAAAAAGCCCAACCATCCGGTGCNTGTCTGGGTCCTCCCAGATCTCAGCTATGCCATGACTTCTTCACCCCCAGGCTTACTGCACTATCTTCTAAGATGCAGTATAAATATGTGAATTGTTCTCTTGGACACTTGAGAGCTTTGTTGTTCCCCCCCATCCCATTTTCAAAAAGCCCAAACATCCGGTGCCAAATGAGGCTATCTTTGCTGTGCTTTTGCACCACAGCCACTTTGCTTCATCCCAGGGTAGCCGTCCCCAGGCCAGTCACCAAGCTCTGGTTTCAGCTATCCTCCTCCAACTTGTCTGTGAGACATGTGGGCATTTCCAAGTCCCCTCCTTGCCTTATGAAACAAGGGAAGCCCTGAGCACTTGCTCAGGTTCTCTCTCTGCTTAACAATACCATAACTTCATTTTTTTTTTCTATGCTGTGGCTAACCCATGTTGTCACACTTTCCAGAGTTCAAAATTGCAATGGGCAAAAAACCCTTCTGACTGGGCTTTCCCCTCAGTTAACTCCACACCTCTGACTGGATTTCAGAAGAGCTGGTGAAAGTCATGACCCTTACGTCTCATTCTTTGCCTTTTTTCTCCACTTGATATCTTTTTTTCCCAACTTTATTGGATCATAAAGGACTCTCATTACCTATCCTCTTCAGTCTACCCCAAATTCCCCTCTTGACATAATTTCCTGTTCTTTCTCTGCACTTTGGATAATATTAACTATCTATGACTTGAGTCAAATAAGTTATTGGAGTCTGAGGCATCTAGGAACTAGTACATACCTAAGACAAATAATATTGATATTGATATTGTCAAAAGATAGCTTAAAACTCTTCAATGATTTCTCTTTTTACTGGGATTAAAAGACATACTTCTAATCAAAACTTGTAGGGCCGGGTCTCTCCCTNAGTTATTGGAGTCTGAGGCATCTAGGAACTAGTACATACCTAAGACAAATAATATTGATATTGATATTGTCAAAAGATAGCTTAAAACTCTTCAATGATTTCTCTTTTTACTGGGATTAAAAGACATACTTCTAATCAAAACTTGTAGGGCCGGGTCTCTCCCTCTTCTCCTCCTTCTAATTTCATCTCAAACCTCTCCCCTCTTGGTTACTACACCCTGACTACACATATCAAATCAAGGAAACTGATTCCCCAGGGATCTTGGCAGAACCAGTTTATTTTTGTTTTGTAGGTCTGGTGCTGAAACATCACGTGTTCAAAGAGGAATTCCCTGGGTTTCTTATTAGAAGATTTTNGGTCTCTCCCTCTTCTCCTCCTTCTAATTTCATCTCAAACCTCTCCCCTCTTGGTTACTACACCCTGACTACACATATCAAATCAAGGAAACTGATTCCCCAGGGATCTTGGCAGAACCAGTTTATTTTTGTTTTGTAGGTCTGGTGCTGAAACATCACGTGTTCAAAGAGGAATTCCCTGGGTTTCTTATTAGAAGATTTTGAAAATAACCACCCATCCTTTCCAGCATTGGTTTCCAGCACAATACCGTGGTTCTATCTCTTATAGAACTCAGGACAATTTGAAACTGTTTTGTTCATTAGTACATTTGTTCGCGGTCTTTTTCTCAATAGAAAAGAAAATGCATGGGCCACAGACTGTGTTTATCTTCTTCACAGTTGTATGCCTAGAGCTAAATAGTGTCTGGAGCATAGCTTGTGATCAATAAGTAAGGAATATATTGATGTACATATAATGAAGAGAAGGAAATGGCAACCCACTCCAGTACTCTTGCCTGGAAAATCCCATGGACAGAGGAGCATGGTAGGCTCCTACAGTCCACAGGGTCGCAAAGAATCAGACATGAGTGAGCAACTTCACTCGCTCACATATAATGAATGAATATATTGATGTACTAAGAAGAGTCATCATAAAGTTCCCATTTCCTTATGTACCTAGATTAGTTACAGTTTTGAAGTGTCACAAATTCCTTAATTAAAGTAGAATTATGATATGTAAGAACTGTCAAAAATCCTGTGATGTTTTTACCTAAGGATATAGTCATCTTCAAAAAACCTATTATATTAAGAAAGAAATAAACAACTTTAGAACTTGACTGTATTTCAAGCTAGCATCTTATTATCTAGTTACTTTATGTATTTGATTACTACTTAAATTGCAGTGTTTCTGTTCTTCATTGTACTTTATTTTATTAAAACATGTTATTTCTATTGCACAAATCTTCCGAACATTCTCTTAATGCATAATAATTAATAAAATTTTCTGTTTCTCATCTACATAAACACAAGCACATGCACACATTTAGGGTATTTTTACTAAAAACTAAATTTATACTAAGATGGCATAAAGACTGATTACTCTATCTAGGTATATTAGCACTATAACAGAAGATAATTGCTAAGTGATGCTATTGGTACCTTGAAATGAATCATATAGAAGCAGTTCTCCTTCCAGGTAAAGCTCATAGAAAAATGACTGTGTAACAGCTGTTTCTTCATTATCTCCTTTTCCTGCTTTTCTTCTTTTTCTAGGACAAAAATAGAAAACATGTCATTAAAATGCCAATTATATTACTCAACTGAAATATATATAAAGATAAACTCACAATAAGCAAGATTTAATAGAATTCTGTAATTATGCTTGCATTATAATTTTCATTTAATTGTCTGTTATTCAGAATTAAGCCTTTGTTTTTCTTCTATAGCTCAATTACCTACATAGAAAGTCATTTTACTCTATTTCAGAAACTATTATTTCTGTAGGATTTTTTCTTTTAATTAACCATTGCTTTATGTGAATTCTAGATTTTTAGTTTGAATCTTGAAAAAATAAATTTTACAAGTATTGGGTTGCATTGGAAGTTAACGATTTTAATTCAGTTCAGTTCAGTTCAGTCGCTCAGTTGTCACTCAGTCATGTCCAACTCTTTGTGACCCCATGAATCGCAGCACGTCAAGCTTCCCTGTCCATCACCAACTCCCAGAGTTCCCTCAGACTCACTTCCATCAAGTCAGTGATGCCATCCAGCCATCTCATCCTCTGACTCTCCTTCTTCTCCTGCCCCCAATCCCTCCCAGCATCAGGATCTTTTCCAATGAGTCAACTCTTCGCATGAGGTGGCCAAAGTACTGGAGCTTCAGCTTTAGCATCACTCCTTCCAAAGAAACCCCAGGGCTGATCTCCTTTAGAATAGACTGGTTGGATCTCCTTGCAGTCCAAGGGACTCTCAAGAGTCTTCTCCAACACGACAGTTCAAAAGCATCAATTCTCCAGTGCTCAGCTTTCTTCACAGTCCAACTCTCACATCCATACATGACCACAGGAAAAACCATAGCCTTGGCTAGACGGACCTTAGTCGGCAAAGTAATGTCTCTGCTTTTGAATATGCTACCTAGGTTGGTCATAACTTTTCTTCCAAGGAGTAAGCGTCTTTGATTTCATGGCTGCAGTCACCATCTGCAGTGATTTTGGAGCCCAGAAAAATAAAGTCTGACAGTGTTTCCACTGTTTCCCCATCTATTTCCCATGAAGTGATGGGACCAGATTTTAATTACTTGGTTATAATTTAGCTTTTCAGTGTTAAAATTTCTGGTGGTTTTCTGTGCCTGTATCTTCCCTTGCCCTCTTAAAAAAAATTCCAGCCTAATCTTTGTTCCCATATGATTCAACAGAACTGAAATTTAACCAAAGAAAAAAATAACATTATTGAGATTTGTCCTATTTTGTAACAAAATATATTCATTTAGAAAAATGCATCATTTCTGCTTTTTATTTCTAGGTATTTTATAGTTCCTCATTCATTTCCCATAACCTTGTTTGAAAATATAATATGTAGATCTTAATTTGTTTTTATGCTGCTGCTGCTGCTAAGTCGCTTCAGTCATGTCCGAATCTGTGCGGCCCTGTAGATGGCAGCCCACCAGGCTCCTCCGTCCCTGGGATTCTCCAGGCAAGAACACTGGAGTGGGTTGCCATTTCCTTCTCCAATGCATGAAAATGAAAAGTGAAAGTGAAGTCGCTCAGTTGTGTCCAACCCTCAGCGACCCCATGGACTGCAGCCTTCCAGGCTCTTCCTCCACGGGATTTTCCAGGCAAGAGTACTGGAGTGGGGTGCCATTATAAATATCACTGATTTAACTTTTATTTTCTTTCCAAACCATACTGATTTAAAGTAAAGAACTTTGCTCTTTATCCCTCTCAAAGTATATAAACATACTCATTTTATGAATAACACACAGAATACTAATTTCTTCACAACTTCCCATAGTCAATTTAATCAGAAGATGAGTCATATTACCTATCTTCCATGAACGTAAGAACTATCGTATTTATAGGTTAATTCTCTATGTCAGTGTTTTATTTGTGTCTTCTGTACATTGTAAATTTGGTACTTTGTAAAAAAAAAAAAAAAAAAAAAAAAATTCCACCAACTTTTCCTTCATCATTTCTTTAATTCCATACACATAAAACAAAAATAGGCAAAACTCATAGTAGGTTGCTTTGTACTTGGAAGATTTTCTTTAAAACAAATTAGAATTACTGAAAATACTAAAGCTCTAATTCTACATGCTATTATATTAAAGTTCCATACTTTATAAAAGTTTTCACATGACTGAGAAAAATCTTAAATAACAAGAACACATGTATTTGTTTTACTCACTGAGTACTTGAAACCTTGCCTAGTGAGGAGATGTTTACCCTTTTATTTTCAAATAATCTCTACATGGGATTGTTTAAAAAAAACTGATTAGATTTTATTTTCTCTAATCTTCCCTTATCCTCCTCTTTCTTCTGTTCTTCCTGTTCTTCTCTTTGTCTTCCTCCCCCTCCACTTTTTCATTCTACAATTTACAGTGAGGAAGATAGCANCCCTTTTATTTTCAAATAATCTCTACATGGGATTGTTTAAAAAAAACTGATTAGATTTTATTTTCTCTAATCTTCCCTTATCCTCCTCTTTCTTCTGTTCTTCCTGTTCTTCTCTTTGTCTTCCTCCCCCTCCACTTTTTCATTCTACAATTTACAGTGAGGAAGATAGCACCCCTATACCTTCTGACTCAGTGTTTGATGATACATCTTGACAATCAACTACACTATTCTTAAACTCTTTGTCTCTTGAGTAAGGAGTAATCACTATTGGGTTACTCATTGTTGCTCTAGTGCTCTGTATATAGAGTTTTTTTTTTTTTTTTTCCGTGCTCCATTCAGCTGTTTTAACTACATAAAGTTAATGACAGGTTTAAATAATTAATATGGATTTAGTTGTATTTATGTTCTCAAGTTTTGCATTATTTTTTTGCTGTTTTTGATGGGATCATATAAAATTGGCAAAGTAAATTTCATAAAGATAGATTATAAAAGTTTCAAGAATCATTGAAAAATTCAATTAGTACAGGAGTGTATAAAGAGAAAAGTTAGAGTTCTTTCCTTATTATCTTTAACTCTGATCCCAGAAAGCAATTCTGAGAAGTGATGGAAGAATGTTCTTCCATAAGAACTTTTGTTGGAATATACATAGATACATCTGTACAAATATACACACACACACATAAACAAAAACTGGGTCATAGAATACATATTGTTTTAAAACTAGATTTTTAAAGGAGCAATTTTCATGGATATTTATATTCTTAAATTATTTCAAAATTAAATCTTTGAAACAAGTAATATAGGTAAAGCAAGTAATACAGATATGACATTCATACCATTGACATTATATGCTTTTTATTTTTAACTTTTGAGTGGAGAAAGCAAAAGAAAAACAGAAACCTAAATCTGTTAAATCACATTAAACTGCAATTAGGCAATTTATTTAAAATCCCAGAAATTGTTAGTTTGGGGACTTAGTTNCTTTCTTCACAGTCCAACTCTCACATCCGTACATGACCACTGGAAAAACCATAGCCTTGACTAAATGGATCTTTGTTGGCAAAGTAATGTCTCTGCTGTTTAATATGCTATCTAGGTTGGTCAAGTATAGTCCAATACAAAATTAAAAATAAATAAATATATCATTTAAACTGCTGCTACCAAGTCAGCAGTATTCTAACTAAAATCGAACTCTGTCTTTCATATAATATTCTAAGCTGGCGTGGGGGCTCTCATACTCTAAGTTTTCAGAGGTCTAGACTTTCTATTTTGTCGCTCTGCTGTCCTCAACAGGCAGCTTCCACCTCATGGACCAAGAAGGCTCTTTTGCCTCCTGCTGTCAGGTCACATTCTGGCCAACCAGATGAGTAAAAGAGGAAATGGGAAGTTGGTCCTCTCACTTTAAAAGCACTGCCCAGAATTTGCATATACTTCTGATCTATTCCATTAGCCAGACATTTATCCCGTGGTTATACATATCTTCAGGCAAAGATAAAATTTGAAGTAGTTCCCTGTGCTCACAAAAAATTCTAGTGCATTAAAAAAAAAAATGAGGTTAGATATGGGGACAAGCTACATTTCTCTCATATGGACAGTTTATAAAGGATTTTAAAATGCACTATTGTTATTTGATAAAGATATACCATGGGTAATTAGTAATGGATACCTTTTAATACTCAAGAAATCTATAATATTATAAAGAAAACATTGTATCAGAGCTTATTATATTAAATATCAATTTATCCTCTTTCAATATGTCTATTTATTTCTTATGCCAATTATAATATGACTTTTCATCCTCTGCATACCACTCTCACCCTCCCCATTAGCAGAGAGAGTGTGATTATAATAGAATTGTAGCCCTGTTTTTCCTACTTTTCTTTGTTAAATAACACTTCTGTCTCAGTTTTCCACCTATTAAATGCTGAGACAATGCCTCTATTATTTCTTTAGATAATGCACAGAAAACTATTACATAGGAAAAATAAGCAATTATAAATATTAATTCATTTGATATATGTTATGCTTAAAGTAATTAATTCTGGCCACCAATTATAATTGATGCTTTCAACTGTGGTGTTGAGAAGACTCTTGAGAGTTTCTTGGACTGCAAAAAGATCAAACCAGTCAATCCTAAAGGAAATCAATCCTGAATATTCATTGGGAGGACTGATGCTGAAGCCAAAGCTCCAATACTTGTGCCACCTGATGTGAATAGCTAACTCATTGGAAAAGACCCTGATGCTGGGGAAGATTGAAGGCAGGAGGAGAAGGGGACAACAGAGGACAAGATGTTTGGATGGCATTACCGACTCAATGGATGTGAGTTGAGCAAACTCTGGGAGATGGTGAAGGACAGGGAAGCCTGGCATGCTGCAGTCCATGGGAGTCACAAAGAGTTGGACATGACAAAGGGACTAAACAAAAACAAAACCAGTTATCTATTGCCCACTCTGAGCCAGATACTCTCTTATATCCTCTACATATATCTCATTTAATTCAGTCTTCATGACAATCAGATGATACATTCTTAGTTTATCTATTTTGGAGTTGAGGAAACCAAGGTTTAAGAGAGATCAGATGATTTCACAATTCCATTTTCAGCATGATCAGGCTTTACTATTTCAAGCTTTGGGAGTGTGTAGACTATTACATTTTATTCATTTATTTATTTTGTTGGCAAAGTAATGTCTCTGCTTNTCTACATATATCTCATTTAATTCAGTCTTCATGACAATCAGATGATACATTCTTAGTTTATCTATTTTGGAGTTGAGGAAACCAAGGTTTAAGAGAGATCAGATGATTTCACAATTCCATTTTCAGCATGATCAGGCTTTACTATTTCAAGCTTTGGGAGTGTGTAGACTATTACATTTTATTCATTTATTTATTTTGTTGGCAAAGTAATGTCTCTGCTTTTTATTTATTTATTTATTTATTTTACTTTATTTTACTTTACAATACTGTATTGGTTTTGCCATACATCAACATGAATCTACCACGGGTGTACACGTGTTCTCAATCCTGAACCCCCCTCCCACCTCCCTCCCCATACCACCTCTCTCAGTCATCCCAGTGCACCAGCCTCAAGCATCCTGTATCCTGCATCGAAACTAGACTGGTGATTTGTTTCTTATATGATATTATACATGTTTCAATGCCATTCTCCCAAATCATCCCACCCTCTCCCTCTTCCACAGAGTCCAAAAGACTGTTCTATACATCTGTGTCTCTTTTGCTTTCTCGCATACAGGATAAAAGACTAGAATACCCATCTGAGTTATTTTATTTTATTTTTTTACTGCAGTGAGTAACTGTATGAAAATATGTCAGTTATTCACAAAGGAAATGATTAAAGAGGAAACTTTTCTAAGACCAATGATATTATAGTCAAATACCCTGGGTCATTTTCTTGAAGGTCATCCTTGTCACACAATTTTTGTCCTCATTTAGTGACTGATAAGGGAGACTGCTTGATGTCCAATGCACTCACACTTAACTTGAGCTGTCATCCTTCCTAGTCCACCCCCAGGCAAAGTCAGCATAAAAATCCAAGGGCTGATTCTGGATTCTGATTTCTGTAGAGTATTACCTTGTAAGGTGCTCAGTGTTTACTGACATGGAAACCTAGGGACTACACCTTCCTGGCTTATGACAGTGTATCTAGTTGTCTAGATTACAGATCTTCATCCTTCAGTACCTCACTCTTCATGAGATTAATGTTTATCCATAATAATAGATCTAAGGTCTATGACACCTTTAAAATTTTTATGCTTAAAAGTAATCTGGTGACCACTGAAGAATGACTGGAGCTCTTTCATGCTTTGCTAAACATTTTTAGCTTTTCATAAGCAAGAGATTCTGAAAGGAGTAGTATTCACAGTGGGTGCTAGGAAAGTACACATTAACTCTGTAAAATCTAGCTGAGACTTGTGACCAGTTCTTTAGGGGGTGATGTTAATAGAGTTTGTAATCCAATCTTGACTCTCTTAAGTACTGAGTAGCTGGCAGGGAGGGTGTTTCCTCTACATCACCCTCTGTTCTCTGACTGGGTTTTGTTTCTGATAAGACTGCTAAAAATCATGGCTCTCTGGCCGTTTTGGATATTCTGAGAATGTAATTTTAAAATTTCATTTTCCGCCTAATCACAGTTGATTCTATTTCTTGCAATTAAGAACCCTGAACATATAGCCATGAAACACGCTTAGAAAGGTTAAAGAAAAAGTAAGATTCATTCACTCCCAGGATCATTTGTTTACTATTTCAATTTACTCATTTTCTCTGTGATTCTTTAATAAATAATTAACTCACTCAAAATGTTTATTGTGCAACATAATGCATGTTGTCTTAGTATTTGTGGGAGGTGAAACAATAAATATTACAAAAGGGCCTTGCCCTCAAGGACTTTGTGTAAAGTTGATTCAACCATGATAGAAAACAGAAAGTGACCAGTGCTATGGGAGGTACAGTGGTACTCCACTAAGAAGGTTCAGAGGAGAGAGAGCAATTGAGCACAGTTAAAAAATCACCTCTTTCAGAAAAGAAATGGCATAGTAGATGAGATTAAAAGAAAAGATTTGAATGGAAAGATGAGATAAATATCTTGTCTAGAGAAGGCATGAAGGAGAGAAAATATGTGGCATATGACAGTTGGGCTTCCCTGGTGACTCCAACAGCAAAGAATCTGCCTGCAGTACAGGAGATCCAAGTTCAGTCCCTGGGTTGTAAGATCCCCTGGAGAAGGGAATGGCTACTGACTTCAGTATTCTTGCCTAGAGAATTCCATGGACAGAGGAGCCTGGTGCAAAGAGTTGGACATGACTGAGCAACTAACACACACACACGAGTAACGGTCATACTTAGTTTTCATGCAGTATGAATGGACCCACAAAAGGACAAAACTGCAAAGTTCAGATTATAAGAGCTTGGAAAGTCCAGAACATAACACCTGAGTGTGCACAGGTGTTCTGACTTAAATTTTCAACCCTTGAAGGATTATGAGAAGGGAGTACTTAAAAAAAGGTATAATTTTATATATTATTAGCTTAATTGAGATATAACTCACATATTATACCATTTACCAATTTAAAGTATAAAATTCATTTTTCTGTATCTGCAGTGTTTTATAGGCTCCGGACTATAGGTTTTGTACCTTTTGTTAAGTTTTCTCTAAGTATTTTACTCTTCTTGATAGTATTGTTAATGAAATTATTTTTCTTGATTTCATTTTTAGATTTTTCATTGCAAGTATATGGAAATACAATGGACTTTTGTGTACTAACCTTGTATCTTGAAACCTTCCTGAACTATTAGTTAATGGTTCAGTTAATAGGTTTTTTTTTTTT
>SJYA01000224.1:964889-1135667 GCA_006410615.1 Neotragus moschatus
TTCACTCCCAGGATCATTTGTTTACTATTTCAATTTACTCATTTTCTCTGTGATTCTTTAATAAATAATTAACTCACTCAAAATGTTTATTGTGCAACATAATGCATGTTGTCTTAGTATTTGTGGGAGGTGAAACAATAAATATTACAAAAGGGCCTTGCCCTCAAGGACTTTGTGTAAAGTTGATTCAACCATGATAGAAAACAGAAAGTGACCAGTGCTATGGGAGGTACAGTGGTACTCCACTAAGAAGGTTCAGAGGAGAGAGAGCAATTGAGCACAGTTAAAAAATCACCTCTTTCAGAAAAGAAATGGCATAGTAGATGAGATTAAAAGAAAAGATTTGAATGGAAAGATGAGATAAATATCTTGTCTAGAGAAGGCATGAAGGAGAGAAAATATGTGGCATATGACAGTTGGGCTTCCCTGGTGACTCCAACAGCAAAGAATCTGCCTGCAGTACAGGAGATCCAAGTTCAGTCCCTGGGTTGTAAGATCCCCTGGAGAAGGGAATGGCTACTGACTTCAGTATTCTTGCCTAGAGAATTCCATGGACAGAGGAGCCTGGTGCAAAGAGTTGGACATGACTGAGCAACTAACACACACACACGAGTAACGGTCATACTTAGTTTTCATGCAGTATGAATGGACCCACAAAAGGACAAAACTGCAAAGTTCAGATTATAAGAGCTTGGAAAGTCCAGAACATAACACCTGAGTGTGCACAGGTGTTCTGACTTAAATTTGCAACCCTTGAAGGATTATGAGAAGGGAGTACTTAAAAAAAGGTATAATTTTATATATTATTAGCTTAATTGAGATATAACTCACATATTATACCATTTACCAATTTAAAGTATAAAATTCATTTTTCTGTATCTGCAGTGTTTTATAGGCTCCGGACTATAGGTTTTGTACCTTTTGTTAAGTTTTCTCTAAGTATTTTACTCTTCTTGATAGTATTGTTAATGAAATTATTTTTCTTGATTTCATTTTTAGATTTTTCATTGCAAGTATATGGAAATACAATGGACTTTTGTGTACTAACCTTGTATCTTGAAACCTTCCTGAACTATTAGTTAATGGTTCAGTTAATAGGTTTTTTTTTTTTAGTGCTTTTCTTAGGATTTTCTACAGATAAGATCATGTCATCTGCAAATAGATTTTTCTAAAAAATTTCTTCCTTTCTAATATGGATGCTTTTTATTTCTTTTTCTTGGAAATAATCCTGGATAATCTTCTAGTAAGATATTAAAGAAGCAAGAGAAAACCTCAGTGGTTTTATTTTAAGTATGATGTTGTTGTTGTTTAGTCACTAAGTTTTGTCTGACTCTTTGTGACCCCAAGAACTGTAGCCCACCAGGCTGCTCTGTCCATGGGATTTCCCAGGCAAAGTTACTGGAGTGGGTTGTCATTTTCCTTCTCCAAGTATAATGTTATCTGTTGGTTTTTCACAGATGCCATTTATAAGGTTGAAAAGTTTCCTTATGTTTCTAGTTGTTGAGTGCTTTGATTATGAGGACAAGTCAAGAAAGTTATTCTGATGTCTGTATTTAAAAGAATTGGAAATTGAAGATATTGAAGATGTTATTCATATATCAAGGCAAAATGTGATGACAGCCTAAATTAGAGTACAAAATATGTCATAGGTATGGATGAGAGAGATATGAGAAGGTACAAATGATAAGTACTGGTGACTGAGTTGACAAGAATAACAATGTAGCAGGAGATGCCTACCTGGGTACCTGAGGGTGTGAGACATAAGAGAACATGGTTAAGAGCCTGGATGAAATACTAACTTCACTCTTTCGTAGTTATATGTCCTTAGCTGAGCAACACAGCCTCTCTGTGGCCTCATTATTTTTTAGACTATAGAATGTAGATATAATAATTGTCTCACAAATTTCCTGTGAATATTAAATGTATTATTATATGTGAAGCAAAAAAGCCTGGCTCTGAATGCTACCTGTAATTATTATTATTTCAAAAGAACCTATTATTTTCTTACTTTGTGAACAAATTCAAATATGTAATCATCAAACTGGTACTTTTGAGCCAAACAGTGCACAGAAAAATAATTGTCTAATAACAATGAAAAGGGGAATGCACTGATTGTACTAGTGCAAATATGTTTATCATAGGTAAATGATAGAAAACATATTTTGAAATGGTATGTTCACATATTTAGGGAAGCGGCTTGTTTCCTTATCCAAAACTAAAACTGTTAATGAGAAGATAGCATAAAATAAAGGCTCAGAAGTTTTCAGAAATAGGTATGCTATTAATATACATAAAATTTGTCTTTATAGAGAAAAAGCGCATATTAAGTAAATCTAATCAAACACACAACCACAGCTAAATTGCCTTACCCTCGCCTAAGACATGCACACACCTGCCTAACAGAAGGAATAAAATGTCATGTCTCTAGGAAACTACTGCAGTTAATCAACACCAACAGTATTTTATTCCTGAACATTTCTTTTACCAAAATCAGAGTAAGCACCTAATTATTAATAGAACATAGAACATAGTGATAACACAGAATATTACATTTAGAATATCTATATTTGATCCTTATTCAACTTTTATATTCATATAATGATTAATAATGTAGAATAGATCTTTAATAAATATATTAAAATTTTACTCTGAAATAATATTTTATGTTATGGACTAAATAAAGCCAATAATGCCCCCCAAAATTTCATAGTGTAAAACAGAATGAAGGACAGTTCACTTATCCTATACATTTTACTTTAAATTCTATTCATGAATTTTTATAAATCTTTGATGTTACAAGTCAAAAAGTCTCATGTATTCTATGCATTAATAAGTTCAACTTGTTTTCATCTCAAACCAATGAGAATTAAAACCTTAATAATATTTTCATCAATAGGTCACACTTTTCCCATCTTATTTTAAGATTCTTTCTTAAACTCTGTCAATCTTAACCAATTTGGAATTAAATACAAATAACAAGGTCAATAAATCTATTTGTTATGCAGTATATCTTTATCTGAGCTTCCCTGGTAGCTCAGATGGTAAAGTGTCTGCCTACAATGCAGGAGACCCGGGTTCGATCCCTGGGTCAGGAAGATGCCCTAGAGAAGGAAATGACAACCCACTTCAGTATTCTTGCCTGGAGAATTCCATGGATCAAGGAGCCTGGTAGGCTACAGTCCATGGGGTAANCACTCAATTACATAGTCCTAATGTTTCTTTTTCTGATTTTACCTCCAGAATAAAGAGTTTGTGTGTCGAGGGCATGACTACGAAAGACTGGAGGCCTTCCAGCAGAGAATGCTGAACGAGTTTCCCCACGCCATCGCCATGCAGCATGCCAACCAACCCGACGAGACCATCTTCCAGGCAGAAGCTCAGTGTATCCACAGCTAGAAAGGCCAGATTCTGACTGGGTCCCGTTGGCCTTTGGCTGCAGAGTGTTTCTGTGCAGGTGCTTCAGGCACTGGCCCTTTGTCAATAGCTGTGTTCTCATTCTCCTTCTTTCTCATCGTGTTAATTTTAGCTTAGCTCCTTCCAAACAGAATTATGCTAGATATTCTCATAATGTCAGTTGAAAAGAAATCCCTAAGGATTCTGCTAAGAGAATTTTTTTTTCCTTTTAGTTGNTGGCCCTTTGTCAATAGCTGTGTTCTCATTCTCCTTCTTTCTCATCGTGTTAATTTTAGCTTAGCTCCTTCCAAACAGAATTATGCTAGATATTCTCATAATGTCAGTTGAAAAGAAATCCCTAAGGATTCTGCTAAGAGAATTTTTTTTTCCTTTTAGTTGCAGCTTTTCTTTATCTCAACCCTGCTTTTAAAGCTCCTTTTTAGGTATTTCCCCTAGAATAATCTTCCTCTGGCATCCCCTGAAATGGGCTTCTCAGGTGGCTCACTGGTAAGGAATCCACCTGCCACTGCATGAGACGTGGGTTCAGTCCCTGAATCAGGAAGATCCCCTGGAGAAGGAAATGGCAACCCACTCAAGTATTCTTGCCCAGGGAATTCCGTGGACAGAGGAGCCTATTGGGTTACAGTCCATGGGGTCTCAAAGAGTCAGATGCAGCTGCACACACACACCCTGTAGAAACTACTTCAGTTCAAGGAAATGATAGCATTATGTTTACTGGCATATATCACTTACCTACTTTTCCCTTGATATTTTTATTCTGGATGAAAGGGAAGAGGAAGAGGTAGCCCTGTATCTTCCAGGGACTCTTAGCCGTGGCATTCCTGACAGCATTTAACAATTGTCGTGTAATTGACACTCCCATTGTGCAAACATAACTCAGCTGAAATTACACAGGCATTAGAGACAAAGGGACTTCACCTCAGCACTCCTTTATGAATTGTTCTTTCTTCCTGAAACTGACAATCTTAAAGAAGATCAGAAATTCCCCTCTGAAAATTACGGATACCATTCCAAAGTAGAAACTTAAATGTACCAGAAGCAAGCAATTACTTAAGGGAAAAGATTTTGCTATCTTTCTTTGAATGAGAAGGAAAGATGGTAAATTTATAAGTAAATTCGCTGCTAAGTCGCTTCAGTCGTGTCTGACTCTGTGCAACCCCATAGACAGCAGCCCACCAGGCTCCCCTGTCCCTGGGATTCTCCAGGCAAGAACACTGGAGTGGGTTGCCATTTCCTTCTCCAATGCATGAAAGTGAAAAGTGAAAGTGAAGTCGCTCAGTTGTGTCTGACCCTCAGCGATTCCATGGACTGCAGCCTTCCAGGCTCCTCTGTCCATGGGATTTTCCAGGCAAGAGTACTGGAGTGGGGTGCCATTGCCTTTTCCATAAGTACATATAATACCCCTTTAATGTAATTTTCAAAAATACCAACTATAGCTAAACACTCTGCTTATCAATACAAGGCTTGGGAAAGTGGATACCTCAAATGTGCAAAGGGTAGAGACAGGGAACATATGAGTTACTATCAGTACTGGTTGCTGTCTTTGGTCGCATAGGTATTTTTACATTATTTTACAAACAAACACATTTTAAAAGGACCATACATGCACTAAAGATCAGAGCCTCATAAATAAGGGTTAAAATGAATACAATCCTTAGTACCTAGGATCCAAGCTATTCAAACCTACCCCCACTCCCCCAAAAAATCTATGATAAATGAATTCACAGGACACAGAAATTTCAAACTGATACTTTGTCAGAATGACCTGTGTGAAGTGATTTTAAGGCCTGTAGTTTGAGATGTGATTTGCTATGAACTGAGTTCTTGGTACCTTCTTGGCAGTTTTGACTTTACCTCAATAGAAACACTCGATTATTCACCGTCCCTTTCTTTCTGCCATAGCTCAGGTCAACCCAGATGCCCCAGGGAGTCTGCCAAATCAGGTGCCCTCCTTGACTCTTGAATCCTAGATTTGCAGATATACGCCGTGACTCCCATCCCAGAAAGCCAGGAGGTCCTTCAGAGAGAAGGTGTTCCAGACAACATCAAAAGTTTCTATAAAGTGAATCACATCTGGAAATTCCGCTACGACAGACCATTTCACAAAGGCACGAAAGATAAAGAGAATGAATTCAAGGTACTGAGCAATTCTTATGACACATGATTTCCTCAAATAGAGAGCTTTTTTTAATCAAGATGCATGTTAAGTATTTACTCAAGACACAGTCAGGTGATAAAACTAGAACGTGGTCTAATTATTCTTAAGCTCTACCACGTATCAGGGTGACGTGAGTTGTTTCCTAACCGAGCAGATTTCTTGGCCTGGGAATTGACTCACTGGGTCACAGAGGAGGCCCCGAAGTTTATGACAATTCTAATGGCAGTGGTCCTCTGTGCAGTTTTTGAGATCTCAAGGTTCAGCTCGGTCCTCCATTCATTCATGTTGAACCAACTGTGGGAACCTCAGGTAGTTATTCTCAGATATGGGAGACTGGCATGAGTAAAGGATATGGAAGGAACAGGTGATAGAACCACTGGGGAGGCTCCTGGCCCAGAGAGAGAGACTGTGCTATCTTTTGCTGCTTTTTCTCAATAGAATGATGTGTAACTCAGACTTCTGAGGGGACCAACCATAGCCTCTTTGCATGAGTTGAGTTTTCCATCCCCAGTTCTGATAAGCCTTGCTCATTCTCTCTCAGCCAGAAAGAGCAAGTTTTCTCACAGCCCTATGGGGGGAAAGGGGTGAAATTGTTCCACAGATAAATTATAATCTGCCCTTTCCTTGATAACAGTGACAATGTGAGACCATACGGATCCCCAGTATCTCCCTACAAGCAAAAACATGTAAAATGAATGTAGGATCCTGGGTGACTTGGCTTAGCTTCTTTCATCGCAGTGAAGTGCAAGTCGCTCAGCATGTCTGACTCTTTGCGACCCTATGGACTACACAGTCCATGGAATTCTCCAGGCCAGAACACTAGAGTGAATAGTCTTTCCCTTCTCCAGGGGATCTTCCCAACCCAGGGATTGAACCCAGGTCTCCCACGTTGCAGGCAGATTCTTTACCAGCTGAGCCACCAGGAAAACCCCAAAATACTGGAGTGGATAGCCTGTCCCTTCTCCAGGGGATCTTCCTGACCCTGGAATCGAACTGGGGTCTCTTGCATTGCAGGTGAATTCTTTACCAAGTGAGCTATCAAGGAAGCTGGGAAATGTTCTTCTAACACTATTAGCTGTGATTGTCTGATATGAACTCACTTGTCACTCCTGCCTGAGTTTCAGTCCCTGGTGCTCCTCACAGTTACTCCAGAATTGCTCACAGCCAAGTGATCAGAGGGAAAGCTGGATAGTTTTGCAGTGTTATGATGAAACCAAGCAAAGCACAGATCTTTGGTCAAAGACATTGATGGGTTAAACATCAAGGCCAGGAAACCACTGGAAAATAATGCTGCTGTGTTACTGAAAAGATCCATGACCATTTTCTAATCTTTCTGGATAATTTTTCTTTCTGCCTTCCAAAACTGATTAAAGATCATTAATGTATAATATAGTTTCCATTGCAAGTTTCCAGTAGATAAAAAGTCCAAGGTCCCCCAGAATCAGGCAGGTGACTTGCTCAGAGTGACATTCTCAATACTCCAGACCCTGGACTAGAATGCACATCTTCTGCCATTGCTTTTTCTGCTGCACCACATTTCCTTTTGGCCATCACTTTAAATATTTATCAATGGTGTAGCAACCCTCCTTAAAAAAATAATAAATCTGGCTCCTTTTTCCTGGGCTCACAGCCCTCAGCATCTGTCTCCAAACTGCCCTTCCAGAAGCCTCATCTCTGCTGCAGCCCACTCACCCACTCTATCAGCTCTGGCAGCACGGAGCTCTCCCTCCACCTCCTGCCATGCCCTTTCACAAGCCGCTTGCATCTCTGCTTCCTGCTGCCTGTGCCGCCTCCTCCGCTCTCCGCCTGGCAAACTCCTACTCACTCTTCAAAATTCCGCTCACGTGTCACCTCCTCAGTGAAGCGCAATCCTCCTCCCACAGGATGCCTTGTGTGCCTGCTTCCTCCTGTTTTCCCCCAGCACCTGGACTGTGCCTCTCTCTTCTCCCTGAGCCCTTCTTTTTTTAAAAAGTCTGTGCTGGGTCTTCGTTGCCACTCAGGCTTTTCTCTAATTGCAGCAAGCGGGGGCTACTCTCTAGTTGCGGTGCTCAGGCTTCTCATTGCGGTGGCTTCTCTTATTGCTGAACACAGTCTAGGCCATGTGGGCTCAGTAGTTGCAGTTCCCCAGCTCTAGAACACAGGCTGAATAGTTGTTGCACACGTGATTAGTTGCTCCTCCGCATGTGGCGTCTTCCCGGTGAATCAGGGATCAAACCTATGTCTCCTGCATTGGCGGGCAGATTCTTTTCCACTGCGACGCCAGGGACGCCCCCGAGCCCTTCATGATCTGCTTCGCCCCTCATCACCAGCAGAGTGCTCTGGCCTCTGTCACAGGGCTGCTGCCATATTCATCTCATTAGATCTTGGCTGGCACAAAGAAATCCTTCGATTTGTTGTTGTTGTTGAATAAATGGCAGTGTTTCAGGAACTTTGTCAGGTTTACTACACATGGGAATACACTTTGTTTAACCAGAAAACATGAGGCAGAAATGCAGAAGCCTGTTGATGAGACAGACCCATTGTCAACAGCAGCTCTTATCAAAGGCCCCTGTGATTTCATGTGTCATGGGGGTGCTCATCCTGGCCAGAGGGAGGCCCAGCTCGAAGTACAGATCGTCCTGGATCACAGAAGTGCAGATGGCACCCTAACTGTAGCCGTGGGGGAGTCAGACGTTCTAGTGCAGGGGTCCTGGGGATAGCAGTACAGATGATGAGAATGTAGCTTTGAGCAGCTCACATGCCTCTTGGGCTTCCCTGGTAGCTCAGCTGGTAAAGAATCTGCCAGTAATGCAGGAGACCCCAGTTCGATTTGTGGGTCGGGAAGATCCCCCGGAGAAGGGATAGGCTACCCACTTCAGTATTCTTGCCTGGAGAATCCCCATGGACAGAGGTGCCTGATGGGCTACAGCCCATAGGGTCACAAAGAGTCAGACAAGACTAAGCACGGTACACATGCCTTTTGGAGGGCTNTCGATGGATGGGAGTCTGAGTGAACTCCTGGAGTTGGTGATGGACAGGGAGGCCTGGCATGCTGCAACTCATGGGGTCACAAAGATTCAGACACGACTGAGCGACTGAACTGAACTGAACTCAATGGGGCCAGATGCCATGATCTTAGTCTTTTTATTATTTAGTTTTAAGCTAGCTCTTTCACTGTCCTCCTTCACCCTCATCAAGAGGCTCTTTAGTATAATTAATACATTCATACACACCTATAAATGAGTTTGGAATTACTGGAAATAAATCACCAACAATACTCTCAAAAATTGAATTGCAAAGAAACAATTTCCTCTTACGTTTATAAAGGTTTTTCTACTAATTTTTCAAAAAAAACTTAATCATAAAGTACATGCAGTTGTAAAGATCTAGCATTTAATACCTCTATCAAGAGCTGAGGATTTGCACCTTGAATGTCACTCCCCCCATTATTATAGTACCTCTTCCTTTACTTTTGTAGACAAAATCCTCTTGATGTAAGACACATTAAAAGCTGTAAGATTAAAAGATGTCCATGGTATTCATCTGTCATGAATCTTTGCCTGAGTAATGAATCTTCAATTTTATCCCATATTTAAATGCAAAGGCTCAAACTTACTTGCAGCATGTTCAGCTATATAAGGAAAATAACATTTCTTTATTATGTCTTTAAGTTGTTTGATCTTCCTCTTGAGCCTCATGAACTGTGAGAGAGAAGGGAGATATTACTCAGTAAATCACACAGTCTAAGCTCAATGTGATAATGGAAATAGTCACTTTAAGCAAAATGCTCAATTTTCTCTTTACAAGTCTTTCCTCCTTTCCTTCTCAAGATGGCATTTAATGTATAAGAGGGACATTGTGCTAGTTGAGAAAAATTTCTGCTGGTGCTGTTACTCACCAGGGCATTTTCTGGTCACTTTAGCCATCTCTCTTCTAGTAATTATCCTGTTGCCCTGTCTGGTGAGTGCTCACCTTGATGATCCAGTGTAACACATGGACTAGCCCACTTCCGGAGTGTTCTTCAGAGCCTTCTCAGCACTCATAGATGAGGAATCCTCTCTAATGCTGCTCTATACCTGTGGTCTAGATGCTGGCCAAAAGGTCCTCTCCTCAGCCTTTCCAGTGCCTTTGGAAGACTCCAACTACTTCCTGTGTGTCCCATCCCCAAGAAGCCTGGGAAAATCTCCGAGTCCCATTCATATAAGAGAGGAACAAGGTGCAGTTTAGAATGGCTGAACAGTAATCCTTCCTTTTATTAATTGCACTGAGATACCAGGTTTATTTGCCGTGGGACTGTTCTCCAAGTTCATGCAAGGGCACAGTTTAGGGATAAGAACTGATGGAAAAAACAATCTAACATTAAAGGAAATGCATCCAAATCCTGTATATTATAATAACACTTACACTAATCCAATACTGATTACTGCTGCTGCTGCTGCTAAGTCGCTTCAGTCGTGTCCGACTCTGTGCAACCCCAAAGATGGCAGCCCACCAGGCTCCTCCATCCATGGGATTTTCCAGCAAGAGCACTGGAGTGGGTTGCCATTGCCTTCTCCCATCTTATATTAATCTAATGAGCCAAAGTCCCTTTCTCTTTTTGTTTCTTTCAACATCTTTTTCTTATACCTTCCTTTCTTAAGATTAAAACCCTATCAAGAAGATAAACCAAAGAACTACTGGTCTCATTCTCTGCTATATTTTGGATCTTATTCTTCCTATTCCTATAATTTTTTCAGCACTGATGCAAGAATCTCTTTTGCTGTTCATTTTATACCATATCCCCTACTTTTTTTTTTTTTTAACCCGCTGTTCTGGTATTACCCTAGATTTCTATATCGTAGTTCATAGTAGCACTATCCATCAAGAGAATGTGCCAGAATCTTGGAATCATCTCTCATACCTCTTTTTTTCTTCATTTCTTACATTCAATTCTACCAATAATTTTGATTCTTCCTTTTAAGTATCCCTAAGTATTATCCACATCTCCATTTCTATTGCCTTCCATATCCAGCTCCAAGTAATAATCATTTCCTTGTCCCAGGACTACTGCAGTAGTCTCCTAACTGTTCTTGCATCTACTTTTTTTTTTTGCCTGTCAAGAGTTCATTCTGTATTCTGCATCTAGAGTGCTCTTTAAAAACCTCCTGTTCTGTGAGGCTTTCCATACCTACCTTCTGTCTTATCTCATACTATTTCCCTTCTCCCTCTCTGTGTTGGGTCATATTGACTTTTTTCCCCCTCCTTGTTCTCAGGGCTTCAGGGACTTAGAATGATTTCCTTCACTGTTCTTGACTCACTGTAACACATTTTTCAGATGTGAACACAAACAGAATTTCTTTAAGGAAAGCTTCTTTGAACTTATTAGAGTGGATGAGGTTCTTCTACAGATCACTGTAACTTTTTTTTATAGCACAAAACAGAAGTTGTATTATATTTATGCTATTTTTTTGATGTCTCTCCTATGTTGTTAGTCCTATGAGGATAGGGGTCCAAATCTATTTGATTTTTATTACTATATTGATTACCATATTTTTGTTAGTCCTAGAATCTACTACAGTGACTGGATATGGTGGGTGGTAAATCAAGTGATACTGACTTGTTTTTCAATTTGACTGGATATAGAATATAAAAAATATGGAAAAGTCAGAGATGAGTGTCAGAGAAAAAAATGGCAACCCAATTCAGTATTCTTGCCTAGAGAATCCTGTGGACAGCAGAGCTTGGTGGGCTGCCACCTATGGGGTTGCACAGAGTTGGACACAACTGAAGCAACTTAGCATGCATTGGAGAAGGAAATGGCAACACACTCCAGTATTCTTGCCTGGAGAATCCCAGGGACAGAAGAGCCTGGTGGGCTGCCGTTAATGGGGTCACACAGAGTCTGACACAGCTGAAGCGACTTAGCAGCAGCAGCAGCAGAGATCAGTGTAAGTGACAGAAGACTTACATGCACAATTCTCGTTTATCAGATATTAGCTACTTTGCTTTCCCAGTCATAAACGTTGGAGAAAAGGAAATCTCTGAGTTATAATTGTCATTATATGAGATATTTTGAGGTTTATCATGAACTTGGATTTATCAAAACAGAAATTAAGCACTTTTGTGTATATCTATATGTAAATATGCACATATATAGTAGCTAGGTCATGAGTATATAAATATCTAGAAGTACTTCAAATGTTATAACTTAAGTACAGAATCAATCTCTGAATTCATGTTAACTAGAACAAATAAACTAAAATTTTCTGCATTTTCTAATTTTATTATCAGTGTTTGTCAAATATTCCCAAATAACTGCAAACAATATATATTTTTTATTTTTAAGGATATTTTTAAGGATGGTAATCTGCTAATAAAAAAATATGGTATTTTTCAAACTTTGAGAAGGCAAAGATCATGCCATTCAGCATGAATTTCAGTTTTATCACTACTTAAAAATATGATTTATAAACTTTCTGAATTACTATTAAAATTTATATTTAAGATATTAAAGTCTACCTGAATTAACTTGGTAGTATTTCCCTCATTTGAGACACACACACACACGTCAAACAAAATAATCAGGCTGTATAATACTAAAATTGATCTGAGTACATTTTCTAGTTTCGAAATTAGATTCTGATGAACTTTTTTTTTTTTCCCCTATGAGTACTCTCATTTATATATTTTAAAGGGTTACACATAACTCTTACATAAGTAAGGATATGAAGTTTGCCTTACTAGAAAGTGTTTTTTTCCCATTAAAAAACAAATGAAAAAACAGATGTACCATTGTCTTTTTCACAGTCAGAGCTAATCTGAAATGGCTGATGCTAGCTCAGGGAAGTCATAAAGAGATCAAATGACTTCTGGGCCAATGGAAAGCCCTACTGTCTAAATGCTTTTCAGGCCAATTTGAAGAAGTAATTAGACTTACTGGAAGCTTGTGTGAATAGTGCTGCAAGTACAATTATGAACTGCCCGGATATACTGCTTTCAAAATAGAAGAACTTGTCCACTGGTGCTGATGGCATACATGTAAAATTCAAGATCCTGATATCAGAATGGATAAAGCTATGGCAATATCATAATAGGTTAAAAAGTATGGTTCATTCCTGGAATAATTTTAGGTAAAAAGTCAGCTATCAGTCAATTGAGATATTATCAAGCTCTCCTATCTATTTTCAGCACTCAGCTTTTTTTGTTCCAAATGTAGACAGGTGACTGTAAATCAAAGGAGTTTACAGATAATAATAGAAAAATCTTCAAAGAACTGAAATCGATAAACACATGGCAATGGCAGGCTATTGTAATGCAATTAAGGGATGTTGTGTGGATGCCTCTGAAGTGCCTATAAATGAATGTGACTTCAGCACTGCTGCCAAATTAGTCCAATGCCTCACAAATGAACTGAAAATCAAGTGCCTGGAATATTGTCTGCAGTGTCACTTTAAGATGACTGCTGTGCTGTGTTACTGTGGTGATTTGTGGCAAATAGCATGGCACATATATACACCAAGATACTGCATTTAAGCCTAATCTTATTCTAATGAAAAACATGTTCACTGTTCATGAGAGTGTGTATGTCACCAGAGTTAGTTTTCAACATGACTTAAAAAAACTGAAAGGATATTTTATTCAGAGTATTACTAGAAACTGACTCTGGAAATATTAAAATATTTATTATAAAGTTATAATAATTAAGAAAGCAAAAACAATATGGAATGCAACTTTGTTTCTATTACCTCAAACACAGAATCATGGTTAGTGTTTTATTTGATATGTGTATTTTCTGGGGAGATTTTTTCTTCTTTTTTTAATAGAAAGCTTGTAAATGTTAACCATGATCTGGCAGTTCCAATAAACAGGTAAATTATTTTTTTATTATCCTTTTTTTTAATAGGAGTTTTACAAACTCCTATTTGATTAGCATTTACTCGGTGCCAGGTACTAATGAATATAAACTCATATAATACTCAAATCAACCCTGTGACATAGGTAGATCTGCCCCATTAACAGCTGATAAAACTAAGACACAGGAAGGCTAAGTAATGAGGCTAGGGTCACAGAACTAGTGAGTGAAGGAACCCAATTTAAACCCAGGCAGTCTGCGTTAGAGTCTTGGCTTTGAATGTTACCTGCAACATTAACCTGCAATATTGTTTTATACACACACACAAACACACACACACATATATATATGAAAGTGAAAGTGAAGTCGCTCAGTCATGTATGACTCTTTGCGACTCCATGGACTGTAGCCCACTAAGTTTTTCTGTCCATGGGGTTTTCCAGGCAAGAATACTGGAGTGGATTGCCATATCCTTCTCCAGGAGATCTTCGCCACTCAGAGATGGAACCCAGGTCTCCTGGATTGCAGGCAGATCCTTTACTGTCTGCGCCAATTAGGTACATGTACAAAGAGAGTCATTGCAGAGTTTTTTGTTTTACTTTTTATTGGAGTAGAGTTACTTTACAATGTCGTGTGTTTCTGTTGTACAGCAAGGTAAATCAGTTACATGTATGTGTGTGTGTGTGTGTGTGTATGTGTGTGTGTATATACTCTATTTTTCAGATTTCTTCCCATTTAGGTCACCACACAGGATTAAGCAGAGTCCCTATACTATTTACTAGTATACTAGGTTCTCCTTAGTTATCTATTTTATATATAGTAAAATGTATATATGTGTATATATGTCAATCCCAATCTTCCAATTCATCCCACTCTCTCCTTCCCCCTATTGTATCCATATGTTTGTTCTCTACACCTGTGTCTATTTCTGTAGAGTTTCTAAATGTTTTGATTCACAGTTTCAACCCTCACAGATTTTGACTGAGTGAATCCGAGACAGGGTCCAGGTGTCTCCATTTCCACTCTTTCGGAAATACTGATTTAGAGGTACCTGGTTATATTTACAATATTGGATTCTTTATTCTTGCTCCACTCTATGTTCATCCACAGTAATTTCTGTAACTAGGGAAAGCTAGCCCAGCACTCACTCTGCTCCTAAATAGAGCAAGTTCAGAGACAAGCAATGCATATGACTCATGCTGCCATTTTTAATTATCACTGAGCTCTGACCCTTCAAAGATCAGATGCCTTCAGGACTATTATTTATTAATCTAGAGTAATTAGTGAGAAAACTAAACATTTTTCTTAACAGAAATAGTCATGAGCATCTTTCCTTAATTATGACCGAGACACATGCTTCCTGAGTCTTTGTATTTTCTTATATCAAACTTTTTTTTCACTTCATCCATGATGATGTAGGCTGAAAATTTCTTTTTTGCTTTTGCAGATGAACACTTCCTACTAGCACTACAATAGTTAATTGAGTATTTCCATTTTATAAAATATCTTTGAGTGTAATGACTGCAAGTACTTTGTTGAATATTCATTAACTATCCTTCTCTCACAGGGCATATAAATCCTCTGAAATGCAATACATATACACTTTAAACTTTGACATAAAATACTCATATTTCTAAGATAAAGGAGTTTTTCTTCTTTAAGCACTCTCTCAAATCATATATAATCAGGAACACTGGCAACACTGCTGCCATGAGAAGGACAGAGAGAACATCAAGAAATCCAAATGAATTCAAACCCATTAAATGTAATGGTGTGGTAAATCTCAGCGTACCATCTGCTGTAGAACACTGATACACTATTGGAATTCCACATCTTATTTACATAACAGATAAGAATGTGCTGGGAGATTTATATGGTGAATAAATACTCAGAGACAAAACTAAGTTTTTCCTATATTTACATCTGGGGATATCCACATCTGTATAAAATTTAATCTATTTCTGGTTAGCTATTCTAAAGTATAATTTAAAATGCCACCTTATCCAAATGTTATCAGTAATATTGTCAGCAAAAACTAAATAATCAATAAAAACATTCTATGTAATGTTATATAAAATGTGAAATTTACCCAAAGAATTCTGTCTCTTCTATACTTAAACCAAAGGAATAGTGAAGGAATAGACTACAAGACTATGGTATCTGTGCTTCTACTTAACAAATAAATTGGTAGTTATTCTACTTGAGATGTTTGACTCATATTTACCCATGAACACTTTATAAATTAGGGTAGTAATTAAAATTACATTAAACTTATCAAACTAATCAATTCCAAACACTGAAACCTTTAAGTCAGTCCCTAAACATAAAAAAAAATTGAAAGTAACACAAAATCAAATTTTAAAGTGGAGTAGTCTCTTAACCTGGAATTCAAATGAATATCCTCTTTTTCTTCATTTTTACTTATGGATTTCCCTTAAATACACATGAATCATGAAGTCTGTAGATGTTTTCATGTGGCATATCAAACATGGAGTTTAATATCACATTATTTGTTTTTGTACGTGTCTTTATAGCAGATGAAATTAGTCAGTAAGATATTTGATAAGTTATGTCTACTTTTATCTGCATTCTTTAATTTTTTTTTAATGTAAAGGTGTTAAAGAGGAAATCAATAGTTTTCATTGTTGTATCTCAAGGTTCATGAGACACCACATTTCTTCTGGATTCTCTCCTGTGACTTTCCTCAGCAGCAATGTTGAATAATTAAGCACTTCTGCATTTACATTCAGCAACCAGGATTTAATTAAACACAGTTCCCGTCTCTTCAACTGCTCTTACCAAACCTCCAGAAGTTGAAGAGTGCTGCTGTTGACAATGGCAGTCCACCAAGTGGAAAATTATGCAAAGAAAATTGAGAAAGTAGGAAAACTGCCAGGCCTGGTGCCTTAGGGAAAGTGGAGAATATGAAAGTAAATACAGTACAGAGTATTTTGGTTATTGCTGTTGGCACTCTTCTTGATTATATAATTGACTTTGTAAATTGATATATTACATGTTTATTACTTATTATCAAATCACAAGAATAGGAAACAATTTTGTTCTTGAAAGAATGATGGCCCATTACACAAGTCCCATCAAGAATGTATTTGGCTATGTAATTGCCCATGGTGGTAAATTGAGCTAATTTCAACATCAGCTTTTTAAAGCAATATTTATCTATGATTACCAATAGTTAGAGTCAAGTTTTTATTATATTCACATATTTCACTTAATATATGGGCCCATTTGTTGTTCATACTGCTAGAATTTTGCTAACAGGCTAAATATAATTAGCATGTAAGTAAGATCTGGCTTCATATTGCAAATATTGTGAAACCCTGGTGTCCTAGGGATGTATCATTTGTTAACTAGAAAATCAGTTTAAGTTTATCATTTAACAAATGCCTAAAAACTGTACCTATTGGTCACAAATGTGTTTCTAATTCTTACAATATTTATGAAGTACCTACTGTGTGAACCTTTACTGAAAAATACATGATATAAAAGTGACAATAGTCACTGTCCTCCATATGACTCCTAATTTAAATGTTTAATTGATAGTGTGTAGTATATTGAATGAGGAGCTCCTGTCCCAAAATATGCCCATGCCCTTAAAATCTGTGATTATCGCATTATTTAGAAAATTCTTTGTAGATGAAGGTTTTTAATGAGATCATCCTGGATTTGGGTGGACCCTAAACTCAATGACAAGCTCTTAGAAGAGGTGGAGTCTTGTAAGAAGATACTGAATCCTTATAAGAGAAAACACAGACATGTTAAGTGAAATAAGCCAGACACAGAAAGGCAAACACTATATGATTTCACTTATATGTGGAATCTAAAATAGTCAAACCCTTGGAAACAGAATAGAATGGTGATTGCCAGGAGCAAGAGTCGGGGGGAAAATGGAGAAGTGATGGCCAAAGGGTACATAGTTCAGTTATGCAAAACAAGTAAGCTTTGGAAACATAATATACAGCATAATGTGCACATGTGTGCTCAGCTGCTTCAGTCGTGTCCAACTCTTTGCCATCCCACGGAATGTGGCCTGCCAGGCTCCTCTGTCCATGGGATATTACAGACAAGAATACAGGAGTGGTTTGCCATGCCCTCCTCCAGGGGCTCTTCCCAACCCAAGGATCAAAACCAGGTCTCCTCCGTCTCCTGCATTACAGACAGATTCTTTTACTGCTGAGCCACCAGGGAAGCCTATACAGCACGATGCCTATAGCTAATTATACTGTATTGTATTCTTGGAGTTGTCTAAGAAAACAGATTGCATGTTAAGTGTTCTTAAACCCAGAGACACACACAATATCACCATAATGGGGCTGGAGGGAAACTTTGGAAGGTAATGCACATACCTATGGCACTGATAGCAGTGATAGTTTCACAAGTTGCTATTGTCCCTAAATGCATTCTGTTGTGTTCATTAAATAGGTACAGCTTTTTAATCTCAGTTGTATCTCAATGAATTGGTTTTAAAAAGAGAAAGAGAGAGAGAAGACATAGAGACATGAGGGGTGGTAGAGGGGAGTAGGGAAGCCAGTGAAAGAGTAACAAAAATTAGAGTTATGTAGTCCCAGACCAAGGAACTCCTGATGCCACCAGAACCTGCATGAAGCAACAAGTGTTCTCCCTAGAGTCTTCTTAGGGAACACAGTACTGCCAACACCTAGATTTTCAGACTCTAGTCTCCAGTACTGTGAGAAAATTTTCTATTATTTTGAGCCTCAAATTATGTTAATTTGTTATGGAACACCTAGGAAAGTAACACAACACATTTAACATAAAACATGTACCACTGTGGTATGGAAAGACATGAGTTTTGGAGTTAGAAAGAATATTTTTAGCCAACTATTTATTACTCATGATCTTAGGCAAGTTATAAGACTCTCCCAAGCCAGGGCTCTCTAAAATACAAAATGGAAATGGTAATGTTCAGTTATTGTGAGGATCAAATGGAATTATGTTGTGGTAGGCCTGGTCCAATAACCCAATATCTTCTCTGTGTATTCTCCCTCCTTCACCTTCCTTCTTTGGCTCCCTTTTCTTTTTTATCTTCCCTTCTCTCTCTTGTCCATTCATTCAACTGATTAGTTAAAATAATAATTTCTTAGCATGTGGTATATCATTTGTTATTAATCTTGAGGAAAACAATAATGAGAAAGAAAGATCATTTAACATTAAAAGAAAATAGAAAGACATTTAGCACTTCTTCTTATAAATTGACAATCACAGACAGCACTGCATGTAAGCAAAAATGATAGATTAAGAAAAAAACAACTTTTTTTTACTTCTCCTCTGTGGAATAATATATTCTTTCAAAGTAATTATATATAGTTTTAACTCATCCTTATAACATCCCCAATAAAGAATGCAACATAAAATGTACTTCCCTCAAAGAAACTAAGCTTCAGAGAGGTGAAAAGAGAAATGGAGTCTCAGAGTTTGTGATCTGCAAAATAATGGACTCTAAGATGTCTATATCTTAATCCTCAAAGCCTGTGATTATGTTACCTTTCACAGTAAAAGAGATTTTGAGATATGATTAAGTTAAGGATCTTGAGATAAGTCTTTCTGGGAATATCTGTGTGGGCCCAATGCAAGCACAAGGGGCCTTAGAAAAGGCAGGCAGAGGGTCAGAATTAGTAAAGACAACACTACATAGAAGCAGAAATGAGAGAATGAGAAATTGGAAGATACTATGGGCCTGGCTTTGAAGATGGAGAAAAATAAGGAGTTACAAGCAGGATGCAGGTGACTTTTGGAGGCTAAAAAAGGCAAGAAAATGAATTCCCTCCTAAACTTTCCAAAAGGAATGCAACCCTGGCAACAATATGGCTTTAAAACTTCTGACCTATAAGACTATAAGACAATAATTTGTATTGTTTAAGCCATTAAAATTGGATTGATTTGTGGAGTACAACATGGCAGAGGAGTAAGTGGACGTGGAGTTCATCTCTCTCCACGGATACATCAGGAATACACCTTCAGACACAGAAGTGCATGCAGAACACCAGCTGACAGTGGACACGAGTACCTGACCAGTGGAAAAGAATACCCCATGCAGAACTCGATAGGATGAAGGAACTAGGGGGGGAAATGGGAGTGTTAATAGGACTGGACCTGCCCTTGGTGGGTGGGGGAGCTGAAGCAGGGGTCCGATCCCCACATAGGGGCAATTGTCTGAATCAGAGGAGAAACATTTAAGGCTGAGCCCAAAACAGCTGATCTGTGGCAGCCTAAATGGAATGAGAATCAGACAGTCCTTGCCGTGGCCATCCATACCCCAGACAGGGATGCAGATCCCCTGGAAGGTGTAGCAGCTGGGAGCTGGAGTTTAGGGACTATGGAGCAGTCCCAGTGTGAGGGCTGCTTCTGACTGTGGAGAGGTGGATCAACGGGATGTGAGAGGAGACAGTGGTGGGAAANTGAGAATCAGACAGTCCTTGCCGTGGCCATCCATACCCCAGACAGGGATGCAGATCCCCTGGAAGGTGTAGCAGCTGGGAGCTGGAGTTTAGGGACTATGGAGCAGTCCCAGTGTGAGGGCTGCTTCTGACTGTGGAGAGGTGGATCAACGGGATGTGAGAGGAGACAGTGGTGGGAAATGCCTGTGGAGGAACCCGGGCAGCCATGGACGCAAGATGATACTACTGAGTCACGTGTAGGGGGTGAAGCCATCACTATAGCTTCTCCCCGCCATATGTCAGCATGGGCAGCTGAACAATAGAGAGTCTGGCCCATCAAAGGCCTGACGCACTGAACTATAGAGTAGAACCCCATCCAGGGTGCCTCTTTGACGCTGGAACAACAGAGTAGGACCCCAAGCAAGGAAGCCCTCTAAGTGCCTGAATGGGCGGAGCTACAGAGAAAGACTGGCCAAAGAGGCCTTCTGATCACCAGCTACAAGAGGGTCAAAAAAAGACTCTGATAGGGCCGTGTCCTGCAAACTTGGCTCCGCCAGGGTCCCTGCAAGCCAAGCAGCTGCACTACCTTCACACACACCTCTCACTGGGGCAGAGCTGCCACAGGCAGAAAAAAGTCTTGAGCCTATGTGTGCAGGTTCAGTTTGGTAGTATCCAACTCTCTGAGACCCTGTAAATGGTGGCCTGCCAGGCTTCTCTGTCAGGGAGGGAAGTTCGTCAGGCAAGAACACTGAAGTGTATTGGCCAGTACTGGTTGCCAACCCTTCTAGAGCACTAAATTTCCTGCTGCCCTAGTCACCAGCTCTCCTGAGTACCTGGTGATGCCAGAACCCCTGCAACCCAGGCAGCTGTACCAACTCCATACCTGGCCCACAAAGGGGCAAAGCCAGTCCTTCAGAGCAGCCTCAGAAACAAACCCCAGTGGACGATCCACATGCAAAGGTGAAAATAAAACAACTGAAACCAAGGGGCAGTATGACTAAGGTTCAGTTCAGTCGCTCAGTCATGTCCGACTCTTCGCGACCCCATGAATCGCAGCATGCCAGGCCTCCCTGCCCATCACCAACTCCCAGAGTTCACTCAGACTCACGTTCATTGAGTCCGTGATGCCATCCATCCATCTTATCCTCGGTCGTCCCCTTCTCCTCCTGCCCCNGAATGATGCTAAAGCTGAAACTCCAATACTTTGGCCACCTCATGCAAAGAGTTGACTTATTGGAAAAGATTTTAACGCTGGGAGGGATTGAGAGCAGGAGGAGAAGGGGACAACAGAGGATGAGCTGGCTGGATGGCATCACTGCCTCGATGGACATGAATCTGAGTGAACTCCAGGAGTTGGTGATGGACAGGAGGCCTGGCGTGCTGTGATTCATGGGGTCACAAAGAGTTGGACAGGACTGAGCAACTGAACTGAACTGAACTGAAGAAATCAAAAGGGAAATAAAACATTTCTACAACAAATGACAACAAAAACAGGACAACTCAAAACCTAGGTATGTAGCAAANTGAACTCCAGGAGTTGGTGATGGACAGGAGGCCTGGCGTGCTGTGATTCATGGGGTCACAAAGAGTTGGACAGGACTGAGCAACTGAACTGAACTGAACTGAAGAAATCAAAAGGGAAATAAAACATTTCTACAACAAATGACAACAAAAACAGGACAACTCAAAACCTAGGTATGTAGCAAAAGCAGTCCTAACAGAGAAGTTTATAGCAATACAATGCTACAAAAAAAAAAAAAAAAAAAAACCAAGAAAAACATCAAATAGACAGCCTAACCTTACACCTAAAACAACTGGGAAAAGAAGAACAACAAAAAAATTAGTTGAAGGAAAGAAATCAAAGATCTGAGCAGAAATAAATGAAAAAGAAATGATAGAAACAATAGTAAAGATTAATAAAACTAAAAGCTGGTTCTTTTAGAAGATAAAATTGACAAATCTTTGGCCAGACTTATCAAGAAAAAAGGAGAGAAGAATCAAATCAACAAAAACTAGAAATGAAAATGAGAGGTTACAACAGACAATGCAGAAATACAAAGGATTATAAGAGACTATCGTGAACAACTATATGTCAATAAAATGGATAACCTGGATGAAATGGGCAGACTCTTAAAAAAATTCCATCTTCCAAGACTGAACCAGGAAGAAATAGAAATTATGAAGAACCCATTACAAGCACTGAAATTGAAGCTGTGATAAAAAAAATCTCCCAAAAAACAAAAGCCCAGGATCAGATGGTTTCACAGGAGAATTCTATCAAACATTTAGAGAAGAGCTAATGCCTATCCTAAAACTGTTTCAGAAAATTTCAGAGGAAAGAACACTTCCAAACTCATTCTATGAGGCCACCATCACCCTGATATCTAAGCCAGACAAAGATAACACAAAAAAAGAAAACTACAGGCTGATATCACTGATGAACATAGATGCAAAAACCCTCAAAAATTTTAGCAAACAGAATTCAATAACACATTAAAAAGCTCATACACCATGATCAAGTTGGGTTTATTCCAGGCATGCAAGGATTCATCAATATATAGAAATCAATCAATGTGATACACCATATTAACAAATTGAAAGGTTAAAAACTGTATGATAATCTCAATAAATGCAGAAAAAGCCTTTGACAAAATTCAGCACCCATTTATGATTAAAACTTTTCAAAAAATGGACATAGAAGTAACCTACTTCAAAATAGTAAAGGCCATATATGATAAGTCTACAGCAAATATTATTCTCAATGGTGAAAAACTGAAAGCATTCACTCTAAGATCAGGAAAAAGACAAGGCTGTCAAAATTCAGCACTATTATTCTACACAGTTCTGGAAGTCTAGTTACAGAAATCAGAGAAGAAAAAGAAATAAAAGAAATCCAGATCAGGAAAGAAGTAAAGCTCTCACTTTTTGCAGATGACGTGATACAGTACATAGAAAACCCTAAAGATAGTATCAGAAAATTACTAGAGCTAATCAGTGAATTTAGCAAAGGTTCTGGGTACAAAATCAATAAACACAAATCACTTGCATTTTTATATACTAATAATGTAAAATCAGAAAGAGAAACTAAGGAATCAATCCCATTCACCATTGCAACAAAAAGAATTAAATACCTAGGAATAAACTTACCTAAAAGACGCTTACTCCTTGGAAGAAAAGTTATGACTAATCTAGATAGCATATTCAAAAGCAGAGACATTACTTTGCCGACTAAGGTCCGTCTAGTCAAGGCTATGGTTTTTCCAGTAGTCATGTATGGATGAGAGAGTTGAACTGTGAAGAAGGCTGAACACTGAAGAATTGATGCTTTTGAACTGTGGTGTTGGAGAAGACTCTTGAGAGTCCCTTGGACTGCAAGGAGATCCAACCAATCCATTCTGAAGGAGTTCAGCCATGGGATTTCTTTGGAAGGAATGATGCTAAAGCTGAAATTCCAGTACTTTGGCCACCTCATGCGAAGAGTTGACTCACTGGAAAAGACTCTGTTGCTGGGAGGGATTGGGGGCAGGAGGAGAAGGGGATGACAGAGGATGAGCTAGCTGGATGGCATCACTGACTTGATGGGTATGAGTCTGAGTGAACTCCAGGAGTTGGTGATGGACAAGGAGGCCTGGCGTGCTGCAATTCATGGGGTTGCAAACAGTTGGACACGACTGAGTGACTGAACTGAACTGAACTGAACTGAACTGAAGGAGACAAAAGAACTGTACACAGACAGTTATAAGACAATGATTAAAGAAATCAATCGAAGACAGACTCTTTAATGAATGGTGAGAGAATGTACATGTAAAAGAATAAAATTAGAACACTTTCTAACAAACACCATACAGCAAGATAAACTTAAAATAGATTAAAGATCTAAATGTAAAACCAGAAACTATAAAACTTAGAGGAAAGCATAGGCAGAACACTCAATGACATAAATCAAAGTAATATCCTCTGTGACCCACCTCCTAGAGTAACAGAAATAAAAACAAAAGCAAACAAGTGGGACCTGATTAAACTTAAAAGCTTTTGCAGAGTGAAGGAAACTATAAGTCAGGTGAAAAAAGAACCCTCAGAGTGGGAGAAAATAATAGCAAATGAAACAACTGACAAAGGATTAATTTCCAAAATATGCAAGCAGCTCATACAACTCAATACCAAAAAAACAAACAACTCAATCACAAAGTGGGGAAAAGACCTAAACAGATATTTCTTCAAAGAAGACATACAGGTGGCTAATAAACATATGAAAAGATGCTCAACATCACCCATTATTAGAGAAATGCAATCAAAACCACAATAAATATCACCTGACACTGGTTGGGAATCATCGAAAAGTCTAAAAACAATAAACGCTGGAGAGGGTGTGGAGAAAAGGGAACATTCTTGCACCATTGGTGGGAATGTAAACTAATACAGCCACTATGGAAGACAGTATGGAGATTCCTTAAAAAACTAAGAATAAAACCACCATATGACCCAGCAGTCCTACTCTTAGGCAAAAACCCTGAGGAAACCAAAACTGAAAAAGACTCATGTATTCCATTGTTCATTGCAGCACTATTTACAATAGCTAGAACAGTGTAAGCAACCTAGATGTCCATTGACTGATGAATGGATAAAGAAATTGTGGTACATATATACAATGGAATAGTACTCAGCCATAAAAAGGAACACACTTGAGTCAGTTCTGATGAGGTGGATAAGCCTAGAATACTATTATACAGCAGGAAGTGAGTAAAAAAGAGAAATAAATATATTATATTCTAACGCACATACATGAAATCTAGAAAAATGGTAATGAATTTATTTACAAGGCAGCAATGGAAAAACAATGAAAATGACAGAGTTTCAAGGGATTAGATCTGATAGACAGAGTGCCTGAAGAACTATGGACACAGGTTCATGACACTATACAAGAGGAAGTGATCAAGACCATCCCCAAGAATAAGAAATGCAAAAGGGCAAACGGTTGTCTGAGGAGGCCTTACAAATAGCTGTGAAAAGAAGAGAGGCAAAAGGCAAGGAAAAAAAGAAAGATATACCCACTTGAAAGCAGAGTTCCAAAGAATAGCAAGGAGAGATAAGAAAGCCTTCCTCCGTGATCAATGCAAAGAAATAGAGGAAAAGAACAGAATGGGAAAGACTAGAGATCTCTTCAAGAAAATTAGAGATACCAAGGGAACATTTCCTGCAAAGATGGGTGCAAAAAAGGACAGAAATGGTATGAAACTAACAGAAGCAGAAGATATTAAGAGGTGGCAAGAATACACAGAAGAACTATACAGAAAAGGTCTTCATGACCAAGATAACCACGATGGTGTAATCACTCACCTCGAGCCAGACATCCTGGAATGTGAAGTCAAGTGGGCCTTAGGAAGCATCACTAAAAACAAAGGTAGTGGATGTAATGGAATTCCAGTTGAGCTACTTCAAATCCTAAAATATGGTGCTGTGAAAGTGTTGCACTCAGTATGTCAGCAAATTCGGAAACTCAGCAATGGCCACAGGACTGGAAAAGATCAGTGGTCATACCAATCCCAAAGAAAGGCAATGCCAAAGAATGCTCAAACTACCACACAGTTGCACTCATTTCACACAGTAGCAAAGTAATGCTCAAAATTCTCCAAGCCAGGCTTCAGCAGTACATAAACTGTGAACTTCCAGATGTTCAAGCTGAATTCAGAAAAGGCAGAGGAACCAGAGACCAAATTTCTAACATCCAGAAATCTTTGAAAAAGCAAGAGAGTTCCAGAAAAAGATCTACTTCTGTTTTATTGACTATGCCAAAGCCTTTGACGGTGTGGATCGCAATAAACTATGGAAAATTCTGAAAGGGATGGAAATACCAGGCCACCTGATCTGCCTCCTGATAAATCTGTATGCAGGTCAAGAAGCAACAGTTAGAACCAGACATGGAACTAAACAGTGGTTCCAAATCGGGAAAGGAGTACATCAAGGCTATATATCATCACCCTGCTTATTTAACTTATATGCAAAGTACATCATGTGAAATGCCAGGCTAGATGAAGCACAAGCTGGAATCAAGATTCCTGGGAGAAATGTCAATAACCCCAGCTATGCAGATGACACCACCCTTATGGCAGAAAGTGAGGAACTACTAAAGACCCTCTTGTTGAAAGTGAAAGAGAGAGTGGAAAAGTTGGCTTAAAACTCAACATTCAGAAAACTAAGATCATGGCATCCGGTCCCATCACTTCATGGCAAATAGATGGGGAAACGGTGGAAACAGTAACAGACTTTATTTTCAGGGAGCTCCAAAATCACTGCAGATGGTGACTGCAGTCATGACATTAATAGATCCTTGATCCTTGGAAGAAAAGTTATGACCAACCTAGATAGCATATTAAAAAGTAGAGACTTTACTTTGCCAACAAATGTCCATCTAGTCAATGCTACATTTTTTCCAGTAGTCAAGTATGATTGTAAGAGTTGGACTATAAAGAAAGCTGACCACCAAAGAACTGATGCTTTTGAACTGTGGTGCTGGAGAACTCTTGAGAGTCCCTTGGATTGCAAGGAGATCCAACCAGTCAATCCTAAAGGAAATCAGTCCTGAATATTTATTGGAAGGACTGATGTTGAAGCTGAAACTCCAATATTTTGGCCACCTAATGTAAAGAACTGACTCATTGGAAAAGACTGTGATGCTGGGAAAGATTGAAGGTGGGAGGAGAAGAGGACAACAGAGGAAGAGATGGTTGGATGGCATCACCGACTTGCTGGGTATGAGTTTAAGTAAGCTTAGGGAGTTGGTGATGGACAGGGAAGCCTGATGTGCTGTGGTCCATGGGGTCACAAAGGGTCTGACACTACTGAGTGACTGACCTGAACTGAGTGGAAAAACAGGCATAGAGAATAGCCTCAAGAACATGGAGAGAGGGGAGGAGAGGGTGAGATATATGGAATGAGTGACATAGAAACCTGCATTACCATATGAAAAATGGATACCTAACCAAAATTTGCTGTATGGCTCAGGAAACTCAAACAGGGACTCTGTATCAACCTAGAGGGGTAGGATGGTGTGGGAGATGGGAGGGAGGTTCAAAAGGAAGAGATATTCATTTTGAGGTTTGACAGAAAACAACAAAATTCTGTTAAGCAATTATCCTTCAATAAAAAATTAAAAAGAAAAGAAAAGAAAAAAAAGCTTCAAAAGAGTCCACCACCATTAGTACATATAGTGCTTTGGTACAACAATCTGCTCATAAAAATAAACCACAGTTAACTCAAGAGAACATGAGTCAGGTCAGAAAGTGATGAAATAATAATGCATATGTGTTATAAAAATAAGCAAAGCTGAAATAAATAAAGATGATTTAGAAAAAAAAAGTATTGATTTGTTAAAGTAACAGTAGGAAACTAATACAGAGTCCATAGCCACTTTTTAATGATTATGTTTATTCCCCTTCTCAGAAACCACCTCTTCATGTGACTGAAGTCATACATTTCTCAAGTGGATAAAAGAGCTTTATATTTTAATTCCAATTTTTTTCTGTCCTGAATTTCAGTTTAGGAAAACATACGTGAGGATGGAGAATTAAGTAGTAATTTCTGTAATTAAATTTCAAAAGAACTATATTTATCTGACTCTTCGTGACTGAAATGCATTTACTTCATTCACCTTTTTGCTTAATTTAACATTTTAAAAGCCTGTTTCTTTTTGGAACATGAGCCCTGGGGTAAGGAGTTTTGAGTCATAGATACTTGAGAAATTCTACTATCCTCCTTTTCCATGGGAAGTTCACAGTGAATTTTCCTGTAATGTCTCCTAGATATGAAAGATTCTGCATGGGTTATTACCATTTCTTCACTGCCCGTTCACCCCTCTAATGACCATCTAATCCGACTTAGTCTCCTGCTACTCTGCTGAAATTGTTCTTGTTGCAGTCTTTAAAGAGACCATGATGTCAAGTGCAAGTATCATTTTTGTTTGTTTTTTTACCCTGATGTTTCTCAGATTTTCAGGAGTAGTGTATTTAACCAATGACTCCTCCCATCTAGTCAAGAATTTATACTATATTTGCATATCTTATCTAAAAAATTAAGTTGACTTAAGATACTCTTATAGAACACGATTACCATGAACCTATGTAAAGCTCATCTCTGGCTCTATTTATACTTATTTTCATCTTAGTCTCTGAGCCCAGCCTTATTCTTATTTCCATGATAATCACCCACCCTAATATATCTGGTGTATGTTCTTGGATGTATATGTAATTTTGAGAAATATATGTTTGTGTATGCTCTTCAAATATATATAAATTGTATTGTGCAATAGATTAATTCTATACCATTCAGTCTTTTTTTCTTTTGACATTTGGTTTTAACATCTGTTCATGATGTTAAGTATATTTCTAATTCACTATTTCCAAATGATGCAAAATTTTTTTTTTAAGAATTCATTCATCAGTTTTCACGTATTCATTTTCCCTGTAATGGACATCTAGGTGACCTCCAAATCCTTCCAACAACAAACATAAGTATCTTCATCCTACTTCTTCTAAAACCTGCACAAAGGTGTAGCTGGAGTATGCATCCAAGAGTGGGATGACCCTGAATAAAGGTAAATGCAGATATTTTCACTCAGAGTGGAGTGAATCCATAAATAAATTTGTGAAGAATAAAAACATCCAAAATATTGACTTTTCAAATCTATGAACATGTTGCATCTCTATTACATAACTTTACTTTATCTCAATAGTAACTAGTGTATTTTTTAAGAAGTCTAGTAAATAATTAATAGATTATACCTAAATATTAGAAAATCTGTACATTAATGTCAGGGCTTTATAATTTAATTTTAATTTCAGTTTTGAATTTTTGACTGTTACAGAGAAATTAAATCAGAGGGAGTTTCCACTTAACCATCTGTCTCTTGGGAGATGGACAGGCTTCTCTTTCTTTCTTGTAGGCAAAGAAAGGAACACAGTGCATATGCTAAACAAAATTCTGTTGAATAAACAAATAAAGATTTTGGAGGAGTATAGGTATTTATGTAGTCGGGAAGCTCACTCTTAAATTTTGCTAATGCTCCTTCTTATGGCTTAGTCAATAATTTTTACCAAAAAGTTTCCTTCATGCTAAAACAGTGATAGTCTGGCCCAAATGCATAGTGTGAAATGATTTCATGATAAACCATAAGTCTCCACTCTCAATACCAAAGACAAGCATTTTTTTCAACACTAAACCCACAAAAGAATGCAATATACAGGAGCTGCATAAAAATCACAGCCTTTTCTACTGACTGTCAAATTCTTTCAAACTGATATTGAGATATTAGAGATTGCCCCAAAGCCAGAAAACACAAAAAAGCAACAATTCTTAAAGTTTAATTCTCTCAGCAAAGCACTTTTTTAAAAAACTGCCATAGTTTACACCTGTGTGAAAGTCCAAGAAAAGAACTTTTGATTCCCTTCTTTCAGAACCTGATAACCCACCCAAAATTTTAACTGTTTTCAATGAACATTTTCACATAATCCAAGACATAGAAAATGCCAACAAGTTGATCATGGGCATTAAAGTGAAACAGTTTCTGTGTGATTATTCAAATCAAATATCTGGCTCTGCTTCTTGGGATGAGGTATCTGCCAACTGTCAAATGTCAAGCTGGATGAGGCTGGAGAAGCGAAGAGGAAGAGCATACTGGGAAAGAGGGGTCCTTCTGTTTCTATAGTCACATTTCGGCACCATCCATGCACTGTTGTCAAGAAGCATCAGTGTCTTTTGTCCAATACTCAGTCCAAACCTACCATCTGGACAGTTCAACCCACTTCTGCAGGTTAAAGCCCAATGTAGTCAATATGTCTGTTTGTTTTGGTCATTGCTTAATAAAAAGTTGATTGTTACCCTTATTTCCATAATTCTTCATTTCTAAAACAAAATAGAAAGCAATAGTCACTTACTTTCCTTTCAGAGACCATGGGCAAAAGATATCTTTTGGCATTTCATTAGATGGAATATTTCTCTAGTGAGAGAAGTGTTTACCTATTCTTTATTAGTGCAAATTCATTTGACTTTGGAGCATGTTAATGTGGTGCATTTGCAGGTGGCCTAATGGTAAAGAATTCACCTGCCAATGCAGGAGATGAAAGCGATTCGGTTTTAATCCCTGGATCAGGAGGATCCCCTGGAGCAGAAAGCAACCTGCTTCAGTACGCTTGCCTGGAAAATTCCATGGATAGAGGTGACTGGTGGGCTACAGTCCATGGGGTGTCAAATAGTCAGGCACAACTGAGCACACACACACACACACACACACACACACCAATCACTGTTTTATATACAGTGTTTTCTCTGAAAATTTCTAACTCTCAATTTCTGTCAGGACTTTGTTTCAGTAACAAATATGCTGAATATATGTAAACATGTTTTAATTCAAGCCCATTTTTTAATCTTTTCCAAGACTCAGAGATTTTGTAAAATAAAACAAAGAAAATACACTAAACTTAAATAAATATAAACTTTATGTAAGTGTCTGGCAAAGTTTGTACTCACGATCAAAACTGTGATCCAAGAAACAGCAAATGGGCTCTTCTGTTTAGTAAAGGAGGTAGCATGATATTGAGTAAGCCAAAATGATTATTTCCATTTTAATACAAGCTTCATCAGTAAAAGAAGATAGTAAAATTTTCAAAATTTCAGAATAAAATCTTATCTTTACCAGACACATAGGGAAGAAAATGAAGAAAGTGAAATCACTTAGTAGTGTCCAATTCTTCTTGACCCCATGGACTGTAGCCTACCAGACTTCTCCCTCCATGGGGTTCTCCAGGCAAGAGTACTGGAGTGGGTTGTCATTTCCTTCTCCAGGGGATCTTCCCGATTCAAGGATCAAACCCGGGTTTCCAGCATTCCAGGCAGATGCTTTAACCTCTGAGCCACCAAGGAAGCTCATAGGAAAACCCCTGAAATCCATTATTTCAGATAAAAAATATTTAGTAAGAAAAATGGACTTGCCATTTGAAATGGTTCAGAACTTTTCAAATGCCCAAGGAAACAAAATGGTACACGATAAATTATTATAAATTCCAGTGGAAACTTCTTGAGAGGTCTATTATTGCCTTGCAATCCTACAAAAATACTTTTAAAACCATTTTATTCTTATGATATAGACAAATGTACCAGAAGGCTTTTAATCAAATTATATTAACTAATGACTTCCTAAAGATATGAAGGCAATGCAGAGGGCTTAATTGATAATTATACAACATGTACAGCATTATATTAGTTTATTGCATACTTACATATCATTATTGTGTATTCAATATTTATTGAGGGGGAAAGCCAATATACATGAAAAAATTTTGGTACTTTTACTCTCTTGTAACATGGCATTTACTCAATGACACTATTGAAAATATAAACAAAATTGATAAACTTTTGCCAGACTTACCAAGAAAAAGGGGGAGAGGGCCCAAATAAATAAAATTATAAGTGAAAAAGAAGTTACAACAGACACCAGAGAAAAACAAAGGACCCTAAGAGACTACTACCACCAGTAACTATATGCCAATAAAATGGACCTCTAGAAGAAATGAACAAATTCTTAGAAAGGTACAGCTTTCCAAAACTGAATAAGAAATACAAAATATTAACAGACCAATTACAAATACTGAAATTGAATCTGTGATCACAAAACTCCAGGACCAGATGGCTTTACAGGCAAATTCTACCAAACATTTAGATAAGAATTAACACCCATCCTTCTGAGACTATTCCAAAAAGTTGCAGAGGAAGGAACACTCCCAAATCCTTTCTGTGATGCCACCATTGCCCTCATACCAAAACTAGACAAAGATACCACAAAAAAAGAAAATTATCACTAATGAACATAGACACAAAAGTCCCTAACAATAGACTAGCAAACTGAATCCAAGAGTACATTAAAAGGATCATACACCATGGTCAAGTGGGATTTTTGTTGCATTCCCAAGGATGCAAGGATTTTTCAGTATCCCCAATCAGTCACTGTGATATACCACATCAACAAATTGAAAAGTAAAAACCATATGATCATCTTAGTAGATGCAGAAAAAGTTTTTGACAAACTTCAACACCATTTATGATAAGAATTCTACAAAAAGTGGGTACAGAGGCAACATACTTCAACATAATAAAGGCCATACATGACAAACCTACAGCTAACATTATACACAACAGTAAAAAGCTTAAAACATTTCCTCTGAGATCAAGAATATAAGGATATCCACTCTTGTCACTTTTACTCAACATAGTTCTATAAGTCCTAGCCACAGAAATCACAGAGGAAAACGAAATAAAGGAAACTCAAATTGAAAGAGAAAAAATATATATATATATATTAACACATATATGTGGAATCTTAAAAACAATGGTATAGATGATCTTATCTGCAAACAAAAAATAGAGACACAGATGTAGAGAACAAACATGTGGACACCAAGGGAGAAAGAGGGGGTGTTGGGATGAACTGGGAGATAGACATTGATACATATATATACTATGTATATAATAGATAACTAATGAGAACCTACTGTATAGCACAAAGAACACTACTCAGTGCTCTGTGGTGATATAAATGGGAAGGAAATCCCCAAAAGAGGAAATATTTATATATACATATGGCTAATTCACTTTGCTATATTGTAGAAACTAACATAACATTGTAAAACAACTATACTCCAATACAAATTAATTTTAAAATAAGTTGGAAAAGAAAGAATAAAACTGTCACTGTTTGCAGATGACATGGTACCAAACACAGAAAATCCTAAAGATGCTACCAGAAAACTACTAGAGCTCATCAGTGAAGTTGGTATAGTTTCAGGATATAAAATAAATACACAGAAATCTGTTGCATTTCTATCCACGTATAACAAAAGATCAGAAAGAGAAATTAAAGAAATAATCCCATTTACCATAACAGCAAAAAGAATAAAATACTGAGGAATAAACCTACATAAGGATGCAGAAGACATGTACTAAGGAAACTAAGATGGAAAGAAATAAAAGATGACACAAATAGATGGAGAGATATACCTTGTTCCTGGACTGAAAGAATCAATATTGTCTAAATGATTATACTAGTCAAGAAAATCTACAGATTCAATGAAATTCCTATCATATTACTAATGGCTTTTTTTTTTTTTTTTTTTGCAGATTTAGAACAAAAACATCTTAAAATTTGAATGAAATCATGAAAGACTTAGAGAACAAACTTATGGTTACTCGTCAAGGAAGGGTGACTTTAGGTCCCACGTTGACGGTCAGGAGGGGTGGCGGTGAGGAGATGCCCTTCCTCCAGGGTGGGGAGCGGACGCTGCACTTTGCTGGGGCAGCCGTGTAGTGACACTCCAAGCTCAAGAGAGAAGCAATCCAGCTCCACACACCAGAACTCCAAAACAAGCCTCCCTAACCAAGAAACCTTGACAAGCCACTNTATTTTTATGTCTTTACAAAAACCCCATGAAGATTTGCTCCTCTCATTTCAGATATTGTTTCATTGTTTCATCTTTTTTAAGGAAGATGTTACTGATGTTATTCTCAAACATATTTGTGAACCCACTGGGAAGGGCTGAAGTAGGGCAGGAAGAGAACATAAACTTCTGGTCTTGAAGATAGTTCCTAGAACATATAGCTTTGGTGCCAAAAGGGTCCCAAGAATAGGGTAGAGGAGTCTGGCACTGCAGATCAAAGTAGGTGCTATTCTAGATTTGAATTAGTATAAGAAGAGTCTAAGCCTGATGGAAGACGACAGTAATCAGCTGAACATAAACATAAGACAAATTCCAAGAGCAAGATTGATGTAGTCAACAAGGAAATTAAAAACCAGAAAATTCTAGATCAGTAGGCAAAGTAGTAGGTATAGTGCAAAGAGGCTCAGATAGGACGCCTACCACTCCTTGTATGGACACGGAACATAATTTCTGATGAGTATTTGTATTCACGACATAATCTATATTTATGGTCTATTGTTTCTAGATTGACATGCTACTTAGGTAATTATATAATATTTTGAATAGTCTAGTTTTTTCATATATATCTTTTAGTAATCCACAAAGGAAGCTGGAAGAAAGGTAATACCATTCAGTCAGCCATGTTTGTTCAATGTCTTATAGAAAAATATTAATATATGATAGCTAATTTACACTAACATAAGATTTTTTCTTTTAAATTATTTTTCATTCATGTTTCTCCAAATTTTTCTCACTAGTACATATAATGGGGATAAGCTTGAGTTAAAATATATATACTTCTGAGCTTGGAGAAAAAGTAAATGAATGATTTATAAAATATTTTATTGCATATAATATCTATCTAGTATACTAGATATCTAATATTCTTCAAGCTCAGAAGTGACAAAAGTTCAAAGTCATGTCCATACATCTTTGAACTTAAGACTTAAGATAGCTGTGTAAATATTGCCTCTCAATGTTCTTTTCCTGCTTGCAAACAAATACTAGTAATTCAAACACAATCTTAGTATTATTGAATTTTACACAAATCATAAGAGTCTCAAAATTGTGAACAGATCGGACATTTCTGAGTGCAAGATACCTGTCTTCTAGCTGTCTATCTGAAAAGTATCTCAGAGACTTTCTTGGAAATCTGTTTGATATTTTTCAGGCCTCACTTAAAAATATACATACTGTTTTTAAGAACTGGACTTTGTTTTTGTGACTTAGACTGATTTTCTTATGTTTCGTTTTCAGTGGATAAGCATAAATTTTAGGCATCCCCACATGGATGATCCTTTGTATTTGCCTACTGATCAATTGTCAGGGATGTGGAATAGATAAAAGGTGCTTTTCTTCTCTCAGAGCCTGTAATGTAATCATGCTATCATGAGAATGTAAACTTGGGACTTCTGCAGTGAGCTATCCAGGACAGTCCTACTCAGCTGTTTCCAGCATGAAAGTTATCATTTAAGGAATCTTGTTACAGAAACAATTACTGAACAACCCAGTCTGTTGATTTCTGTTTCAGAGTTAGCTCTGCTTAGACACCAGATGGTATTTCTTCCCATTACTTAAAAAGTTTTCTGGAATAGTTCAAGTCAGAACTGATCTTTCTTAAGAAAACATACAAAGCAAGTTTCCTAGACAACAAATATACGTAATCAGTCTCCCTTGTTAATAAGTACCTTGCAGTGTTCCTCTATGGAGAAGGCAATGGCGACCGACTCCAGTACTCTTGCCTGGAAAATTCCATGGACGGAGGAGCCTGGTAGGCTGCAGTCCATGGGGTCGCTAAGACTCAGACATGAGCGACTTCACTTTCATGCATTGGAGAAGGAAATGGCAACACACTCCACTGTTCTTGCCTGGAGAATCCCAGAGACGGGGGAGCCTGGCGGGCTGCCGTCTATGGGGTCGCACGGAGTCGGGCACGACCACGACTGAAGCGACTTAGCAGCAGCAGCAGTGTTCTTCTAAGAATTAAAAATGATCCATATGACACAGCATAGTCTTTACAGAGAATTATTTAATAAACTGTAGCTATGATTATTTTTAGTCTAATAAGAGTCTTAAGTCAGCTTTACCTTTCCTTTCAAAAGTTTATGTTTCTTGGTTTACACTTATTTCCTAAAACAATTCCAGGCACAAAATGCCTTTATTTCTGTTGTGCTGTTTGCTTTTGGTTTAGACCAATCAAAGAATTCAAGTGCCCATGTGGCTAGTTCTTAAGTACCAGTATTTCCAGTAAAAACATTATAATTAAGGAAGGAAATAAGATATGGTACCTGTATACTGCTAACTCTAATTGATATGAAAAGTGTTTTATAAATCAATAAAATTAAAGTTTATAGAACAACAAAAATGTGAGAATTTCCAAAAATATAATAGTAAACAAGAATAATAGGCAGAGAAGTGGCCTAGAAAACATTAACACTTAATTTTTTAAAAGTAGTGCAGTCATGACATCATGGAGCTGGCACAGGAATTCAAATACATTATCAACAGAACAGAATTAAATCTATAAATAGGTTTAAGTGGTTGAAGTATACTTAAGAATGTAATAAGGTTCATGGAGTAAAGGCACAATAATAAAATTTGCTAAGCACAATTTAAGTTGGAAAATTTGATCAAATTCTACTGTACGTTATAAAGAGAAATAATTTGTTCATGGATTAAAAATATGTATGTTAAGAAAGTAAAAATACTTGAAGAAAATAGAAAAATTAAAAATATGAGTATTCACACAACCTTAAAAAACCATTAAATAAAAAATGTACATATTTACTTACATAAATATGAAAATTTAGTTGAAAAAAATCATATCAAAATCAAAAGATGACTGGTAGATCAGGAGAAAATGACTGCAAACAATTGCTAAAGAATTAATCTCCCTAATGTATAAACTGCTCCTACAAATCACTAAATGAGGTAGTTTGGGTTTGTTTTGTTTTAAAGGTAAAGGAAATAAACAGATATTTCACTGAAATAGGTATAGATTGAAATATATTAAAAGTTATTTTCTTTCTCAGGAAAATAAAATTAAAATACTACATCCATTGGATTGGCAAAATAAATAGTAGTAGCATACAATGTTGGTAGAGTTGCGGTTTTTACTAGAAATGTGAATGACTATGAAATTTTTTTTTCAGTAATGCAGCACTTAAATAATAATTATTAAATATTTCACTTTAACTCAGTGTCTAGATAATTATTACTTAAAATATGTGTAGTATTTTAACTACCTCTTTCATTTCCTAGCTTTTGTCAAATAAGAATACAATTATCAGAATTAAAAGATAAATGTTTCAGGATACTCGTTATAACATTGCTAGTAACAATCTTGAATTTTGAAACAATCTGAATTTTCCTCCAAACTGTAATGATTAAATGGTACATCTATTGGTCCTTGGTGTGAACATAACATTGAATATTATGCAGATACTAACACAAATGAAGCTGACGTATGTATTGCTTTTGAAGGATATCTAAAATATATTGTTAGGTCCAAAAAGCAAGTTACAGAATATAAATGGCAGAGAGGATAAATTAGGAGTCTGGGATTAACATATATACCTTCCTGTATATAAAGAGATAATCAAGGATCAACTGTATAGCACAGGGAACTATAGTCAATATTCTGTAATAAATTGTAGGGGAAAAGAATCTGAAAAAATATGTATATAAATATATATGTGTATAACTGAATCACTGCTGTACACTTGAAATTAATACAGTATAAATCAACTATAATTTAAAAAGAATATAAATGTATTATGTATTCAATATATGTGCACAGTAATCTTAAAAATATGAACATAATGTTTGGAAATGTATGAGGGTTCATAAATCAAACAGCTATCAGTGATAACATTTGATATTGGAAAAGAAAGAAAGACATTGATTTTATTTTAAGATACATCGATTTATTCTCAATTGTCACGGTGAATAATTCTTTTTGCAACTTAGATCACTGAGAAAAAGATAACTAAATATTTCCAGTTTTTAATTTAATAAGTGATCAAAATTATTTGGCTAGCATACTTACCATATTGGTAATTATGAAAAATAATTGAAAAAAATCCAAAGTGGACCTGTCCAGTTCAAATCTGTGTTGTTCAAGGGTTAACTGTACATCAAATCACTACTCTATAAGAACTCCTTGGACAATATGTCTTCAAAATAATTGCATACTTTACCATCAGCTACAAAGCCCATCACGATCTGCTTCTTGTTTAAACCTCTGGTGGAATCTCTCAAACCCATTTACCTAGTCCAGAGTTTATAAGGTTTCATTTCTGTTCCTCAGGTGTATCAAGTTCTTTCTTAGATCTAGGCAGTTCTGTTTACTATTTCACATACCTGGAACTCTTTTTCTTTCACTCTCTCGTAACTGGCACTTTTTAACTCTCCAGGTCTCAGAATATAATTTACTTCTCCACAGCTCTAAACATCGGAAGTCTGAAACAGATTTCTCTGGGCTAACATCACGGGGCCAGGAAGCTTACACTTCTGGAGACCTGAACAAAGTCTACTCACTAGCTTTTCCAGCTTCTAAGTGCTGCCTGCATTGTTGGCTCCTATCCCTTTCTTCCAATTTCAAAGCTAGCAGATAAACACATCCCAACCTCTATAGAGTTTCCCTGGTAGCTCAGACAGGAAAGAATCTGCCTTCAATGCAGGAGACCTGGGTTTGATCCCTGGGTTGGGAAGACCCTCTGGAAGAGGGCATGGAAACCACTCCAGTATTCTTGTCTGAAGAATCCCATGGACAGAGGAGCCGGGTGGGCTATAGTCAATGAGGTCGCAAAGAATCAGACATGACTGAGAGACTAAGCCTGCACACAGGCAACCTCTTTCTAACTTTGACCCTCCTGCTTGCTCTCATAAGGACACTTTTGATTACAGTGGGCCCATCCAGATTATCTGGGATAATCTCTCATCTTGTGATCCTTAATTTAATTACATCTGCAAAGTCCTTTTCCCAAATAAGGTAACATTTTTATAGGTTCTGGGGACTAGGAAGTGAGCAAACTCTGGGGACCACTGTCCTGCCTACTATATGCTTGACCACCAGTCTTATTTTCTGACCTCTCTAATCACCATAAAACCAACCAGTATACTTTTATTTCAGATATTGAATTTTCTCTGCTAATATTCTGTTTATCTTTTCCTTTAAATCCTTGAACAGTTTTTAAGAGCTGCTTTAAAATGCTAGTCTGCTAATTTCAATGTCTTGACCACCTTGGGGCAAGGCTGACAGATTATTTCTCTTATCTACAAGTCATACACAACTGTAAATTTATAACATGTTTAGAAACTCTGAGTTATTTTATCTTCCTCTGAAGAGTGTGGCATGTGTTTCAGCAGAGAGCAAAATTAGACCAATCATATTGAACTTGAGGAGTGTCACTTTAACACATTGTTAGGATGAGAGTATATGGGTTTTACCCATATTACTTCTTGCTTGCATATAGGTTTTCTTTTTAAAATTGAACCTTTCTGATATTTCAGTAGACAGTCTGAGGTTTTTTGTCTCATCTCTAACTTGGTGAGACTGAAATTCCAATCCTTTTTTCCCTGGCAGTGGGAAGCAGTTGAAATCTTTACCCTGCTTTTTCTAATTTCCAGCTATCCTTTGTTTTTGGCTTCTCTGATTATTCTTTGGTTGTGCTCAGTTGAGAGGACAATTAAAGAATCTGGAGGAAGTTTATATGTAGATATGGCATCCTTCCTGTTTTGACTCTTTCCCTTCTTAGATCAATCCCTGTTCAAGTCTCTAGCTATTCTGGCAGTCCAGACTTCCATCCTTTAACACTTTGTAGTACTCTGTTATTGTGATGGCCCCCAATGAACTATATTCCCCTTTATTCCAGCAATGTATAATCCATTCCTCTTTTTTCTAAACTGGTTCTCTGAATGCTTTGACCAATAGAATGTGGAGTAAGTGTTATTTTACTATCTCCAAGTCTAGGATTTAAGAAAGTTTGCCAAGTTCTATTTCACTTTGGAGCATGTCAGTTACCATATGAGAGAGGTCAACTACTCTGAGGCTGTCTTCTGTGATATGACCACCCACCCAGATGGAAGGGTGACGTGGAGAAGAAACAAGATGCCAGATCAACAGCTCTAGCTGAGCGCCCAGCTGAGAATGAGCACTAACTTGACAGTCATGTAAATGAAGCAGACCCTTGCGTCCTAGTAGAGTTTTCCCAGGTGATACTACTTGGAGCAAAGATAATCTGGCTCCACAAAGCCTTCCCCACCTTGTAGAATTTATTTTCCCCTAAATATTTTCATTAAAAAAAAAAACATTTTTTTTCATATAAAAATAAATATCCTCACTCTTTTAAAATATCAAACACTTACATGGTGGTGGTGGTTTGGTCACTCAGTCATGTCTGACTCTTGCAACCCCATGGACTGCAGCCCACCAGGCTCCCCTGTCAATGGGATTCTCCAGGCAAGAATTCTGGAGTGGGTTGCTATTTCCTCCTCCAGGGGAATCTTCCCAACTCAGGGTTTGAACCTGTATCTCCTCCATTGCAGGCAAATTGCTTAATGCTGGGCCAACAGGGAAGCCCAACACTGACAAACACACACACACACACACACACACACACAAATTGAAATTACTCATATGCTGGTCACACATAACTATTTCTCTTCCAAAATTAATTTCTAATGATATCTGGATTATTGTGTATACTTTCAAATGATTTTACATATATGTATACATTCATATAAATACATATGTATGTCTATATATATTTATATATTTGCTTATAAAATAAGTCAAATTACTGTAAATAAAACAGATTAAAAAATCTATTTGTCTTCTTTATATTTTATATATATATAACATACAAATCATTTTTACACAGTTATCAACATAAATGCAATTACCTTAAGTGTTGTATAATTTTATGTTACACTTTGTATTAAGAATGTACCAGAATTTAACAGAATGACTTTCACTTCACTTCAATACCATTCTATTTAAAATCCTTGTATGGATATGTATACACACACACAGCCACACACTTATTTAGGCATTTATTTCTTTATAATAGATTCTTTTAAGCGGACCTCTTGAGTAAAGAGATTTTAATCTTTTAAGATTTAATGAGGTATTTTAAGTTGCTTTTCATAAGACAGTCATGTGTAAAAGACTTTAATATCGCAAATCCTTACTAACACTTGTGCTTGTGCTCAGTTGCTTCAGTTGTGCCCATCTCTTTGCCAACCCCAGGGAGTGTACCTGTCAGGCTCCACCAGGCAAAAATACTGGAGTGGATTACCATGCCCTCCTCCAGAGGATCTTCCCAACCCAGGGACTGAGCCTGCATCACCTGTGTCTCCTGCATTGCAGACAGATTCTTTACTAGCTGAGCCATCAGGGGCTAGATCCTGTGAATCTTAAATGTATTTGTGTCAGTATTATCAGCAAAACTGGTATCTGCCATTTCAGTTTGTATATGCCTGATAATGAGTGGGTTATGCATTTTATGCATTTCATTGTCCCTGTATAATTCCTCTTGTCACTCAGTGATACTTGAATTTTTTCTAATTTTTAAATCATGATTACAATTTGTCTATTAACTTTTCAGAGATTTCAGACAAATTTTGTATCACAATTATTTGCCTCATATGTTTTTCCAGCAATTTCTCAAAATACGTTGCTTTTTGTTGATGGTGTTGTTTATCCTATAGCATTTTAAAAGTTTTATATAATCAAGTGAAAGTTGCTCAGTTGTGTCTGACTTTTAGTGACCCCATGGACTATGCAGTCCATGGAAATCTCCAGGCCAGAATACTGGAGTGGGTAGCCTTTCCCTTCTCCAGGGGATCTTCCCAATCCAGGGATCGAACCCAGGTATTGAACCCAAGTCTCCTGCACTGCAAGTGGATTCTTTACCAGCTGAGCCACAAGGGAAGCCCTTATATAATCAATGNTCCATGGAAATCTCCAGGCCAGAATACTGGAGTGGGTAGCCTTTCCCTTCTCCAGGGGATCTTCCCAATCCAGGGATCGAACCCAGGTATTGAACCCAAGTCTCCTGCACTGCAAGTGGATTCTTTACCAGCTGAGCCACAAGGGAAGCCCTTATATAATCAATGTTACTATCATCTCTGCCTCATTTAGTACATCATTGCAGCTGAAATGTACCTTCCAGGTTCAAAGTTATGAGAAATAAACACTACCTCTTGATGGGTGGTGTTAAGCTTCCACAACAAAGTGTGGGGCCAGAAATATGACTCTGGATTTTTTGGATAATACAATCTGTCATAGGTTACCTTTTAAAAACTGCTTCTAATAAATAGGTAAGTAAGCAGACAGACAGACAAATAGATACATAAAGACGGGTATTGGAAGGGAATTTAAGATAATATTTTCTCTGAATTTTGCAGATATTGCTTTACTGCTTTCTCAGTTCACTTCTTGCTGAGGGAAAATCTGATGCCCCTTAGATGATTTCCCCTTTGTACATAACCTAGATTGTCTCTGTGTGTTTGTTTGTCTGCATTCTTGTTTTTTTCTTACAGCATCATTTTTTTCATAATTGTACTATTATCTTCTTTGTTCTTATGTTTCACCATATTGAGTCTATTCACCTGATTTTTTTAATTAATTTTTATTGAAGAATAATTGCTTCACTGATTTTTTATTGTGTCTTGGTGACACTTTCAACATGAAGACATGCTTTCCTCCAAAGCATTTTACTCCTCTCTTTTCTTGTTCCTGTCTTTTGGAATGACAATTGGAGTTCTAAATCTATAAGTGTGTCTTCATCTTCCTCTTTGATCTTTTATTTTGCATGCTGTGGTATATATCTTCCATTTAATAACAAAATTTTGTTCTTTTCATAAAAACATGAACCTGCAGGCTGACATTAGTTTTTAGTAACCTCCTTAAGCACTCATCATTTTGATCAATTGGATCAAATTGCCAACATCCGCTGGATCATCGAAAAAGCAGGAGAGTTCCAGAAAAACATCTATTTCTGCTTTATTGACTATGCCAAAGCTTTTGACTGTGTGGATCACAATAAACTGGAAAATTCTTCAAGAGATGGGAATACCAGACCACCTGACCTGCCTCTTGAGAAACCTACATGCAGGTCAGGAAGCAACAGTTAGAACTGGACATGGAACAACAGACTGGTTCCAAATAGGAAAAGGAGTATGTCAAGGCTGTATATTGTCACCCTGCTTATTTAACTTATATGCATAATATATCATGAGAAACACTGGACTGGAAGAAACACAAACTGGAATCAAGATTGCAAGGAGAAATATCAATAACCTCAGATATGCAGATGACACCATGCTTATGGCAGAAAGTGAAGAGGAACTAAAAAGTCTCTTGATGAAAGTGAAAGAAGAGAGTGCAAAAGTTGGCTTAAAGCTCAACATTCAGAAAATGAAGATCATGGTATCTGGTCCCACCACTTCATGGGAAATAGATGGGGAAACAGTGGAAACAGTGTCAGACTTCATGTTTTTGGGCTCCAAAATCACTGCAGATGGTGACCACAGCTATGAAATTAAAAGATGCTTACTCCTTGGAAGAAAAGTTATATTGAAAAGCAAAGACTTTACTTTGCCAACAAAGGTCCGTCTAGTCAAGGCTATGGTTTTTCCAGTGGTCATGTATGGATGTGAGAGTTGGACTGTGAAGAAAGCTGAGCACTGAGGAATTGATGCTTTTGAACTGTGGTTTGGAGAAAACTCTTGAGAGTCCCTTGGACTGCAAGGAGATCCAATCAGTCCATTCTGAAGGAGATCAGTCCTGGGATTTCTTTGGAGGGAATGATGCTGAAGCAGAAAGTCCAATACTTTGGCCACCTCATGTGAAGTGTTGACTCATTGGAAAAGACTCTGATGCTGGGAGGGATTGAGGGCAGGAGGAGAACGGGATGACAGAGGATGAGCTGGCTGGATGACATCACTGACTCGATGGATGTGAGTCTGAGTGAACTCCGGGAATTGGTGATGGACAGGGAGGCCTGGCATGCTGGGACTCATGGGGTTTCAAAGAGTCGGACACGCCTGAGCGACCGAACTGAACTTAAGCACCCATAAAAACTAACATACTCATTACTCTGTTGATACAGTACATACTTTAAAATGTCTACACATGGTTTGGATCAGCTGCTGAATTGTAATTCAAGATCTTCTATACTTTATGTTGTTGAAAATGTTATATTTCAGTTGTCTGTGTGTGTATTGTCGCTTCAGTTGTATTCAACNACCCATAAAAACTAACATACTCATTACTCTGTTGATACAGTACATACTTTAAAATGTCTACACATGGTTTGGATCAGCTGCTGAATTGTAATTCAAGATCTTCTATACTTTATGTTGTTGAAAATGTTATATTTCAGTTGTCTGTGTGTGTATTGTCGCTTCAGTTGTATTCAACTCTTTGCGACCCTATGAACTGTAGCCCACCAGGCTCTTCTGTCCATGGGATTCTCCAGGCAAGAATACTGGAGTTGGTTGCCATGCCCTCCTCCAGGGGATCTTCCTGACACAGGAATTGAATCTGTGTCTCTTATGTCTCCTGCACTGGCAGGCAGGTTCTTTACCATTATACTGTGCTTAACTGCTGTTGTGTCTGTGACCTCATGGACTGTAGCCTACCAGGTTCCTTGGTCTATGGGGATTCTCCAGGAAAGGATGCTGGACTGGGTTGCCATGCCCTCCTCCAGGGGATCTTCCCAACCCAGGGATTGAACCCAGCTCTTCCACACTTCAGAAGGATTCTTTACCGACTGAGCCACCAAGGAAGCCCAGGAACACTGGAGCAGGTAGCTTATGCATTCTTCAGGGGATCTTCCTGACCCAGGAATCAGACTAGAGTCTCTTGCGTTGCAGGCGGGTATTTACCAGCTGAGCTACCTTTACCACCAACACCTATTAATAAATATAAATTTTTTTTACTGTATAAACACGAGCCAAAATAATACATTCTATGAAGTTTGGATATTAGAGAAACATTCTGTCCATTATGGCTCTAATTCCTTAGCATAATCTTTCAACTAATTTTATCTTCTGTTTTGACCATTATCAGGGGTTTCCACTCCATTATTTTTGCTTGGAGAATTCCATGGACGATATAGTCCATGAGATCGCCAAGGGTTGGACACCACTGAGTGACTTTCATTTTCATTTTGACAATTTGGTTACATTTTCCACAACCAAATTTTATATTTTTAGTACTGCTTTTCATTTTGTATCCTAGCTTATTGTTATTCTTGCTAATGAATGTTGTTAATGTACACTCCCTTGCTCCATCTTTTGAAAGTTACTGCTTATATTTATGTTGTCATTTTCTATTTTCCCTTTTAATTCTGTTCAATGTGAGCTATTTATTGTATTTATTCATTTGGTCCCTTTCTTTCATGGTGTTAGTTTTTCTCAAAAGGTAGGTGATTTTAGATGAGCTATTCTTATTTTCTGTTGAGATTCTAATTTGAACAGGCATTTCTTCAAGCCAAGACAGAGTTTTATTTTATCTTTTAAGAAACTTTATCTTGCTTATAGTCTTTGTTGCAGTTTATTCAGGTCTGGTTTTTCTGTCAACTCAATTCCATCTATTTTCTATCTTATAGGAATTCATCAAAATCTCTGGCTTACTAGGTATTTATATCAAGAGAGACAGAAAGTACTCTGCTTAAATATATTTCACTTTATAATTCTTGAAAACTTTTCAAAAATTAAACACATACTTTCATGCAGATGCAATATGCTGTTTTGACCCAGTTACCGCCTATTTTTCAACGTGCTACTATAATCATTAATAAAAGTTTTATATATTTTCATTACACTAATATAGTTCTGATGCCCAATTCCCACGGGTGGATTTTTTTCTCACTTTGCCAATTTTAGTACCATCTGAGTGTACGTGTGTGCTCAGTTGTTTCAGTCATGTCCAACTTTTTGCAACTCTATGGGCTATAGCCTGTCAGGCTCCTGTGTGTATGGGATTTTCCAGGCAAGAATACTAGGATGGGTTGCCATGCTCTCCTCCAAGGGATCTCCCTGCCTCAGGGATCAAATCTTTGCCTCCTGCATTACAGATGGATTCTTTACCTACTCAGCCACCAAGGAAGCCAGTTGAAGTCAATTCTGACACTATCTGTCTGGAGAGAACATCATATCTTATAGGTTAGGGGCTCAATCCTACAAGATGTCTCCTGCCCTTCAGGTGCCAATTGCCAATTCCAAGTCCAAGTTTTCACTTGTCCTCTGACCAACCAGCTATAAACTGGAGCTTATAAAATGTCTCTCTCCTTGGTTTTCATTAATTTGCAAATGCAGCTCACAAAACTCCAAAGCATTTACTTACTATATGACTGGTTTTAGAACACAAAGTGTGTAACTCAGACAGCCAGATGGAAGAGATGCCTAGGGAAGACATGGGGAAAAGACAGGGAGTTTCCGTGCTTCTGAGACAAACAGGTTCTCCAAATCACCATTACCAACCAGGCTTTTAGGAGCTCTATGAAAGAACGGGGATGAATACTAAATGTATATTTCATCTAATTTATATGTATTTATTATATGTAACAACATATTATAAATCATATCACAATTACTTTTTGAAATTATACAGCCATATTAATAATATGATGATTGAAGGGTGGTACTGTTGCAGTACTACTGGCCACAGATCGTGATTTTTAATTCAAATGCAATCGTTTTTTTAACTGAAAGAACTGGATGCCACTTGACATTTTTTGTATTTCCAGTATTTCCAATATTGTTTTTATTTGTAAAATATAGATGCAATCCATGATAGAGATCCAGCTCTGTTTTCCTTAAAACAAATATTAAATGGTAATCTGCATGCCCAAATTATTTCATTCTTGTTAAAATTAAATCTATTTGAAGAAAAAGGGTTTTTTTTTAAATTTTTATATGCACCTTCTATTTCCTGGATGAGGCATTCAGAGTTCATCAAACAGTGACCATTTTCATGTGTTCGATGCTTGTGCCTGGGATGACTCCTCTGCTTAGAGTTCTCCCTCTTCCTTTGCTCACTGACTCACGTTCTTCTTCAAGATCCAGTTAAAGCTGCACCTCCTTATGAAATAGATCCTCTATAGTCCAACCGCCCCCAACTGGGCAACATGCAACTTAGATGTGCTGTATTCTTGCGAGAGCATAGGACTATCATGTGATTTATTGCACTGCATTAAGGGTCTCCCACCTGTGTCTAAGAGCAACTGAAAGTGTGCATCTTTGTATCACTGATGCCTGCTGCTGCTGCTGCTGCTGCTGCTGCTGCTAAGTCACTTCAGTCGTGTCCAACTCTGTGCGACCCCATAGATGGCAGCCCACCAGGCTCCCCCATCCCTGGGATTCTCCAGGCAAGAACACTGGAGTGGGCTGCCATTTCCTTCTCCAATGCATGAAAGTGAAAAGTGAAAGTGAAGTCGCTCAGTCGTGTCCAACTCTTAGCGACCCCATGGACTGCAGCCTACCAGGCTTCTCCATCCATGGGATTTTCCAGGCAAGAGTACTGGAGTCAGGTGCCATTGCTTTCTCTGGCTCTAATGCCTAGTTTGTGACAAAAATTCAGAAACACTTATCTCCTAAGCTAGTTTATTAGCACCTTGAGAGCAGGGACACTGGTTCTTTTGTCTTTGCTTTCCTGGCATAGTAGCAATTATTTGTACCATGCCACCATCTCTCTTGTAAGTGATAACCTGTATATATGTGTGTGTGTGTGTGTGTGTGTGTGTGTGTATATATATATAATTAATTAATTTAATCAGTACAACAAATCCTTGAGATGGCTAATATTATCCTATACATTTTTAAGAGAAAGAAAATGAAGGCACAGAGAGATTAAGTCAACTCTCCAAGTCACACAGCTAGTTAGTGTCAGAACAAATATTCAAACCCAAGGAGTTTGGTTCCAGAGTTTATACACTTAATACTGTGCTTGAACAAGCTTGATGACACTGATTTGATGAATATGTATCAGAAGAGTGTAAAGCATACTGTGAATTCTCAACTTTCACAGTTTCTAAGGGACATTGCCTATTATAATAACTTGTATTTATAAAAGTGAACAGGATAAAGGCACAATTTATTCAAAGTTCTGCAGGAATTTTCCTATGATATTTATTAACTTGTAAACAAGTGTTTTAAAACAATTTTAAATTAAATTTAAGAAAAGTCTGTAACGTGTGCTGCTTATTGGGAGTAAATTTCACCAAGTCACTATCTTTCTAAATCAATGTAAATAATCTAAAACTTACGTTTAGATAGATAGTATCTTAGTATAAAGGAATCTAGTTTATGTACTTTCAGATGTTTTCTTAAATTTCAGGGTAAGACCCACTTATTCTTTGAATAAATAGATATAAATAATCAAATAGAGATTAAGATTCAAGCATCAACTTACATTATATTGCATTGGAAGAAATGTTTTTCTCAACCCTTTAGATAAATGCAGAATACGTACATTTTAAAAATGATCTTTTAAAATCTCCATATTTATGAATATTTGAGATTAATTTCTATACATGTTTTCAACCATACATATCTTGTTTGAGAACAAGTGGAGAAAAACATGTCTTCTTTATTCTGACAAACATTTTATAGTAGAAGCTTTTAAAAAACTGCCGATTTAAATAAATGTTAATTCACTTTTCTTGCATCAGAAATGAACTCATTAACTCAATAAACAAACCCTGGCAAAAATCACACCCTACAACACACACTCACACAGAAAGTTAAGTATGGGCTTGTCTGCATACTGAGGTATTTCAGTCCAGCCGTCCTAACTCTCTGTGCATGGAAGTAATAATATTACATATCCCTAGGTTTATTTCACTTCCTTTTTTTTCTCTTCTCAAGCATTGTCGTAAAAATAAATGAATATTGTTCCACTGTGCATGCTTTTTACACTCCTCATGATGAGAATGGATTCGTGATAACCCATTTATTTTCTTTTCTTCTAACAATCTTTGCAGCAAGAATGAGATGCCTGGATTTTAATGCCTAATATGATCTTTGGAAGACTATAAACTTTTAATAGACTTTTAACATAAAGTGAGGGAAAGGATAAATAGCACGCAAGTCTGCGGTTGGTTCCAGGAAATCCTGATTAACATCCTTCTGATTGTGTTGAGACCACCCTGGATATGTTCTGAAAACAATTGGTTCATTTTATGAACAAATAAATCATAATTGAACTTACCAACTTCCAACCAAATAAAAATCTCCATGAAGAGGAAGGGGCAGAAAAACATACATTTCTTTATGGCAGAAAGTTTCTAGGACATATCCCAGTTTATTTGCTCTCTGCACTATATATTCCTGTTAATTTCATGTGATTATCACAACAGGTTTGGATGACAGAGGTTTTCTTTTGAGACTTGCCCTCTCTGTGAATCGCTGTTGTATAGCTACAAATTAACAGAAAATCAGAAATATTCAACATTGCTTCTGAAATCTCAACAGTAAAATACTGCCTAATTTCAGTGGTATCCAAGCACAGAATTTAAAGCCCCTCCTTGGAAGGAAAAATCCCTTCTTCAAGATCACATTTAGTAATGTTTACTATGTGATTAGAAATTTTGTTTCTATTTCAAAAATTTTTTAAACAAAATTTCAGTATTATAATGCTCATAGCTTTTAAAAATAAGTCAGCCTTTCAAGGCCTGAATGTAACAAAAATGCAAGTGTACTTCGTACCCAAAAAAAAAAAAAAAGAGCTTAGGCATTGATAAAGTGCAAAATGCACAGTCATATATTTTTTAAATTTTCTTTTATTGATTCCTCTTAAAAATATAAAATGAATTTTTATGACTAAAAAGAAAAGAAATGACATCATCTCTTGGAGTGATAAAACACTGCAAATGATTCTTCCAAAATTGCATCGCCCTTTAATGGATTGGAGAAGAAAAGAAAACCGTTAAAAAAAAATTAGTTGGTACTGCTACAATATACACAACCCCCTGAGCTTTGCCTTTTAAATCAGCACTCTGCTGTTAAATAATAAAAGAAAAGTCCCATTATTTTCCCAGCTTCCCTTTGCTTGAAGTGATTGATGTAGAATTTTACTGCCATCCAATGGCAGTTGCCTAATATAGCTCAAGTAAATGTCTAAAGCTTTTTGATCAAATTGCAGTCTGGGGAATTTAACTTATGTACTACACTTGGAACTTACATCAATATATCTCTGTTTGTTACACAGTGAGAAAGAAATATGACTACAGTTTCAATTTATTGTGCATTCTCCAAATTCAATTTAACAGTGAATTACTAATATTGCTGAACATAATTACCTAAATGAATAAATCAACCTAGGCTACTCACTAGAGAGAACATTAGAGCATAATATTAATTTTTACATGCACCTCATCATATTAGTTTAAAAGGTTTCTTTTTGCATTTAACAATCTTTTCCTACCAGGCAAAATGGCCTTTATTAAAAGACTATTCTCAGCTTTACTTCTGTTATTTGGAAGTCATTTGAATCTTTTTAGCTGCTACTGTACATCATATAATTTCTGATTAACATTAAATTGCATACTGTTTTAATTATAATCTCCATTTCTAAATGACTGAGTATTTAGATCATTTCTCAAAAAGGCAAAATAAAAATTATGTCTGATTGGTATGAATGAGTTTGTGCTTTAAATATTCAAGCTTAGTTATTTAAAATTCCCAATTTGTGGTAGAAGAGTTGGTAGGTAATAAACCAATTTTATTTTTAACATTAACTAAAACATACTACATTTGATATCATAGGTAAATTGTTATTACAAATTGATATAATAAAATTTGAATAGCATTTTATAATTTATTTATATATGAATGATCCTTTGCTAAAATATAAAAAGTTTAATTCAGTGATCATTTTAAATATAAGACAAATTCAGATAAATATCTACCTCATTAGGTAAAAAGTCTTGCTAATATTTTTATTCAACTGAATGTTTTAAAGTTTCTGTGTGTGTGCATGTGTGTGTGCGACTGTTTGTATAAAAACAGCCCCAGGCTTTAAATATGTTTTGGTACTCTTGAACATCTGAGACCAATAATTCAATGGAACTGAAACACAATAACTTATTTATTTTAAGTGATTTTGCATTAGAGCACTTAATTCCAACTTTTCTTTCTGTTAAAACCTCACAAAGTTATTGTTTCTCTAAAAGATTTCCAAGTTAAATCCAAAACATTTTTAGAAAAATCCAGGCAGACTTCATGCTGAGAAAGATATTTTTAAGGAGCTTAAAACAATTTGAGGAATCTTGGATGCAATGAGATAAACTGAAGGGCATTTTCTGGTATTAGATGAAATTTGAAGATTCGGTGTTTCCGCAATAGAGGAAGTGTGCCTCTTTATGTGCTGGGAACCATAACATTATAATATCTGATTTGTAAAGGTACTGCAAACTTACAAATCTAAAAAATAATTATGACTTTGACAGATATGGGCAATGAAGAAATATTAGGATAGTAGATAATAATTATACCATCATTTAAATCCTCCTTTCCAATACAAAGTTTTTGGTCTGGCAGCTAGAGATCTCAGTTTTAATCATGTCTATAAAGGGAATTTAAAGTTCACTTTATCTCAGTCACATTATTTACAAGATTAGAAATTAAATCTTAAAGATAGTATTATCAACATAAAAATCAGTGTATTCAGGCATTTTAAGAAGTTTGAATAAATTTACACTAATTCTCATCAAAAGTTCCATTCTACCTATATTATATATATATATATATATATGTATATGTACATATACCTGCATACAAATACATTTCCAGACCATAAAACATTACCTTCAGAAATTTTTACATTTGACCTCATCCCCATTACTAAATTATAGAAAGTTGTGACTGTTTTAAATTCACAAATTACAGATTCATTTAGTTCATATTACTCTATGGATTATAACTGAAGGGTCTCTTTCTTTGCTACCAAATGATCACCTTGTTTAATAAGCATGTTAGCAATTTTTTCTCCACCTGCCTGCATGTTTAAGCAATTAAGCCAAAGCATAAACAGCATCTGTAGTTTTACTACTTAAAACTCATTTGTGAATAGGAACATTTCCACTGATATGATTTCTATATCTCCGCCTGTCATTTTGTCATCTAATGCAACAAATAAGTGAGACAAATTAATTTCTTTATTATACATAAAACACAAAGTTTTGAAATATTTCAGTTACTCAAAACAGCTTGTTTTATAATTATTTGAATTTTCATTAACAAGAGTGCAAAGGACTATTTGAATACTTTTTGCCATGCATTCATTCACTGTAACTTGGAGAAATATCTGCTTTGTGTTTAACCTAGGATAATAAGGGATACAACTCACATTCATGTATTTTGTTTGATGTGATAAAAGGACTGATATGAGAATTGGTATAGGAAAATATTTAATGAATTTGTGATCTCTTTAGCTATCAGCGATGTTCAACACTGTATTGGTTCTTAACTCTAGGAAATATATTTTTAATATGAAATTAATAGCATGTAAATGTACGACATACTATTAATTTCATATTATAATACATGTTCGTATACTAAATCGTTATGCCCATAAGTATTAAGCATATTTACAGTGCCTTTTTCAGATGTAGAGAGTCTAGTAGGAAAAAATAATGCACATAGGCCAAGAGACAAGAATGGGTAAATTTTTAAGCTGTATGTCCTTGCTGATACAAGTATTCTAAGATGTATTTAGCTGTCCCTTTATCTAACACACATCTTGCTGCCAAACCTTTGCTCTCATAGTTTCATTACATTTTTAAAAATAATTTGGACCAAAGCCTGTTTACATTAAATCTGTGATTAGTTACAATATACTGTTTGCTTCCTTTCTTGAAAAGAAAAATCTTACACCATGGGTAACACAATTCCTATGCCATGACACAGAAGTTCCTACAGCTTTCCAATTTCATCAGAAATGGAGAAACCCCGGCAAGACAGCACTGCTGAAGGCTTCTGCCAGCCATCTAATAAAATGATAGCTATTCTGAGTTAAGCATTCTAATATAAGATCCTATCAAACCAAAGAATTTCAGAAGTACAGAGCTTGGTCTTTCTTCCTCCAAAGACAGCATCAAAATCTGATCAAGATAAAAGCAAAAACTTCTGATGAATATACACTACATGATTAAAACCCTAAGTCTCTATGGTTTAAACCTTGAAGACATTTTAATTATCTATTTAACATCTTGCTATTTCTGGAATTCTGACTGAGAATGTTTCTAACAGTATTTCATGGAATGTCCTTTTCTCATACTGAGCCGCTTTTATACTCCAGATGTAAACACGAAAGCTTGCCTTTCATCTTTTTAAACTCCATCACATAAAAGGCAAAAACCCTAAAGACTACTTTTTCATTGAGTCTCCTATATATACCATAGATTATAAAATTAATAACCTCTTTTAAAGTAGGAATCTCATTATTTTATTTAATGTTTATGCACTTCTCAAGAGTATATTTAAATTCACCGATTGTCATGATTTAATTTTATTTCTTTGAGAGGGAAAAGAAAGATATTTTAGATGTGATATATGTACTGAGATGTTGGCTTCCTTCACAGGAATTAAGTCATTACTCAAAATTTTCACTAGTTTTTAATCTTACCAAAGTAAAATGATTATAATGAAAAACTCCTTAAATTTGAGAGTAGTATTTGCTAAATAAATTTTCACTCAGAACAGTTTGTCTCAGCTAAACTAAGCTCCATAAAAGCCTCAAGAAAATTTGAAGTATCATGTTACTAAATGTATCAGTATCACATATTCAGATACTCAAAAGTAACATTGATTTTTTAACAGAGAAAAACATACATAAGTTTTAATATATGCTAGTTTATGATTTTTCTTCATATTTTTTTCATTTTAAATTTTCTTGTCAGAGGTTTAGCTGTACATCTCTGTTTCTCTGAATATGTCTGAAGGTTTAACTGTATTCTGTAATTTTATGTTCATTTTACCTTTGAAAAGATAAAGGGCATACCATAATACATTTTATATTGGCACACATATCCCAGAACGCCACGGTCATGAAACTAACTTTTTGAATTTGGTTTAAAAAGTGGGTAATGTGAAACAATAGTTGTTTCTAAAATGTGCCTAATTTATAATAAGATTTGGACAAAAAAAAAATTCTCATTTGGGTTTATCAGCCTTATGGCCCTGATGGCTACTCATCAGAGACAGATTTCATCTTAGAAGGGGGTATTTGCTAACTAGGATTGAAAGCATCACGGTGGTGGCATGTTCCCAGATTACCACTCGAGATCCATTGCTGGCTGATCAACGGAGCAGCTTTGATTGCAATTTCACAAAGCCAGGTTCCTGCTGTCCTGGCTACAAGGTTTGTTTTCTTTTGTTGGTAGCAAGAGGGGAGGTGATGCTTGATTTTCTACTACCTGTAAACCCGAAAGCTTAATTTTGGCCTAAGGAAAGAAGACAGTTCCTTAAAACTGAAGTGTTTCCCTTAGTTGCATAAAGTGGACAGTAAGAAATAGCCCTTTCTTGTTTTCTTGTTCATATTCCATCTTGAGCTGAACCTTCTTTGTAAGTTCAGAATGGCCTTGGAACCAGAGATCCAGACAACTGAGGTCCAAGGCCCAGAAATGGAGACAGAGCATTCATACAAAAAAGCAATAGCGAAAGAAAAAATGCAGAGGCACCAAGGCACCCACCAAATCAGTTCTCAGCTCCTCTCCCTAACAATCAGGATCTTTTTGCAGCTGGCCATTGTTTTATTTTCTTTTCAGGTCACAAGTTTCTGTCCCATTTCATCTGTGATCTTCTCCATCTTGTCCTTATATAACTTCACTTACTCTGCCATTAAGAAAAGCATGTAGAGGAGTATAAAATATCCAGTAGGTTGTGAAATAAAAGATTTGACTGTAAAGTAATATAGAAATAATGGAAGATAGGATAAAAAGTTAAGTATTCCATTACTGAGAGATCTGAATGACAGCATATGCCTAAATTAGACTTTAAAGAACCACTAAAAGTTGCTTGAGTATGATGTTTATATTTCCCACTTTGGTGTGGCTTGTTTTCAAAATGGATCATATATATTTGATATCAGAGATTATAATTTTTAATATGCTTTGCATCAACATCTTGATTTTCATATTCCAAATGTACAGTGCCTGTCCAACAAACTCTTCTGGAACAGAATGATGACTGAATAAGACCAACTGTAATATTTAGTAAACTAACAGTATGCATTGTGACACATCATTCTCACAAATCTTGTTAATGTTAAAATGTAAATGAATGGTATTTATTCAAATAATTCATTCTAAAACCAACCACATTCATCTCATACAAAATAATTCGTTCAGTGATAAAATTATTGAGAGTAGAATATTTTTTGCTACTAAAAGTCATTCAGTTGTGTCCAGCTCTTGCAGCCCTGTGGACTATAGTCTACTAGGCTCCTACATCCATGGGATTCTCCAGGCAAGAATACTGGAATGGGTTGCCATTCTCTTCTCCAGGGGAGCTTCCCAACCCAGGGATCGAACCCAGGTCTCCCACATTGCAGGCAGATGCTTTAACCTCTGAACCACCCAGGAAGTCCCAAATATAAGTTATAGAAGATATAAATAGATTCTGTCCAAATTTGTCTGAGAGACTTGGCAGCAAAAGCATTACTTACCCAACAGTGTAAGATTATCTAAAACAATGGCTAACTAAACCCTGGAGAAATCATATGTAAGCATTTATATACATGCAAGATGGTCCACTAGCACTTATTCAATATTTCAACTTGGTCACATCCATGCACAGGCCAGGTTCCTCTGGGCTGCTGCCGAGATGGTCTTTGTGTCTAGATCAGTTCATTCTTTTGGACAGCAGTTCCTAGAGTCATTTATGAGTCACTCCCTGGAGTGTGAGTCTAGAACATCTGCCTAAGTGTGTCTCAGTTCAGTTCAGTTCAGTTGCTCAGTCATGTCCGACTCTTTGCAAGCCCATGAATCACAGCACACAGTCTTCCCTGTCCATCACCAACTCCCAGAGTCAACCCAAACCCATGTCCATTGAGTCGATGATGCCATCCAACCATTTCATCCTCTGTCTTCCCCTTCTTCTCCTGCCCTCAATCTTTCCTAGCATCAGGGTCTTTTCCAATGAGTCAGCTCTTCATATCAGGTGGCCAAAGTATTGGAGTTTCAGCTTTAGCATCAGTCCTTCCAAAGAACACCCAGGACTGATCTCCTTTAGAATGAACTGGTTGGATCTCCTTGCAGTCCAAGGGACTCTCAAGAATCTTCTCCAACATCACAGTAGAAAAGCATCAGTTGTTCTGCACTCAGCTTTCTTTATAGTCCAACTCTCACATCCATACATCACTACTGGAAAAACCACAGCCTTGACTATACAGACCTTTGTTGGCAAAGTAATATCTTTGCTTTCTAATACGCTGTCTAGGTTGATCATAACTTTCCTTCCAAGGAGTAACTGTCTTTTAATTTCATGGCTGCAATCACCATCTGCAGTGATTTTGGAGCCCAGAGAAATAAAGTCAGCTACTGTTTCCACTGTTTTCCCATCTATTTGCCATGAAGTGATGGGACTAGATGCCATGATCTTCGTTTTCTGAATGTTGAGCTTTAAGCCAACTGTTTCACTCTCCTTTTTCAGTTTCATCAAGAGGCTCTTAAGTTCTTCTTCACTTTCTGCCATAAGGGTGGTGTCATCTGCATATCTGAGATTATTGATATTTCTCCTTGTAATCTCGATCCAGCTTGTCCTTCGTCCTGCCCAGCATTTCTTATGATGTAATCTGCATATAAGTTAAATAAATAGGGTGACAATAAGTGTATCTAGAATCATCAAAATGTTTAAGTGCCAATGTATCTGTAATGGACAGTGTGTCCAAGCCATAGAAACTTTCTACTGAAGATGGCCTACACAGTCTGCTGTAGGGACGTTTAAGGAATGTTTCCTTAAATTTTCAACCTGGTATGGTTTTTATATGATCACCCTGTTCCTATAAAAATACACACACTCAGTTGAACATGGTGAATATCACTGCTTCATATAAGACTGGTCACTGAAATACACTGTCTACTCAATGAATCACGGTTTTGCCAAGGCCATCAGAATGCTTGTTTATCAGGTGACAACAGTAATAGCAACAATTTATTGAGCACTTACCAGAAATCACATATCAAAGACAGACTTAGAGACAGAAAGTACTTGGGAAAAAAGTAAGTCCACTTGTAGAAAGGTTTTCATCAGATTGCAGATTTTAGCAAAACTAGTAAAATTTTAAAGATAGAAAATCAGCCAAGCATTCATCAGATTTGTAGTGAGTGTTCATGGCAGAAAATCAGTAATTTCCTTATACGATTATTATATTAACAGAGGTTGTCACATATCAGCAGCATCACATTAGAAAGATCAGGATGAAACTACTTTTGTTAGAGAGCCATTCCCAAGAAAGCTCCAGGTTTGGTTCAGTTTGGGTCTAGAGCTAGACAGGATGTTTCTGTTTTCTGTCGTTGTCATTATTGTTTACTCACTTTGTTTCTGTTTGCCTTTTCTCTTTCCCTGATATAGAATATGATGTGAACTCTTCTTCTGTAAGGGGGGCAGGGCAGAGATTATTTCTTCACAGACTTGATACTGGACCTTAATTCACTTAAATTTAACAGTAAGCTTATGATGTTCACAGGGTGCTATTTACTCACTGAATTTAAAACTACACTAGAGGTGAAGTTTAATTTGAATGAGTAATACATTAACTCTTGGTAAATAATTTAGTCCTCTCCCTTGAGAATGATCTAAAATGCCAGCACCCACTTGTACTATATGTATGGTCAATATTATTTTCTGTTTGAGACTCATGATGAGATTATAGGAAAATTAGAAACTAATTAAGCATATAGGACCAAACTTTCCACTCCCTAGTCCATTATATGCAGCCTATTACTCCTCCAGGAGCTTCTTAAACTTCACTTTAACAAGCTGGAAACACATTATGAAGATGAATGTATCAAGGTTCTAATACATATTTGCATATGATTAACAAAGCCAGAATAAAACACTCGCAGAACTATACTTGGTAGCATGTGGTCCTTCTCCTTCTGAGATATCTCTTCCATGCATATTTATTGTTAATAATTATTAACAATATATTGATAATTAAAAATATATCAAAATATATTGATAATATAGCTTTGTACATTAAACTATCTTTAATATTATTGAAAAATTAGTTTAAGAACCTGAATGGAAATAGAAAACTGTTTGTATTATGTCAATTTTACATATTTAAAAGACACGCTTTATTTTTTTCTTTCAAAAACATTCAATAATGAATTGGCTAACACACTAAGACCTCTTTTTGAGCTTGGGCCAATGAGTGGATCAAATTCATTTGTGATAGGCATTTATTTGTTCATTAATAATTAAAGTGCTAGCATTTTTTGAGAATTTGTAAGTTAAGGTCTAGTAGAACCAGGACTGCATTGATTATAAAATGAAAATTAAGTTTTGTCTTGCTCACATTTACATTTTTCCTTTTCATCCCATGTGGTAGAGGATGACAAACATAGTACAGGACTCCGAGCTGGGATATTAATATTGGAGTGGGGAACACAAAGCAAATGGGCTAAACCAGGCTGTTACTAAGTCCTGGAATTTCCATTGCCTTCTGGGATGCCTCCGATGCACCCCTCTTCTCCATCCTCACAGCCTCTACGAGAATTTCAGAAGTATTAAAATAATCACTTCTCACTGGTCTGTCTCCAGGTCCTTTCCATCACCATCTCTTTTCCACATTAACAACAAAGGTTATTTCTAAAACAAGATAAAATCAAATTTAATTTCCCTTTCTAAAAACCACACACTGATTGAGTAAATGCCCAGTTTCAAAGTACCTTATCTCCATTTTCACTTTTCAACTTTCACCACCAGTATCCCTCTCTACCATGCGTGGCTTCGTTCACATATCCTCTGATCTATTTTCTCTTCTTACAACTTTCCTTCTCTTCTCCAGTGCTCCCTATATTCCATAGCCCTGAACATTCTCTTTCTAGTGTTTAGGACGTGACTAAACCTCTTTCCCCCTCCACATTATTAAATTTTAATGTCTTTAAAATGTAGAAATGATTCCTTGTTTTTGAAGATTTTTTAACCTTGAGTAAAATGAATCTTTTATTTCTCTGTACCTTTATTTCTCTCTCCCTCCTTCTCTCCCTTCCTCCTTGTCTCTCCCTCTCAGGAGTTAATAGATAGGTTGTATTGTGCTTGTCTTTCTATAATACTTAAGCAAGTCATGTTGTATGCTAATCAAAAGATGAAACAATATATTCTCAAAGGTCATTTGCCTGTTTAAAGAGTGAGGTACAGTGTTAGTCCCTCAGTTGTATCCACTGTTTATGGGCTTTGCAACCCCACAGACTGTAGCCCACCAGTCTCCTCTGTCCACGGAATTCTCCAGACAAGAGTACTGGAGTGGGTTGCCATTTCCTTCTCTAGGGGATCTTCTTTATCCAGGGATCCAACCTGGGTCTCCCTCACTTCAGGCAGATTATTTACTGTCTGAGCCACCTGAGAAGCCCATAAAGAGTGAATAATGAACAAAGGGAAGACAGTCACAAAGGCAGAGCCACACAGCATCAGTGACAAGGAGATCTGTCTTTGCTGTCACTCACCCAGAAAACTAAAGTTCTCATATGAAGACACGGTTTATTCTAGTGGCTCAGATGGTAAAGTGTCTGTCTGCAATGCAGGAGACCCGATTTCGATCCCTGAGTTGGGAAGATCCCCTGGAGAAGGAAATGGCAGTCCACTCCAGTATTCTTGCCTGGAAAATCCCATGGACTGTGGAGCCTGGTAGGCTACCGTCCTGGGGTCGCAAAGAGTTGGACTCCACTGAGTGACTTCACTTTCACTTTCATGGTGAGAGTAGTTCAACCACAATAAAGTGTTGGGTAAACATTTCAAGGCATTAGGGGGTTCAAGTTATATCCAAATATTACATTGCCAAATGAGTAAAGCTAAAATTTTAAGTATTCCAAGTATGAGAATAGTGTATTTTATGTAAAATAAAGCAATGCAATTAAAATACTTACTTATGTTTTCATCGTGGCTACTACCAAGGTCATCATCACTGTTCTTGTTAATGTTAGTTATTTTGGATTCCACTGTATAGGCTTAATCTAATGCTTGCTTGAGTTAAAGAATGTGTCAGTTGGGCTATGGCCTCAATAATGCTGCATGATCACCCATTCCAGACATGGTAGCATTTTCTAGAATGCATGTATAGTTGACCCTTAAACAACCTAGGTTTGAACTATGAGGGTCCACCTATATCCAGATTTTTTTTTCAATAAGTACATACAGCGGATCCGAGGTTGGCTGAATCTGTGTACAGAGGTTGGACTATGGGACTTGAGCATCCATGGATTTTAGTATCTTCAGTAGGTTCTAGAACCAATTCCCCACAAATACCCAGGGAGGCTATTTCTTGCCTTTGCCTCCACAGATTGGCTGCAGTTTGACTAAACTGGGTTTGGTTTTATCTCAGATTTCTGCATTAGGTCCTCTTTAAACCAATAGCTAACCAAGCTATTTTCTTCTCATGAAGAAAGACAGGAAGGTAAGAGGGCAAGCTACACTTCCCAGCACATTTCCCTGCTTGTGTTCCATTTGCTAATATCTCACTGATGCCTAGCCAGAGTCTCAGTTCAGTTCAGTCGCTCAGTTGTGTCCCACTCTTTGAGACCCCATGAATCGCAGCACGCCAGGCCTCCCTGTCCGTCACCAACTCCCGGAGTTCACTCAGACTCATGTCCATCGAGTCCATGATGCCATCCAGCCATCTCATCCTCTGTCATCCCCTTCTCCTCCTGCCCCCAATCCCTCCCACCATCAGAGTCTTTTCCAATGAGTCAACTCTTCGCATGAGGTGGCCAAAGTACTGGAGTTTCAGCTTTAGCATCGTTCCTTCCAAAGAAATCCCAGGGGGGAGATGGGAAATATAATTCTGTCATGAAAAGGGTGAATATTTGCTAAACAATAAAATTATTGCTAATTTCATCTGACTCGAGGCAGGCAGTGAATACTCAGATTACATGTGAGTATAATATACACATTGCATATATTCCCTGTCCTCCAAAAATCTATACCCTGTGAGCCTCTTCCTTGCTTCTGATTTTAGAGGTGGTCATTCCTCCCAACCTCTCCTAACTTCCTTTAGGGTCAAAGTGAATTGTGCCTTGACTGTAAAGGTTTATTGGTCTTGTATCTTTCAGTAAAGAATCCGTCTACAATGCAGGAGATGCAGGTTTGACCCCTATTTGAATTCCAGAGGAGATCTGGCAAGCTAAATCAGACCATGACTTAGTGACTAAACAACAATCCTGCAATTTGTAATTTTAAAGGTTGCTATGCATGTTACTAGTATGTGTGGCATTATTTTTATGAGAAAACATATGCTATAGTTATATATGCATGCATGCTAAGTCACTTTAGTCCTGTCTGACTCTGTGACCCTATGGGCTGTAGCCCACCAGGCTCTTCTGTCCATGGGGATGCTCTAGGCAAGAATACTGGAGTGGGTTGCCATGCCCTTCTCCAGAGGATCTTCCTGACCCAGGTATCGAATCTAGGTCTCCTACACCTCCTGCAGTGCAGGCAGACTCATTTACCGCTGAGCAACCAGGGAAGCCCCTATATATACATACATACACATATTTTATATATATATATATATATATATAATTTATTTAATTAAATACCATCAATGGCTAATAATTTAAGTTAACCATGAAGAATTGGAGAAGTTATCAACATAAGTAGTAAGTATTTCTCGGTCAAATGCACAGTAATTTGATCTGTTAAGATATTTTTCTTATTGAAATAATTATATTAGGACTTATTTATGAGGAATTTTATTCTCAATGACCAAAGCAGTTGTCAAAAAGATCAGAATATAACACTACACTAATTCCATTTGATAGCTTTTGACATTAATTTGTCTTCTAATTCTAAAATGCCTTCTTATTTTCATAAAGATATGCATGGCAACCTAATCTGTTTTCTACCTTTTTTAGGACTTGTTTTAATAATGGCCCAGAAAATTAAATTTATGTATTTAATAGTATTATTGTAGTCCCATTTTTATAAGTAGGCTTAATGTCATTTAAATGATGATACATAATATGCAGACACAAGAATAGTCTTGAGCCTTTACTAATTTTGCTTAGATGTTATGTATAGTTTCTTGTAACTAAAGAGCCTGGAATTAATCAACACATCATAGATTTAGAGAATTAAATATCCCAAATGAGAGGAATATATTTCCCAGATCCGAGATCAAATAAGTTACCATGGAAAATTATTAACAAAGGCCTCATTTAAGAGGATTTCAGACACTAAACTATGCTTAGTAGGATTAGTAGCATAATGCAATACAAGGGCACTGAATAAGACTTTATGATTAATGTTCTGTTGTGGATGCAGGTAGGCTCTTGATTCCTGCAGCAAGAACTGTGCCGCATTCAAATGTGAGTGAATTGCAGGGAGGCACTGTAGTTTTAGAGGAAAACCTGACAAGTAGAATCAACGCAAGAGCAGAGTCCCAGATTTGCCTGCAATGTTCTATGATCTATCACAAAGTGGTTATAAAATGATAAGACCAGACAGCCTATCTTTTCTTGAATTTGATGTCACAACTACAATATTGCCTTAAATTTAGCTGTTCTGACTCTAAAAGATTAAATTCACTACTGTTCAAGACTTAAAATTTAATCCGAAGATTCTTTAACATTACAAAGAAACATAAAGTTACCCTAAGTTAAAATCGATTAATGGACATTGAAATAACTACAAAGACTTCTGAAATTCTTCTTCAGGTTGGCATAAATGAAAATATTTCAGGATTTCATTTTGGTTTGTGCTCTTTACTCCATTAGGAGTCCCAAGGAGTAAAGGAATCAAGACAGATTTACTTTTGCTATAAAAAGTACGCACTTTTCATTGGAGGTAATGAATTTCTGAAAGAAGAAATTTTCTAATTCCTAAATACCTGACTAGTGGCATCATTTTTCATATATAAGCCTTTTTTCACTCATCATGAATTATTCATGTACCTACCTTAATTTTAATTACCAACCTAACAGACTTAAAAATCACACTGTACCTAAAAATATAAACTGTATCACACTGAAGTTGAGAATGCATTATTCTTTATACATAATTGCTATCATGCTGAGGTTGGGTTGCCACCTTTTCCTGTGAAACTACGAAGAGGTTCTGTATGTATGCCTTCAACATATGCACATGTTAGTTAAAAACAGACCCTTTTGGCAACCTTCTGTCTTCTAATACTTTTCATCCTGGGTTTATTAGTTTTACTTTGGAAAACGATTCAGCAGTTACTACTACTAAATAGAAGACATCTCACCAGATAATTGAGTCAGTAATTCACAGGAAGGACAGAAACTAGGCTTTAAAAACTGCAAGTTAGAGGTCCTTCTAGGAGTTATTAATAGCTCTAAAGCTCTGGCATAGTTCGCTAGAAATGCAGTAGATCCATATGCTAGCCTGTGCAGGACTGCCTCTGTGGCACTGCCTCGAGTAAAGACTATTCAAGACTGATACCAGTTTCACTTATTCCAAGTATATACCCCTGAGCCAGTGAAACAACTCTTTTTAAATGGTGTGGGTTACCTTTCCATGAAAGAGGGAAACCAGGATTGCATTCTGTATTCCAAATATCCTGTATTCAACTCTCCCAAACACATTCAAACGAATACTCATTTCTTGGCAACAGAAAATACATTTTAAACCTTAAATTTCTAGGTTAGATGTAAGTATGCTATTAAGTGTTAATCAAATGTCCTCTTTACTGATAGTGTTTTTTTAAAAAATTATAAATTGTTTATTGACTCTATAAGTAACTATCAGAACTTGAAGTACTGAAAATCATTTTTGTATTATTGATAATAAGATGCTTGAAAAATATGTCAAGATGTAGTCTATATATATATATGTATGTATAAATGTAGTATATATATATATCAGGAAGCTTTTACAAAGACTCAGGATTACAGGTTAAATGAGTGAACTGTATTATGAAATCAGAAGAACAAATTATAGAAAAGTACTTTTAGTAGGACATGATTTTTGTTAAAATATATACATTAACCCATTTAATATTTGCAATAACCATGTGAAGAAAATATTATTATTATAATACTTATTTACAGATGGAGGGAATTAAGTACAAGTAAATGTTTTTTAAATGGCCAACGAACCAAGATTTCAACCCAGGCAAACTAGTATCAGAGTATAATTCTCCTAATCCAGTCACTCACTGCTTTTTTAGAAGAGTGATTTTACAGAGTTAATAAAAAGGAAAAAATATATATATATACTTTATTAAGATGCAAAGTATTTCAATATTCAACTTATAGAAACATATTTCAAAAAATTCTCAAACTGATTTGTAGCAAAATGTACTTCTGTACTTTACTCTGACTTCAAATCAATCTCCTCAAATTATTCCAGGTCATTTGAGGGGAATATTTCTGGCTGTAGGCTGTCTCTTCTAATAATAAAATAAATCCTTCTCATAACAACAACAACAACAACAAAATGATAAAAGGCATGAACATGTAAAATCTACTCACATCTTGCCAAAACTACATACATCTCTTTTAGCCATTTTTAATATAAAAATTGTACTCTTGGAGAACAGGTCCTAAATTTGTCAAGACAGAAAGACAATATTAGAGATATTGGTTTTTGTTTTTTTTTTTTTTGTTTATTAATTACTTGGATGATAATCTTCATGGAACTCTGCAAAGCAGAAAACAGAACACCAATAAACTCTGCAATTAGATCCCTTTGTTCCATTCTAGAGAACCTGAAAACTTTCAGGTGCTTTATAGTTTGCATCTCTTGTCAGTCTTATATTCCTTTTGGCAATTAGATGCCAACCACCCCCAGAATGCTTAGCCATTGAAACATTTATTCTTAAATTCCACTGCAATTAAAAACATCTCCAGTTAAGATACATAGATTAAAGGACAGAGATTTATTAAATAGTGAGATTGCCCATTTCCTACTATAATTTCTGTTACCATATATTAGGAATATTCAGTGCATTTTTAACTTATATTGTTGACTAAAACTGACCACCAACACTATGTTCCAATTTTGTCTCAATCTTTCAAGCTATTGTAAATCTGAAACTGTATAGGAAAATTCCTCNCTCTAAGATTTATTCTGACAATAACTGAAGTCATTTTAATGGTACCTAAGTAATAAATTTGAGGTATATTTACTAAAGCTTTTGAAGTTTTGATCAGACTTATCATTCAGTTAAAGGAATCTCACAAACATTGTTGAAGGGGAACTTTCCCACTAGGAAAGGGCAAGTGACTGATGAGGTTCAAACGTAAAAGCATGTAGAAGGTGAGGAAGTCAATTAGGGAAGAGGAGGTAAATGAAAATCTATGGTAGTGTTTGAGAGTTTTTGATGAATATCTGGGCTCAAATCAAACATTAAGTGTGATATAAAGACAGAGAATTGATGGCCCAAGATCAACCTTGATGCCAGAGTAAGACAAAAAGAGATGCTTGCCACTGTGGTCTCTCCTAAGAAAGAGTTTACAGAAAAAGACTGGATTCTAAAGAAATGGTACATAAATTAAAATGCTGAGATGGAATTGTAATCAATATAACTAGATGTCACTGAAGAGATAAAGCCATGAACAGAAAAATGAACCATACTTTACAATCTACAGAGACATAGTCAGGTGTTCCATAGGGTGCAAGGTGGGTCTGGTTGAAGCCAGAAACTATGAACAATGCACAGATGCACCAAAAGATTAAGACCTAAGCATAGCACTATAGTATGCTTCCCCTCCCCTACACCTCACCACCACACTACTGCACTTCCTTTTACCCAGTAGATCACATCTGTCTTTCAGCAAAAGAGATTACAGTGCATACTAAAAGGCATTTTAGTCTGAATTGTTTGAAAAGACTTAAGCATAAGAACCCAGAATTGAATATGGCAAGAATGTTGCAATTGTCAGACCAAGAATTTAAAGCAAAAAAACACCATGATTAATATGCTAAGGCCTCTAACAGAAAAAGTAAGCAATATGCAAGAAGAGATAGATAATGGAAGCAGAGATGGAAGATGAAAGTTTGAAATCTTGAACTTAGTTAAACAAAGACAGTAAAGCCTATCGATAAAATGAACTAAGACTTTGAGATCAAGCAGAGGTAACACACTGAAAATTCTGAATTGCTAAAGAGATATTCTGTTACTAATTTTCTCTGAGAAATGCCAGGAGGAAAGANTAATGGAAGCAGAGATGGAAGTTGAAAGTTTGAAATCTTGAACTTAGTTAAACAAAGACAGTAAAGCCTATCGATAAAATGAACTAAGACTTTGAGATCAAGCAGAGGTAACACACTGAAAATTCTGAATTGCTAAAGAGATATTCTGTTACTAATTTTCTCTGAGAAATGCCAGGAGGAAAGATTTATGAGTATGAGGCCAGAAAGAGCTGCTTAACTGAACTAAAAAGAAATTAAATTACCTTAACACTAATTTTAAGTTATTCTTAAATTATCTTTAATTTATACCAAGTTTTTTACACAAACACAACATATATATTTTAAGTGACTTAGAGGGTTGCCTTCTGTATAAAGACTGTACAAAAATATTTCCATTTGTTCTGTATTAAAAAAAAAAGGAAGGGGGACAAGAACAGAAAAGAAAAGGAAATTAGATTTCAACAGAAATAGGGATGAGTCTGTACATTGTCACTGGGAAGTCTATAAGGGCTAATGTTACATGTATATGAATAAGATGCTGAAAAATATGTCTTAAAGCTGTATTTGCAAAGTAAGCACTTATTTACTTAGTTTACATATGATATACAGGTTGAGGAGTGCTAGGTAAGCTACCACTTGCCCCTATACTGATCATGTACCATATGCTGAGATAAGGCTGTCAGAGGTGGTAATATTAGACACTAGGTGTTCTGTGAAACATTCAGAGCAGGTACTCAGTTACACACTTATAGGTATTAGAGAGAGTGCAAAATTATTTTCAAGGAAGCAGCATTCTTTGAGTCATATAAAGAATACCTCCTCCCCTGGAACATCCAGATCTCAGTATATTATTTGGAGTGCATTATAATTCCCAGTCTTGTGGGGCTTTGTAGCATAGCAGAGAATGTCAGACTGAAAGAAATAGTGGAGAACTATCATGCTAATAGGAGCTAGCTCTTGGTTTTTATAAAAATCAAGGAATATTGGAGATGAGAGTTCCCAAGATGGCAGAATAGGAAGACCCTGATTTCACTTCCTCTCATGGGCACATTGAAAGTACAACTATTTACAGAACAACTATTAACAAGAATGGAGAAGAAAATGGCAATCCACTCCAGTATTCTTGCCTGGAGAATCCCATGGACAAAGGAACCTGGGGCTACAGTCAATGGGGTTACAGAGTTAATTACTACTGACGTGACTTAGCACAGCATGTTAACAAGAAAGACCAGAACCTACCAGAAAAATCTTCTGTAACTAAAGACATAAAGAAATAACCTCAAAAATGGATAGGAGGAGCACAGTTGCTGTAAAGTTAAAACTCACACACTTAGGTAGGCAATCCACAAATATGTGAATAATTAGAATAACAAGAGTTCTCCCAAATGAGAAAGAGAGGCCCACACTGGGTTCCTCACTCTGGGGGCCTTGCACTGGGAAGATGAGTCCCCAGAATGGTTGGTTTTGAAAGCCAGTGGGGCTCACTTTTAGGAGAGGCAGAGAGCTGTGGGAAAAAAAGGTTTCACTATTAAAGGGCATAAGTAAAATTTAATACAGTTCAGGAAAAAGAACAAAAGCAGTAATTTGGCAGGAGCCTGGGCCAGGGCCACCTGTTGACCTTAGAGAGTTTCTCAGAGAAGCAGGGGGGCAATTGGAGCTCATCTTGGAGACATGGACACTGGTATCGGCCACTTTGAGGAGATATTTCTTCCATATGGACACTAGAGCTAGCAAGTGCCATGTGGGAATCCTCCCTCCAATTTACTAGTATCAGGACCTAGCTCTGCCTCTGCCCATCAGCCAGCAGGCACAAGTACTGGGACATCAAGCAACTAACTGGGTGGGAACACAGCCCCACCCATCAGAGAACAAGTTGCTTTAAGATTCTCTGATTCCAAAGCCACCGGTGGACACATCCCTGTCCACTAGAGGGCCCAGGGCATGGTCCTGCACACCAGTGCACAAGCACTGGACCCAGGATGCTCAGGGCCCTGTAGCAGAGACCCCCCAGGTACCAGTTCTGCTTACCAGTGGTTAGAAACCCATAAACTAATAAAACACTCTCAAAGGACTTCCCTGGCTATCCAGTGGTTAAGACTAAACTCCCAATGCAGGGAGACTGGATTTCATCCCTGTTTGAGGAACTAGAACCACATTCCACAACTAAAATCGAAGATCACATGTACAGCAACTAAGACAGCACAGTCAAATAAATTAAAATAAGTGAATATTTTAAAAAGATTCTCACAATATATATTCAAAAATTTACAGAATGGAAGACAGAAATTTATAGTTCTATAATAATAATGACTTCACAAACCACTTTCCAGACTAGATACAACAAGGTTGAGGGGAATAGACAAAAGAGCATAGTAGAAAGACCCTGTGCTCATGGGGAAGACCCTTCCCCATGTGCACACCAAATTCACAACTATTTACAGAGAAACCATCAATAAGAATGATCTGAAGAGAAGCAAAAAATATTTTCCACAACTAAAGATATTAACAAGGAACTGCAATGAGATAGAAGGAGAAGCTGAGATAATATAATCAAGAGCCTCACTTTTGGGTAGGTGACTCATAAAAAGGAAGATAATCGCAATTGCAGAGATTCTCTCCAAGAATTGAAGGGTCCAAGCTCCATGTTAGGATACTTCACAAGGAAAACAAATCCCCAGAATATCTGACTTTGAAGACCAGCAGAGCTTTGTATAGGAGGACTGGAAGAGACTGAATGTACACCTATAAAAGATTCACACAAGCCTTCAGATCCTCTGAGACCCAGCATGGAGGCAGTAAATTGAAAGAATTAAGGCTTTACTCTTAAAGGGTAGAAGTAAAATTTAACACACTCCAGGGCCCAGAGCAAAAGCCCACTAATGATCCAGCACTAGTCCCTGGGCGTCTGAGGGTTCCACAGCCAGCTTCCTCATGACCCAGACTTGCCCATCAGCAACCAGTAGCCTTTGTACAAGGCAGGGCTTGGCAACCACTCAGACTGGGGGCAGCCTCACCTACCAGAATGTCCACAGGAGTCAGTTCAATACAACAGAAGGATGCATATAGCCCACAAAGGGGATACACCTAGAGTATATATAGCCCTGGTGACCAGAGGGGAGTGTGCTCCTGGGACATATAGGACATTTGTTATGAGAGGCTACTTTTCCAAGGTCAGGAAACACAACCAACCTGCAAGGTACACAGAAATAAAAACAGCAAATTAGGCAAAATGAAGTGATAGAGGAATATGTTATAAACAAAAGAACAAGGTAAAACCTCAGAACAAGAACTAACTGAAGCAGAGATAGACAATCTACCAGACAAAGTATTCATGGTAATGATTATAAAGATAATCAAAGAACATGGAAGAATAATGGATGAACAGAATGAGAAGTTAGAAGATTTTAGCAAGAATGCATAAGAACTACAATAACTGAAATGAAAAATATATTAGAAGAAATCAACAGCAGTTTAAATGATACAGAGGAACAGATCAACAAGCTGGAAGACAGAACAGTGGAAATCACTGAAGCTAAACAGAAAAAAAAAAGAAGATTAAAAGAATGAGGGCAGTTTAGGAGATCTCTGGGTCAACAGAAATCATACTAGCATTTTCATTATAGGAGTCTTTGAAGAAAAAGAGAGAAAAGGATGGAGAACATATTTGAAGACCTAATAGTTGAAAACTTCCCTGCATGCAAAAAGAAACAGATTTCCAAGTCCAGGAAGCACAGGGTCCCCAAAAAAGGTCAACACAAAGAGGACCACATCAAGACATATTATACTTAGAATGAAAAAAAAAAAACTAAACTAAAAATAGAGAATATTCAAGTACATATGGAACATTCTCCAGGACAGATCACACACTAGGCCACAAAACAAGCCCAAGTAAATTCAGGAAAACTGAAATCATATAAAGCACATTTTTCAACCACAATGTCAAGAAACTAGAAATCAACTTCAAGGGGGAAAAAATGGGAAAAAAAAAAAAAACAACACAAACACAAGGAGATTAAACAATATACTACTAAAAAGAATGGATATTTGAAGAAATAAGAGTCGAAAATGACTTGAGGCACATAAAAAAGAAAACAGAGTGATCCAAAAATCTATGGGCAGCAAAAGTGGTTCTAAGAGGGAAATTTATAACAATACAAGCAAGAAAAATAACAAATCAATAATCTTACCTTGCAACTAAAGGAACTAGAAAAAGAAGAACAAAACCTAAATTTAGTAGAAGGAAAGAAATCATAAAGATCAGAGCAGAAATAAATGAGACTAAAAAATAAAACAATAAAACAGTTCAATAAAAGTAAGTTGGTTTTTTGAAAAGATAAACAAAATTAATAAATCTTTAGCTAGATTCATTAAGGAAACAAGAGGACCAAATCAAAAAGATCAGAATTGAAAATGGAGAAATTACAACAGATACCATAGAAATACAAAGGATAATTAACAGATTACTATGAACAATTATATGGCAATAAAGTGGACAAATCCAATAAATGTACAGTCTCCCAAGATTGAACCAGGAAGAAAAAATAAAGAAATCAGTTACCATTAACAAAACTGAATCAGAAAAAAACCTCCCAGGAAACAAAAATCTCGGACTGGAAGCTTTCAAGGTGAATTCTACCAAATATTTAAGGATGAGTTAACATTCATTCTTCTCAACCTATTAAAAAAAAAATTGCAGAAGAAACAATACTTCCAAACTCATTCCATGAAGCCAGCAATGCCGCACTAACAAAACCAAACAAAGATATCGCAAAAAAGCAAAACTACAAGCCAATATCACTAATGAAGGTAGATGCAAAAATCCTAAACACAACATTTGCAAACCAAATCCAACAATACATTAGAAGGATCAAACACTGGATCAAGTTGATTTATCCCAAGGATGCAAAAACGGTTCATTATCTGCAACTCAAACAATATGGTACACCATATTAACAAATTGAAAAGTAAAAGCCATATGATCATCTCAATCAAAGCAGGAAAAAGTCTTTGATAAAATCCAACATCATTTACTATAAAAACTCACCACAAAGTAGATATAGAGGGGAATACACCTTAACATAAAAAAGCCCATTGGCAACATCATATTCAATGCTGAAAAGCTGAAAGCATTTTCCCTAAGATCAGGTACAAGACGTGGTTGCCCACTCTCATTACTTTTATTTAACATAGTATTGAAATCCTTAGTCACAGAAATCAGACAAGAAAAAGGAATCAAAATAGCAAGGGAAGAAGTAAAACTGCCACTGTTTATAGATGACACTATAAAATACATAAAACATTCTAAAGATACTAGCACAGTCTACTAGATGGAGCTTATCAATGAATATGGTAAAGTTGAAGGGTACAAAATTAATACATAGAAACCTGTTGCATCCCTACATCTTACAGAGAACTATCAGAAAAAGAAGGAAGCAGTCCCACTTACAATCACATGAAAAAAAAAAAAACAATGGAAGTAAAAGATTTGCACTTGGAAAACTATAGGACACCAATGAAAGAAAATGGAAATGACACAAATAGATGGGAAATATATATTTTCTTACACATAATTTTCTTAAAAGCCTGAATAATTTTACATTTATTGGAGTTGTCACCTTCAGACACTGATTATTTTGGAGAAGCAATCACAGAAACCTGAAAAATCAAGATCTGATGAGAAGCCCTAAATAAACCAAGTTTCAGAACCCTGGATCTAAAAAGCAAGGAGTTTTCAACATTAACAACCCAAATACTATATTTCTTCTCTACTGAGAAATTTGATGTTGCACGTATTAAAACAGAGTGGGAATATTAAAAATAATAATAATAACTGGGTTAAGAGAAGTCACTCTCGGATGAGTTAAACTGACATACAAATACAAAAGAAAAGGATACAGAGAAAATATCATCTAACAGAACTTAGAAAAATTACTTAATGTTTGGCTATATAATATTGCCACTAAAATAATTTATGGGTGTGTGCTCAGTCATTTTAGCCGTGTCTGAGTCTTTGCAATGCCATAGACTGTAACTCACCAGGCTCCTCTGTTCATGGGATTTTCACTACAAGAATACTAGAGTGGGTTGCCATGCCCTCCACTAGGGGATCTTCCCAGCCCAGGGATCAAACCCACATTTCCTGAGTCTTCTGCACTGCAGGTAGACTGCTGAGCCACTGGGGAAGCCTGTTAGTAGTTTTATACATTTACATCTAGCATGTGAGTGACTTCACTGTTTACATTTGAATACCTGATCAAATATATTCTATACAATTTTATTATTTCTGAAATTTGCTAGCTAATAGCTAGTTGTCTCAATATCTCTAAGTAATCTGTCTTTTCCCATTAACTTTAACATAAACTTTATATATATTTCTTTGGCTTGTCCATCAAAGTTGACAAAGGCCTGGGGTTGTTCAGGCCTTAATTGTGGTTGGTTCAAGGTGCAGGCATTTTCAGGGCTTTAAACACCACTTTTAAACTGACCACTAAACAAATTCACATCTCCAGGACATATATATATATTTAATTAATTTAGTTTAACTGGAGGCTAATTACTTTACAGTATTATTGTGGTTTTTGTCATACGTTGACATGAATCAGCCATGGGTATATACATGACAGATCTTGGACTGTCAAATGGGACACATTCAACTTTTTACTTTACAAATCAACATATCAAAATAAAATGTTTTATTTTGCCCATAAAACATGGTTCCTCCTTTGATATTCCTCTAGCTCAGGAATTACCAGCACCATACATCCAGTATTTCAAGCTAAAATTGAAAGAAATAATCCTTGGGGCAAACTTCTCTTAGGAGTTCTTTCTCCTTCTTGCTGAACCCTTCAGTTCTAGCTCTGTGCCCTGAGATTTATATAGGCACAATAAATAATGACTGCCTCTTAAATAATCTACAATTATCCACTTTTTGTTTTACAAGTCATGTCAATTTCTTCACATAATATCTGGATCTCCGAAAAGTCAATATTGGAGTAAGTATACTACTTTGCCAGAATATTCTTTTCTTCATCACCAGGAAGGCATTTCTCAAAAATATCCACACCAACTTATACACAGTACCTAATTTAAATTGGGTCTTTTTTTTTCAGGGAAAAACACAGGGCAAATATAATTAATTGACATTATTCTATCATATAATTTTGTAACCACACTTTCAAGCAATATATATTTTTAATCCCATTTCACAAACCTCAAATCTAAGACTTAAAATAGTTAGCCAACTTCTCAAAATCCATTGTCTGGCTACAAAATTGACTTCTTTCCAAAATGTTAAGTTGGCTCCCCATAAGAGCCTTCTCAACAATCAATGAAGAATCAGAAATACCCTTTCTTCAAAATCTCCCAGCTGAGCCAAAGTCTAAATTTTCATGTGCAATCTCACCAAAGCTCTTACAATTTTTAACTACTGCTTCAATGACCTATCTATTCATCCCATACCTGAACATCTACCTTAACACAAAAAAATTTAGAAATTAATAAAAATAAGAACTCTTTTCAATATAGCCTCTGACATCTCAACCTGCTTTCCTATAGTTCAGGAATACCTGAAGTTCAAAATGTCAGTCTCCAGGTTTTCAATATAATTTTTGTGGCAGTGGAACATTTACAGGGGTTTATTTTGCCACAGTGGTAAAATATTTGTGTTAACTACTGCAAGAAATAAGCATTAATTAACATATGAGTATGTAGCCAGAAATTTTGTGTACCCAATGAAAATATTCAGCAATATGTTTCTTATTGTTTGCTAGGTTGCAAACCTATAGGTTTCTGACTGTTATGAAATACTGGATGGATGAAGTATTATTTGCCAAGATTGAGAAAGGATAAGAAGGTAGAAGATTTGGGAAGGCTGGGGGTAGGAAGAAGATACATTTTTCTGACTTTAAACTTGCTTTCCACTGTTTTTGTTGTTTCTGCTAGTGTGTCAGAGCACAGTTGCTCAAACTTTCTCAAAGATAAGAACTACTTGAATCTTTTTTAAAAATCCAGAGTTCTAGGTACTTCCCTTGGACATTCTAACCCTGTGATCTGAAGTGAAACTTGTAGAACCTGTATTTTTAACAAGTGTATTGAGAGGTTATTGATTACCAAAAAGACAACCGTGAAATATTTAGTGGACCATGTAGGAGCTATGTAGTTAACAAGTAGGTTTTCCTTTGTTTTTGATTTTTTTCTGTAAGAGTAGGATGTTTTGTTGAAATAGCTATTTAAATGTATCCTTCATTGTTGTTATTACTCACTAAGTTAGGTCCAACTCTGCAACCCCATGGATGGTAGTCCATCAGGCTCCTCTGTAGAAAGTGGGTTACTTTCACTGCACTCCAACTCACTGGAGTGTGTTGTCATTTCCTACTCCAGGGGATCTTCCTGACCCAGAGATTGAACCGGCATCTCTTGCATTTCCTACATTGGCAGGCACTTTCTTTTAGCCTCCAAAAAAAAAAAAAAAATTGGAGTTTTTTAATGAGTATCTTTAAAAATATTTTGCTGAAATGGCAAAACACTTTAATTCATTTAAAGTTAGAATTATACCCTCAGAATGACTTCTGAGTTGGCTTTTTAGAAACCTTCGTATCAGTGTTCTGAAATTTATCTTGGATATCCATGAAACTTCAGACATACACTATTAAAATATACATGGAAAAATTAATAATATTCAAAAAATCTCAAACTAATTCTTAAACAAGAATAAAAGGTATCTAACATAAGAGAAAAAAGAGGATATATACTTAAAAAGAGAAAACTCTTAATGACTACTAAAAATGAAAAGATGTTCTAACACACTAGTAATTAGAAAGATACAATTTAGAGCTACATAAAGTTCCAATTTTCAATAGCTTCTTGGCCTTTTGGCTAAGATCAAGTGTAATATCTGTTCTTATCAGTTTAATATCTGATACGTCCTCTATCCAATTAGTAAGGTTAGGGGACTATAAATTGTATTATTAAACTGTGACTCTTTAAAAGTAAAACAGTATACTAAAATGTAAAGTTGTGTATTATTTAATATATTTATTTACAGACTATTTTTATTACATTGATGGACCTATAAATCTGTTCAAAACAGCTTTTAAAAATGAAATTCTTCAAAAATTTTAAACTGTAATTGAAGCAGAAGGGAAAAATAGCTTTATATTTCTTATTTAAGTATTAAAAACAGCAAGCAGAATAATTATTCTGGAAAATATTTATATACTTAAAGCTGTCAGTCAATTTTGTCTGGTTATTTTCTTTAAAATGTATTTCTCTTATAATAAAGTTGATTATTGATTTTTAATAAAATCATCTGCAGTCATTTCCAAATTTGTTTCCAAAGTTTTCACCACCACCAGGAGTTATCATCAGTGTTTAGCTTCTTAACTGAATTTTACAAAGCATTGATAACATTGTCAAGGTTTAATTTCTAGCAGAATAAACTTTCAAAAGCATTATTTTGGTTCCATTAATTGGATGCTTGATCAAACCATTTTTAGATTTAATTTCCTATGTGAAACATCTAAATGGCATTATTCCACTGCTTGTGATCTAATGGAGCTAACATATCAGCTCTTGCTGCATATTTCAAAAGTACTGAAAAGATCTGGAATGAAAAATAAATACAATTTACTTAAGAAAGCACTAATTTGATCCAAATGAAAAGCCATGCTTCTCAGAGTGGTATGCTCATACATTTTCTCCAAATTCACAAGTTAAACATATGAAAAGGACATATTTAGGCAGTTTTCTTAATGTAACTAGTAACTTTTGAAACCCCACCCAATATGTGTCTTCAGATTTGCATCTTCTGGGTGTCAGGAAATCAGTGTTAACCTTTATGGCTTCAATAATGGATAGAAAATGCCAATAGATAGGTTATACTAGTTTTATGGTTGCCCTAAACTTTCTGGAAAGGGAAGTTCATTGCTTGCTTTTTAATTAAACACATTTTTAAAAACTCACTACTGAAACATTATTTCAAAGTAAGTGACCAATAAATTAAAGTGGAGGTGTCTGAGAGATGATAAAACCACTCTAGCAAGACCAAGTAAGACTCACTGTGTGTGCTCAGCTTCTATTTTCTGCACATTATTCATATTTACCTAAGCTCTTATTTCCTTTGTTTTCTCCAAACTCAGCATATGGTGGCCTGCCAGTTTCATCTAAGTGGACAGCATGAAAAATTGTGTCCAATGCTCACCCCACCATCATGTAAGATTGGAAGGAATTAGCTGTTCCTGGCCACTGCTGACCCAGGGCATATTGTTTTATCATCAACACTCGGCATGCTGTCCTTGAAATGGAGACACCGGCCATGTTTTGTTTGAAGTGGGTGAGGAAAATAAAGTCGATTTTCAGATTTAACCCCCTAGGGAGGTTATAACTCTCAATATTTCATTTGTCTCCCATTTTTATACAGCCATGACAAAAGCTACAACTATTAGACAAAATGGACATATAACAAATAGATGCTAATTTTTAATCAATGCAATTGCTATGAATACGTCATTAAAAAAAAAAGCAAGACAGATGTTAAATCAATCAGAATGTATGGACAAGAACAGTACAGTGGCACTCACAGGAACAAGAATGCCTGGTCTCCCCAGAATTGAAACTGTGCACACCCTGAAACCCACCTCTTCTTCGTGTATATGTTCATTAGTAAATCTTATATATGTGTACGTAAAGTACAGAGAAAGGTTTTCATTATAGCATTTGGATAAATACACTATGGAATACAGTAGACTGATGTAGGTACCTCTCAACATAAATGAGTGGGAAAAAATAATATTTGTGTAAACATTAATAACAGTATACTAATAAGTGTTATATATAGCACATATATTCTAATGAAACTATAAAATCATGAAGGTAAAGCTAAATATCAGGTTCATAGTAAGTACACCTCTACATAGGGAGATGGAAATTAACTTGTAGTAGAGTCCATATAACTGAATGCAATAGATATGGAACAANACTAATAAGTGTTATATATAGCACATATATTCTAATGAAACTATAAAATCATGAAGGTAAAGCTAAATATCAGGTTCATAGTAAGTACACCTCTACATAGGGAGATGGAAATTAACTTGTAGTAGAGTCCATATAACTGAATGCAATAGATATGGAACAAGATAGGCATTAATTGTGATCATTTCTGGGTGGGGTTAAATACGTACTCTTATTTCACTTAGTATCTTATTTTTCCAAATTTCACTCAAAATCAAAACAGTATCATAAGGAACAATATTCAGTTTAATTTGGAATCATATTGTTACATATTTACTTTGTCTACAAAATGTCCTCCTCTATTGACATCTCCAAGGGATTCAGAAAAGGAAGTATGAAAAATGTGGTACTTTATTTAAAAAATGTTCACTTCAGTAGTTCAGTAGTATCCGACTTTTTGCAACCCCATGTATTGCAGCACACTAGGCTTCCCTGTCCATCACCAACTCCTGGAGCTTACTCAAACTCAGGTCCATCAAGTCGGTGATGCCATCCAATCATCTCATCATCTGGCATCCCCTTCTCCTCCCACCTTCAATCTTTCTCAGCATCAAGGTCTTTTCAAATGAGTCATTTCTTCACATCAAATGGTGAAAGTATTAGAGTTTCAGTTTCAACATCAGTCTTTCCAATTCAGGATTGATTTCCTTTAGGATGGACTTGTTGGATCTCCTTACAGTCCAAGGGACTCTCAAGGGTCTTCTCCAACACCACAGCTCAAAAGCATCAGTTCTTTGGCCCTCAGCTTTCTTTCAAATCTCTCACATCCGTACATGACCACTGGAAAAACCATACCTTTGACTAGATGGCCCTTTGTTGGCAAAGTAATGTTTCTGCTTTTGAATATGCTGTCTAGGTTGGTCATAATTTTTCTTCCAAGGAGTAAGCATCTTTTAATTTCATGGCTGCAGTCACCATCTGCAGTGATTTTGGAGCCCAGAAAAACAAAGTCTGTCACTGTTACCACTGTTTCCCCATCTGTCTGCCATAAAGTGATAGGACCAGATGCCATGATCTTAGTTTTCTGAATGTTGAGCTTTAAGCCAACATTTTCACTCTCCTCTTTCACTTTAATCAAGAGGCTCTTTAGTTCGTCTTCACTTTCTGCCATAAGGATGATGTCATCTGCATATCTGAGGTTATTGATATTTTTTCCCAGCAATCCTGATTCCAGCTTGTGCTTCATCCAGCCCAGCATTTCTCATGATGTACTCTGCACACAAGTTAAATAAGCAGGGTGACAATATACAACCTTGATGTACTCCTTTTTCTATTTGGAACCAGTCTGTTGTTCCATGTCCAGTTCTAACTGTTACTTCCTGACCTGCATGTAGGTTTCTCAAGAGGCATGTCAGGTGGTCTGGTATTCCCATCTCTTTCAGAATTTCCCAGTTTGTTGTGATCCATCCATATAGTCAAAGGCTTTGGCATAGTCAATAAAGCAGAAAGAGATGTTTTCCTGGAATTCTCTTGCTTTTTTGATGATCCAGCAGATATTAGGAATTTGATTTCTGGTTCCTCTGCCTTTTGTAAATCCAACTTGAAAATCTGGAATTTCATGGTTCACGTACTGTTGAAGCCTGGTGTGAAGAATTTTGAGCATTATTTTGCTAGTGTGTGAGATGAGTGCAATTGTGCAGTAGTTTGAGCATTCTTTGGCAGTGCCTTTCTTTGGGATTGGAAGGAACACTCTCTTTTTCTAGTCCTGTGGCCACTGCTGAGTTTTCCAAATTTGCTGGCATATCGAGTGTAACACTTTTACAGCATCATCTTTTAGAATGAAATAAAATATGGGACTTCCCTGGTGGTCCAGGAGTTAACATTTCATCTTCCAATGTAAGGGTGTGGGTTCAGTCCCTGGTCAGAGAGCTAAGATACCATTTGCCTCAAGGTCAAAGACCAAAACATGAAACAGAAACAATATTGTAACAAATTCAATAAAGATTAAAAATGGTCCACATAAAAATCTTAAAAAAGAAAGAAAATATATAACTAGTACATCACTGTTCTGCACACTTTTTGACACATTATCCATATAATTACAATCAGAATAAGAGGACAAAGAAAAATATATGCAGAATTTGATTCCTGAATTAAGGAAATCATGCTCATGTTTAACTATCTACAATATATATTCTTAAAAGAGATAAATAACATTTCAGAATTGACATTTTTACAATGGGAAATGATTGAAACATGCCAATAAAAGCTATATGAGTTTTACAGAAACAATAAATACTTCTCTTAATGTCTTTTAGTGTATAAGAAATGGGAACAGCTATCTTCATGCAAATTAACTAGACTTCAGTTGCACAAATTAAGAGAACTACAGTTTAATCAATCAAATGCTAGATTGTTTATAATGGATGTCAAAATCATTCTTTAATAAGTTAGGTTTAAAAACATATCTATTTTAGGAAACATTCAGAAACATATCTATTTCAAAAACAAAATACAAACAAAAATGATTGGTATTGCAGATTAGCATGATTTCAGTGGAACACATATCATCTTCAAAATCTGCTAAGAAATTTCCAATCCATAAAACACTAAAAGAAAACTGTGAATCAGTCTAGACACATATTTCAAAGAGCTGATGAGGTTGCAATCAATTATGCCTCACTCTTGAGTTACCTTGATAATTCTCAGCACTTGCAGAGTTTTCTAGCTTCAGAGAGCCTACAAACTAACTAATTAATCCTTACACTATCCAGTGAGACAGTGATAAGAAATCCCTGGAAGAGAGCATCTAACTATATAATTCACACTTGCCTATATAGAATTCAGTATATATGTCATGTTGTGCTTTCCTATCTTTCTATTCCAATAAATCTTATGAGAGATGATATCCATATGTGAATACATGATGCATAGCTGTCTATTGTGTATGAAATGATGTACACTGCACTCAGTCTGCAGCTAAAAGCTAACAAAGAAAGATATATGTACAGCCAACACATGAAAAACATCTGGTACATTCTGCTGTATTTTCTTTTCTCATTCATTTTACATCTTGTTCTTGGTCATTCCAGGGTGGACTTGATTTGAATAAACTACAGCTCTTCCATGGGGATATCCAATTCTCTTGTCAAAGACTAAATTATTTTCATTTGTTCTGAAATAAAGGGTTTTAAAATTAAGAACCTATAAATTATGCTGAATGTAAGGGAATACCATATGGGAAAGCTTCACCCAAAAGAAGAAATATTTAACTACTGTATTAAGAATTCTTTCTACTAGGATTCCCTTCTCTCTGCAGGTAGCTGGCTACAACAGTCTACCAAAACAAATCTATTCCCCCAGTAAAGGCCAACAATAGGTCACTCAGAGAGAACACTTTCATGCTGCAAAGGGCTCTACATCTTTTTGCTAAAATAGGGGAAATCCTTATCCCATTTCCCTGTTTAACTGAAAATTCATTTTAAAATTAATCCTCTCCTTTCAAAGAAATTCTGAATTTCCTTCAAATGGCTTGACCCTTTTCTAATCTCCATAAATATCTAAAATGACACAGATATACACATATGCAAGAGAAAGAGTACAACTGGATGACCATCCAGTATGTCCATGTATTCTGTTTTAAAAATTCTCTCATGTACTATTTGCATTAAGGTTGTAATTGTAATTCAATGCAGGATCTATTTGACCAATATCCCAAGGACATCACTGAAGGATGTATACACAATATGAGTTAACAAGATTTCTACCTGCATACACTTTATTTGTAAATAAATTTACGTAGTCAAAATAATCAGCTGTGCTGTCAAAGATACTGCCTAAAACTTTACTTTTTAAAAAATTTTCTTTTTCTCTTCAAAATCCAAGCATTTTTTCCATTAAGTTTATCTAAAATAGACTGTTGAACATTTACACTGAATGAAAAAAGGTAAGTTGAAAATATTTGACTTCTTAGTGTAAGTAATAATTTCAGTTTTTCCTTAATTAATTGCATAGGGTTAGGGAAAGAGCTAATATGCCATATTGATGTATTATTTGAGCCTCTAGAGAAAATAAGACTTAATTCATTAGTAAGGGGAAATAAACTAAGGATTTTTACATGGATCTACCTTAAAACAGTTGAGATGTTTACAAACACTAAGCTCAAATTCCTTCCAGTTACAATTAAACTTATCATATATATATATATATGGACTTCCCTTGTGGCTCAGTTGGTAAAGAATCTGCCTGCAATGTGGGAGAGCTAGGTTCAGTCCCTGGGTTGGGAAGATCCCCTGGAGAAGGGGAAAGGCTACTCACTCCAGTATTCTGGCCTAGAGAATTCCATGGACTGTATAGTTCATGGGATCCCAAAGAGTCAGACACAACTGAGCAACTTAAACTTTCACTTCCCTTTCACAATTAAATTTATCATACATGTGTGTGTGTGTGTGTGTGTCTGTGTCTGTGTGTGTATGGGCTTCCCAGGTGGCACAGAGATAAAGAATCTGCCTGCCAGTGCAGGAGATACAAGAGATGCCAGTTTGATGCCTGTGGGGAAGATCCTCTAAAAGAGGAAATGGCAACCCATCCCAATATTCTTACTTTGAAAATCCCATGAACAGAGAGGACCTGGCAGGCTATATAGTCCATGGGGTTGCAATGAATCAGGCATGATTGAATAACTGACATTGTGTGTGTGTGTGTGTGTGTGTGTGTGTGTGATGGAATACTATTAAGCCAAAAGAAAAGGAAATCCTGTCATTTGTAACAAGATGGATTGACCTTGAAGGTATCATGTTAAGTTAAAGAAGTCAGACAAAGAACAAAGCCTTTATTTTCTCATTTACATGTAGAATCTTAAAAATGCCACTATAGAGAGCAGAACCATAATCTCCAGGGATTGGGGATTTGGGGAAATGGGGAGATTTGGTCAAAAGGTACAAAATTCCAATTTTAAGATGAATAAGTTCTGAGGATCTAGTGTACAACATGATAACTATATTTTAAAATATTGCATTTTATATTTAGTGGCTTCCCTGGTAGCTCAGTCAGTAAAGAGTACGCCCACAATGTGGGAAACCTGGGTTTGATCCCTGGGTTGGGAAGATCCCCTGGAGAAGGAAATGTCAACCCACTCCAGTATTCTTGCCTGGAGAATTCAATGGACAGAGGAGCCTGGTGGGCTAGAGTCCATGGGGTCACAAAAAGTCGGACATGACTAAGTGACCAACTTTCACTTTCATACTTAAAATCTGCTAAGAGAATAGATCTTAAATGTTTTTACTGAAGCTGCCGCCCCTCAAAAAATGATAGTGGCTATGTGAGGTNAATGGACAGAGGAGCCTGGTGGGCTAGAGTCCATGGGGTCACAAAAAGTCGGACATGACTAAGTGACCAACTTTCACTTTCATACTTAAAATCTGCTAAGAGAATAGATCTTAAATGTTTTTACTGAAGCTGCCGCCCCTCAAAAAATGATAGTGGCTATGTGAGGTGATGAATGTGTTAAGTAACCTTACTGTGTAATCATTTTGTGATATTAATATATACAAATCATCACATTGTACTCAGACCTATACAAAGTTATACTTCAATTATATCTCAGTAAAGCTGGAAGAGGAGGATATCAAGGGACTTTTTAAAAGAGTAGAAATGATAAAAACCTTTGGCCATAATATTAATCAGGGCTCTCCAGGGAAACAGAACAAACAGGATATGTGGGTGTGTATACACACACACACACATACATATATGCAAAAAGAAAGATTTATGTTAAGGAATTAGCTCACATGAATGGGGAGATTTGGCGGGCTCAAAACCTGCAGGATGGGCCAGCAGACAGGAAACCAAGGGAAGCTACAGTTCAAGTCCAAAGGCAGAGTTCTGGCAGAATCCCTTCTCCTTGGGAAGTCAGGCTTTTTCTGCCAAGGGCGTCAGTGGATTGGATGATGTCTACCTACCACTGTGAAAGGTAATCTGCTTAACTCCAAGTTTACTGATTTAAATGTTGGGTTTCCCTGGTGGCTTAGATGGTAAAGCATCTGCCTGTAATGTGGAAGACCCGGGTTTGAGTCCTGGCTCAGGAAGATCCCTTACCTTCATCTTAAAAAAATGCTTTCACAAAAACCTCTAGAATAATGCGTGACCAAATATCTAGGTGCTGTGACCTAGCCAAGTTTACACAAAATTAAACATTACAGCAGAGAAAGAAATTTTGTGAGATTTAATATGCACTGAAATACCTTGCATGTATTTAGTCTGATTCCTTCTGGATATAGACAGCCAAGGAAAGATGGAGAGGCATTTAGTCTCATAACAGGGATAAGGTCATGACCTTTTCAACTCAGTCCTAGGACTGCCATAAAAAGGAGAAACATATCTACTGCTCATACCTTATGAGCAGTCTCTCTATCAATAGTTCACAAACTTGAAAACGTCTGCCTACACAGAGCCACTGACCTGGGGAAGACATCATCAGAATTTGAGCTTGAACTGTAATGATTAGCTTTGGGATCTTTGACCTTAGTTGGACTAGAAAACCTAAAAGGAGTTCTCTTTGGCAGGAGAAGTTGTCTTCAGTCAAATATTCTATCCTGGGAAAATCTAACCTACTGGAATGTTTGGTTATGAGATGATAACAAAAAAAAATATAAAATCTGGACCACAGATAGCCAGTTTAATGGACTTTAAGAAAAAGTATTTGGTATAATAATATCAAAGTTTGTCGGAATTAAAAACAATGCAGCATTTCCACAAACTGTCTCCTGTTTTGGGATGTCTCATTTTTGAACAGGGATTTATCTTTACAAATTATTATTGTTTTTAATGACTGTATGCACGTGTGAGTCCTGCAATGCTTGCTTATGAGAGATCAGACGTGGAGAACTTACAGAAGACTGATAACAAGACCAGGAATCTAGATCTTACAAGATGACTTAGCCTAGAGTGAGAGGGCACATTTTGCTTCTTTCTGGGTTCCCATTTTTAATAAGGCAAAATACAAAATGATTATAAATAAGGTCTAAGAAAAGAAGGACACATTCTCTAGGGCCCAATTTTTTCTCTCTTATAAATCCCTTATGGCATCTCAAAGATTTCATTTAAATGTCTTAAACATTCGATCCTGATCTTATATTCATAAATGGGGAGATTTGGTCTAAACATAGAAATAAATGATATGCAGATAAGTGAACAGTGGTTTAGGACCAGATTTCCTAACTGACGCATGTATAAACCTATCAGGGATTCCCCGGAAATATTTGGGTAAATGAAATTGGTTAATAGTGCTCTTATAAAACTAAGCAAAAAGGACATCACAGACAAAAGTGAGACTGCACGTAGCAATTTGATCTGGGTTTTGGGTAAATCCTCCAAAAGTGAAATCAATGTTACGTCATAAAACATGTTTGAAACAGGTCATATATATTTAAAAAATTCAATTTCCAGTTGCTTTTCATTATTAAACAAAATGTAAACTTCATGAAAACTAACCTTATATTGTACGATTCATTTCAATAAAATTTACTTAACTTTCCATAAATGAAAGTGGATTTTCTTGTTTTTTTTTTTTATGTTAAAATGATAGAATTATATCAGAACCTCTTTGAGATTCTTACCATGTGGTGTTATGGCCACCATGCTAAATGGTAAACTCTGTGCAAAATTAACAGCAGAAGGCTTATATCAAGATTTACCCTCTTCACAATAAGGTTATTTTAAATTATGACCATGAAATGTGTCTACTAACATCAAGAGCAAAGAAATATTATTTGAAAATAACAACAACAAAACTTTGGGAAGAGTAATATTACCCAAAGATACTGCTACATTTTTATTGGCTTGTGAAAAGGAAGTAGAAATTTCTCACCTGGGTAATATTTGGAGTCTTTTAAATATATTTTTCACACTAGTCAAGATTTGTCCCAGGTACTAATCTTAACTTTTAAAATATTTTTCCCTGTAGCTTTCTGGATATTGTAAAAATGCTGAAAAAGATTGTAATTGTATAAGTTTCATAGAGCTTTATTTTGGGGTGAGAGTTTTTGTTACAGTTTATAAAAGGTATTTTCCTATTTAGACCTCAGGGCTAGTTCAGTTCAGTTGCTCAGTCGTGTCTGACTCTTTGCAACCCCATAAACTGCAACATGCCAGGCCTCCCTGTCCATCACCAACTCCCAGAGTTCACTCAGACTCATGTCCATCGAGTCGGTGATGCTATCCAGCCATCTCATCCTCGGTCGTCCCCTTCTCCTCTGTCTNGGTGACAATATACAGCCTTGACGTACTCCTTTTCCTATTTGGAACCAGTCTGTTGTATATAGTAGTGTGTATATGGCAGTCCCATTTTCCCAGTTTATCCCTACCTTCTCATCTCCTTACTGATAAATACTTTTGTTTTCTACCTTTTTGACTCAACTTCTATTCTGTAAATAGGTTCATTCATATCATTGCTTTTAAAATAAATTTTATTTAACTTACCTTTAAACATGTAATGTACTGATGGGAGGTAAGTACATAGGAACCATGCATTGGTGGTTATCAGGGAAGTGGGTAGGAAGCAAAATACCAATCATTAAAGAAGAATCCATAAAGGAAGGGTAAATAAGCCTCTATTCTGTGTTAGATATCAGACTGAATGCCACAGAGGATACAAAGTTGGATAAAAATGGGATATTCATGTAACATTTAACTAAGCAGAATGAGGAAAATATCAATTATATCCACTGTGCTGTTTCAGGGCAGACATTCTTAGAAATCATCAGAATATATATAGTGCATGCTAAGAAGGCATAAACTACACCAGTTCAGTGAAAGAATATCTCTTAAGGGTAAAGTGACCTGAAGTATGAACACAGACTATGTTATTATTAAACTATCTTGAGTTTTACACCATTAAAAAAATCTCTTTTCTGTGGTGTGTACAACTCAGTGTCATTCCTTCCTAAAAGATATGAGTCTTAGGGAAAAATAAACCACTATTAGTTTACATTCCATAAAATCTTCATAGTAATGAAAGAATATTTTTCTTAAAAAAATGTGGAGAACAGCTTTGAAGTACAAAAGTCAGTGTGAGGTCTGTGGGGGTAGGGGAATGGTAAAACATCTATGAATTGGTTGTATGCCTATTTGAGGATCAGGAATTCCTTCATAGTAGCTAACATCCCATGGGGCAGAGGAGCCTGGTAGGCTGCAGTCCATGGGGTCGATAAGAGTTGGACACGACTGAGTGACTTCACTTTCACTTTCATGCATTGGAGAAGGAAATGGCAACCCACTCCAGTGTTCTTGCCTGGAGAATCCCAGGGACGGGGGAGCCTGGTGGGCTGCCGTATCTGGGGTCGCACAGAGTCGGACACGACTGAAGCGACTTAGCAGCAGCAGCAACAACAAGAGCTGCACTCTGCATCACTCTGGGGTGCTAGAAACATTCTGTTTCTTGATCTAACTGCTACCACTTCATATAGTGTATGGGGCTTCCCTGGTGGCTCAGAGGTTAAAGTGTCTGCCTGCAATGTGAGAAACCTGGGTTCGATCCCTGGGTCAGGAAGATCCCCTGGAGAAGGAAATGGGAAACCACTCCNGCTAAACAGGATAGTAGAAAGTTTGAAAACACTGGAGTTATAGTCAGTTCTAAAAATTGGCAATACCATTTATCAGGTGCATTAACTCCTTCTCTGAGCCTCAGTTTCCACATACGAAAATCTAACATCTAATCTGTGTTTTGTCCAACGCTTTTTAGCTTCACTGTCTCAAATCAGGACATTAGCCCAGTTATTTCTTAGTATCATTTTTTTTTTGGTCAACAACACCATTTACCTCTCTCAAAGATGGCATTTTCTCATCCAGCTGCAGTTAAAATGGTGCCCTTTTTTTCATCACCTATTCTCAACTTACTTCTCAGCCGTGGCCTCCACTAAGGAAGCTGGAAAATCAAAATATTGCTTTTTTTCAGCCTCCATTGTAACTGTGTGGTCATGTGGTGTACTTTTACTTAATAAGATTCAAATGAAATCCACTGAGAATTCTAGGAATTTCTAGGAAATTTTGCTTTCAAGATAAAAATGGATCCATTTGACTTAGGTGGATCTTTTTCGGTTGCTCAGATGGTAAAGCGTCTGCCTACAATGTGGGCGACTTGGGTTCGATCCCTGGGTCAGGAAGTTCCCCTGGAGAAGGAAATGGCAATCCACTCCAGTACTCTTGCCTGGCAAATCCCATGGATGGAGGAGCCTGAGAGGCTACAGTCCATGGGTCTGCAAAGAGTCGGACATGACTGAGCGACTTATGTTCTATGGAGAAAGCAACAAGAGAATCACTGAGATGCTACAAGCATATACTGGAGCAAGTGAGCCAAAGGCAAAGCTTCAATCAAAGCTGAAGCTCCAATACTTTGGACACCTGGTGCAAAGAACTGACTCACTGGAAATGATCCTGATGCTGGGAAAGATTGAAGGCAGGAGGAGAAAGAGATGACAGAGGATGAGATGGTTAGAGGGCATCACAGACTCGATGGACATGAGTTTGACCAAGCTCCAGGAGTTGGTGATATATAAGAAGCTTAGCATGCTGCAGTCCATGGGGTCACAAAAGGTCAGACATGACTAAGTGACTGAACTGACTGAACAGGGTCACATGTAGGGGGAAAAAAGTCCTGTTTAATCCATGGGTTGTTTTTTTTTTTTTTTTTTTGGTATGGGAAGTCCAAAACATTCCTTTCTGGCACAATATTTCTTTTGCTCCTTATTCCCTAACAGTTTTGTTTGTTTGTTTGTTTTGGTCTTTTGACACTGATTATTTGTAATATGCAATTTCTTTGTTAAATGAATTCAATGAGGTAGCACTGAAGTATTATCGAAGGGACACTGCATGAGAAATAATAGGTGCATTTACTTGGTTTTAATATCTATTAGGACATAAGACTTTGGGAAATATTTCTTGACTTCAGTTTCATCTTATGTATGATAACTTAACTAGATAACATTTTATATTTAAATCTCAAGAGAATAATCTTATCACCTTACCAAGGACACAACCAGAGGACATGGTATATCACAGTCTGGATTAGAATCACCACAGGGAAGATGGCAGCATGATGAGCCTATCTGGGAGGATGCAGAATCATGTAAATGTGTAACCCCTGCAAGGGCTTCCCAGGTAGCTCAGTGGTAAAGAATCTCCCTGCCACGCAAGAGATGCATTCAATCCCTCGGTCAGGAAGATCTCCTGGAGAAGGAAATGGCAATCCACTCCAGTATTCTGAGTCCATCCAGTATTCCAACCCACTCCAGTATTCTTGCCCGGGAAACCCGATGGACAGAGGAGCCTGGCAGGCTATAGTCCATAGGGTCACAAAGAGTCGGACATGACTTAGTGACTAAAACAACAGCAACAACAATAACCCCTGCAAGGGTAAGGGGTAGACACATGCTGGCTTCTCTTATCTTCTTGCCCTCTAATCCTCCTGGTATCATCTCCTGGCTGAATTCAACTAGGAAATGATTTATATGGGAGCCTGGGACCACACTCCACAGCTCTAAGATAGAACATGGCCAGGGGAGTTTGAACGGTACATGTAGACACACGGGACTACTACCCTACTTTCACGCTTCAGTCATGTCTGACTCTGTGTGACCCCATAGACTGCAGCCCACCAGGCACCCCCATCCCTGGGATTCTCCAGGCAAGAACACTGGAGTGGGTTGCCATTTCCTTCTCCAATGCATGCAAGTGAAAAGTGAAAGTGAAGGTGTTCAGTCGTGTCTGACTCCTAGAGACCCCATGGACTGCAGCCTACCAGGCTCCTCCCATGGGATTTTCCAGGCAAGAGTACTGGAGTGGGCTGCTGTCGCCTTCTCCGAGACACGAGACACACGGGACTACGCACAAGCAAATATTGGAAATAAATTTGACATCAGTGGATTAAAAGAGANTGTTCAGTCGTGTCTGACTCCTAGAGACCCCATGGACTGCAGCCTACCAGGCTCCTCCCATGGGATTTTCCAGGCAAGAGTACTGGAGTGGGCTGCTGTCGCCTTCTCCGAGACACGAGACACACGGGACTACGCACAAGCAAATATTGGAAATAAATTTGACATCAGTGGATTAAAAGAGAGATGGATTCAGGGAGCACTTTAGTTAACATTTGTGAAAGAATCAAAAACAGTAAACAGAGCTTGTGAAACAGAAAACAAAAAATCACCAAAATGTAGACAAAATCAGACCAAATTATAAAGAAAAATATGTTTACCTTTCCTTCTTTGGATGTCTTTTTATCATTTTGATGATCTTTCTTCCACTTTCAGTTATTTACTCATTGATTGCTTCACTCAACAAATACTTATTGAGCACCTACAGTTTCCCAGGAACTAGCCACATGTAGTCTTTATTATTCTATTCATGTATGCACCATGTTTCTTTTCCCTGGACTGCTTTCCTTCTAAACACTCTTCTAGTAAATTCTTGTCTTTCAAGACCCAGTCAATAGACCCTGCCCTAAGGTTTCTAAAATCCCTCTAAACCCAGTTAAGAACTTCCTTCCTATTCACTTCAAACACTGAGTTTGTATGTAATTTAGCACTTGTCACAGCAATTATTGGTCTTATCTTCATTCTCCAACTGAGATAAAAATATTTTGAGAGGAAAGACTATAAAGATCACTTCTTGATCTTTGTCAGAGTTTATTTTACAAAAATATTTGTATATAAGTTTTAGTGAATTTATGCTGATTTTTGGAAAATAAAATGAACTAAACAACTGTCATCTGCCAATTCCTCTGAACTGCTTGACTATAAAAACCATCAATGTTTTTTAAGCAATTACAGAAAAACATCTCAAAGTGGAAATTTTTGACTTTGTAATATTGTGATACTTTGGACCTAATTTTTTCCTTCAAGTTTGTCTGAGTTCCAGTGGGGTTTGGGGGTAATTACTTATTAAGTGACATGTAGCTGCTTATGTCTAATTGCCCACTTTTGAATCTTTATACTGTTTACTAAAACCATAAGAATTGATAGCTAACTTAGCTGAAATCCAACTACATGTTTTCTTTTTTGTCTTTTTTTTTTAATTTACAAAGACTAATGTAGAGAGATATTAAGAATCAAAAGGACAATTATTTTTTTATATAAAACATTTGTCTGTACAAATGGCAACAGATTGAGGGATTATGGTATGAAGCATTATAATATGGGGAACTCCTTAATATATCCTATACACTATTTAGCCCTTCTATATTCCTTGCATCATGTTAACCACACTATAGCTTTATGAGCTAAATAAATAATTTTCTGAAATACATATAAAGTTTACCTAAGAAGTCATAGTTAATATAAAGATTCACATAAGTTCAATAAAAACCATAAAATGCACAGTTCAGACTGGGAACTTATTCTTCATTCATAAGCACCAAAACTTTTTGTTTTAAATAAAAGAGGTACGGGGGTGGCTAAAAATTGTAATGTTATAGACCATTTAAATTGTCTCCAGAGAGGCACAAATGTGTACTTGAGCACACAACTGGGATGCCATATTGCTGGTATAATTTAAATTCCCTTGCTTTGAAACATTTATGCTGGAGCTTTATCATTACAGCTGAGGCATCCTACATGACATGAATATTTTCAAAAACACCCTGAAATACACATCTTAGTGATCAATTCAGCACTTGCAATTTCCCAAACTTTATTTTAATCAGCAGTTAATGATGTATGGCACTTCTAGTAAGTAAATGAATGTTTGAATTGCTGTAAGTTATTTTAATAATTGCTCAGCTAACCATTTAAATTATCAAAGATCTTTACTTGTGCAATGTCATATAAATGCTGGAAATTAAAAATTAATCAACACGATTTACGTAACTAAAAGCTGCCATCTAATGGGATATTTTTCAATAAGACGACAGTAGTAATTATGCTGAAAAATATTCATTCCTGTAGTTTGAACGATTATAGCAATTTCCACCAGGGGATTTCGCAGTCAGATCCTAGTTCTGGGCAACAGTGATTAATATAATGGTTATTAATGAGAAGTCATTTTGATACTTCTAGCAGTGTTTAGGTGTCAATGCCTTGAATGCAATGTGTTTAGCATATTAATAATAAAGGCTGCTTCATACTGAGTAAGTAATTTTATTGATATTTTCCCTTATCTTCTATAATGTGAAAGGTCAATTAGATGTATAGAAACAATGGAACTTTTCAGAGCAGGACTTACCATTTCTCTGTGTTGACATCTTTTAACTATGTTCAAATTTTATTAAATGTGCAAGGGTAGTACAGTTACAGGAAGAAAGTGGCAGGGTCAGAGGTCACAATCCATAACAACGTGACAGTTGCTTATGGATACACCTGAGGAGTTGAGTTAGAGTGAGAATTGCCTTGCAGGTTGCCAAGGGGGAATGAAGAGAATCAGGCCATCATTAATTGTCAGTATCGAATTAATTAAAGTGAATAATGACAGATTTTGTTGGCTTTACATCAGACTGAGTATAGATAAGGTAGTATAGAGTAATCCCTGAGTATAGATAATCCCTTACCAGATTCCAAATTTTGCAGAAGTGCAAAATTGCGGATTTAGAAAAAGATTATATATGTTTGGGGTTCAGTTCAGTTCAGTCGCTCAGTCATGTCTGACTCTTTGTGATCCCATGAATTGCAGCATGCCAGGGTTCCCTGTCCAATACCAACTCCCAGAGCCCACCCAAACTCATGTCCATTGAGTCGGTGATGCCATCCAACCATCTCATCCTCTGTCGTCCCTTTCTCCTCCTGCCCTCAATCTTTCCCAGCATCAGNCTCTTCACTTTCTGCCATAAGGGTGGTGTCATCTGCATATCTGAGGTTAGTATATTTCTCCTGGAAATCTTGATTCCAGCTTGTGCTTCCTCCAGCCCAGTGTTTCTCATGATGTACTCTACATTTAAGTTAAATAAGCAGGGTGACAATATACAGCCTTGATGTCCTCCTTTTCCTATTTGCAATCAGTCTGTTGGTCCATGATCAGTTCCAACTGTTGCTTCCTGACCTGAATACAGGTTTTTCAAGGGGCAGGTCAGATAGCCCAGTATTTCCATCTCTTTCAGAATTTTCCACAGTTTATTATGATCCACATAGTCAAAGGCTTTGGCATAGTCAATAAAGCAGAAATAGATGTTTTTCTGGAACTCTCTTGCTTTTTCGATGATCCAGCAGATGTTGGCAATTTGATCTCTGGTTCCTATGCCTTTTCTAAAACCAGCTTGAACATCTGGANAGGTTTTTCAAGGGGCAAGTCAGATAGCCCAGTATTTCCATCTCTTTCAGAATTTTCCACAGTTTATTATGATCCACATAGTCAAAGGCTTTGGCATAGTCAATAAAGCAGAAATAGATGTTTTTCTGGAACTCTCTTGCTTTTTCGATGATCCAGCAGATGTTGGCAATTTGATCTCTGGTTCCTATGCCTTTTCTAAAACCAGCTTGAACATCTGGAAGTTCACAGTTCATGTATTGCTGAAGTCTGGCTTGGGGAATTTTGAGCATTACTCTACTAGCATGTGAGATGAGTGTAATTGTGCAGTAGTTTGAGCATCCTTTGGCATTTCCTTTCTGTATAACAATATAAATATAGATATATATTTGTAAACTTCCAGTCTATAACAATATGTATATATTTATATACAGCCACATCTACTGGCCCAGAATTAGAAAAAAATAGTCTTCCACTTTATGGCTCCCTTACCTAAAATTTTGTCAAACATATTGTTCCACTATCTATTGAATTCTATTCTTTGGACATATAATATATAAGAATATAGTAAAACTACATCACAGAGTTTGTGGCAGGGAAAAGGATAAAACTTCTGTCATAGAAGTTCTGTGATGTGAGGAAACAAACCTACACAGCATAGTAAAAAGCAAAGACATTATTTTACCAACAGAGGTCCGTACAGTCAAAGCTATGGTTTTTCCTGTAGTCATGTATGGATGTGAGAGCTGGATCATAAAGAAAGCTAAGTGCCAGAGTTGATGCTTTTGAACTGTGGTGTTGGAGAAGACTCTTGAGAGTTCCTCGGATGGCAAGGGGATCAAACCTGTCAATCCTGAAGGAAATCAGTCCTGAATCTTCATTGGAAGGACTGATGCTGAAGCTGAAGCTCCAATACTTTGGCACCTGATGCGAAGAACTGACTCATTGAAAAAGACGCTGATGCTGGGAAAGAGAAGGTAGGAGGAGAAGGGGATGACAGAGGACAAGATGGTTGATGGCATCACTGACTCCATTGACATGAGTTTGAGCAAGCTCCAGGAGTTGGTGATAGACAGAGAAGCCTGGCATTCTACAGCCCATGGGGTCACAAACAGCTGGACACAACTGAGTGACTGAACTAAACTAAATGTGAGGAGAAAGATAAACTAGATATCACTATGGAGAAAAAGTATGACCTCATCTAACACACAAATTAGTCCATGAAATATACTTCTAATATTATACTTCAAACAAACATATATTTTCTAAAAAATAAAAAATATATATAATCTAGGGTTTCCCTGGTATCTCAGTGGTAAAGAATTTACTTGCCAATGCAGGAGACACAAGTTTGATCCCCGGTCAAGGAAGACTGCACATGCCACAGAGCAACTAAGCCCGTGTGCTACAACTACCACGTCCATGCTCTAGATCCCAGGAGCCGCAACTAGTGAAACTCATGCACCCTTGAGCCTGTGCTTAGCAATAAGAGAAGCCAATGCAATGAGAAGCCCACGCACCAGAACTATACAGCAACCCCAGTTCATTGGAACTACAGAAAAGCTCATGAAGCAATGAAGACCAAGCACAGTCAAAAATGAAAAATAAATACATAAAAATTTAAAAATACATAATCTAAAGAAACTTCAAATAGAATAACACCACTGGCAAAATCAGTGTAATTTGCTACCAATTCCAAATATAACATATTAAAGATTATTATATGAAAGTAACAAGAAGAATTCTTTTGGGGTTTCATAAAATTAGTAGTGCTTAAAGTGGTATTTTAACAATCCTTTTCTTGAAGTCTCATAGTGCAGTAGAGATCTGACATGGAGTTGCATATGATTGCTCTTTGATTTCACAATCAATGCCAAGTTCTTCATGTAGTGTTAGCAAACAGACTTTCAAGCTTAATTTCTTCTCCCTGGTCTCCTCCTCTTTGTATTTGTATATCAAACATCAAGGTACTATACATGCATCACTTTCTGACATAAGGTGGGTGAAAAACACAAGCACTAATAGGACTATTTTCTGACTCTTTCAGAACAGACAAAACTAAAAGATAACTGTTCTGTACATATAAGTCAGATATCACAGAGTAGCTCTGGAGCATAAAAGTAACTAAACAGGTAGGTAGGTAGGGAGATAGATATCTCATCCCAACATGAGGGATTAAAAAATTAACAGAAAATACATTTAAAAAATTTTTGGTTATTTCCAGTAAGAACAAGTGGTACTGAAAATTCTATTTTATTATTTTATCGTATGGAAATATCACTGTATCTTCAGGTTTTATGATAAAAGTTAACTCTAACTTAAGCAATGGTTATACACCATTTTAAGTGGCACTGCAGCATTATCAAATTTCTAAGAAAATTTTTGAGATTAATATAATTTTGGCTTTTGAATATTAAAACTAGTAAAATTATTCTGACTGTAGTCTTATAATTTAATTGTCCTTTTTTAGTGTTTTTTATTTTTAAAATACAAATATTCCTCAAAACACATGCATAAATATTAAATAAAAAGTCCCAGTGCAAAATAAAAATTGTACTGTAAAGATACATATTTTCAAGGTTTTTACGATGAGAATTCCACATTAACCATGTGACAAGCACATGCCAGAGATACTTGTAAGAGTAATGACTCACATTTGTGTAGCACTTGACACTATAAACAGAGATATCAAATATACTCATTTCATCTTCATAGGAATTTCAAACCCCTGTTTCATAAATGAGAGATATGACAGTAATATAGAGCAGAGCAGTTACATCTTATGATGATGTCCGCCAATGATGTGGGCCATTTGTGCTCTTCTGGAAGAGGGAAGAAGGAAAAATCCATGAAAACCATGAACACCCATTTTTCCAGTTTCAATAGTTCATTAATGTTAAATTTATGAAAATTGTTACTATTGCCTTTGGTTATATGTTTCCAGAATCGGCTCATGATAGCAGTTATCACACTTTATTGCTATTTCTCATTATCTCTCTGCCTACTGGTACTGAGTTCAGTAAGGATGTGCCTTGCACTCTGCACTTCTGAATACTTCCCAGAGCGCAAGACCTTACTGAGGCTCTTTGTTGAATGTACGTAAGGTCTACATGTCAGTAGACACTCAAAGTCACTTGAAAATAATTTTATCTAGTACTTAGATTTGTGGAACTTTTTCTTATTTGTATTTTTTAAAGAACATTTTAAGAATACATTTATCCTTAAACTAGGCTAAAGAGAGAATCACTTTAAGGTATTCTCCAATATTAACTGATACCATTTTAGTTGTGATTGCTTCCTTTATACCTGTTAGCTTCATTTTCCATAATATTTTATTAATTCTTTTTAAGTGATAAATATCAGTTCTAATTTAGGCAAAAAGCATTTTATTTTTAGAAACACTGAGTAATATAGTCTCACAGGTAATAATCAAATAATGAATTTTTTATAATTTTGGTAATACCTCTAAAATTGCTTTAATAACTACACATTTGAATAGAAATATATCTTTTATTTAATTTTCTCTGCTTATCTTTAAAATTTTTAAAACCTTTTTTTTTTTTGATGAAGGGTAATTGCTTTACAAAATTGTGTTGTTTTCTGTTAAACATCAACAAGAATCAACCATAGGTATACATATGTTTTTCTTTCTTTTTGCCCTCCTTCCTTTTTTCCTTCTCTCTATCCTTCCTTGCTTCCTTCTTCCCTCCCTTTCTTTATCTTTAAGAAAACAGTTACCGAGCTACTACAATATACTCATTCTTCCAGGAATCTCAGGAACAAGAACAATCTTTACCTGCCTGGAGCTTAGATTCTACTGCTAGTATTAAGCATGAACCAACTTTGAGAAAAATGCTGCAAAAATACAAATCTAAAGGCCAAGAAAGAGTCAGGAATCTCAGTAGCTGCTTTGATAAAATTATAGAATTAATAATATACATAATTTTAACTGAAAGCATCTATGACAGAGTGTTCAGGAATTAATTATAATTGAAAACCAGTTGCTTGAGCAAAATAAGGGAAAATTCCTTACTTTCTCCTCAACTGACAATATCTATAATACATATTTGATTTTGTTTTTCAATTTAAATACACCCAACACCATAGCATTTGTAAATTTTACAAGAAAAATCTATCTGTAAAATACTGGTGTTGAAATAATTGTCTAGGAAATTCTGTCAATGTCAAATCAGAGAAATTATTGGAAGAGTAAGTAGATGATGAATCAGATTCTGATTGAGAAAATCAAAACACTCCACATAGCAACGTAACAATCACATACAGATCTATTAATCAGTTTCTTTTCTTTATTAAATCCATATTTCAACTAATAGTTCCAACACCCTCAGAGAAGGGAAAGTTCTGTACAAATGATCCCAGTCTGAGAAAAGCTGTGATCTGAATGATAGTGAAAAGTGCACAAGATTACACTGAAATGAACACAGCAGTTGTTCCTCCTTTGTATGTTATTATAAAGAGAACTGGGGGTCAAATTGCATGAATGATAAATGGAAGGTGCTTGAATTGGGTTGGTTCTTTTATGAACATTATACATTGACCTTGGCAGTTTTGACAATTACATCCATCATGTCTAGGAATCCATTCCAACACCCAGACTGTTCTCTAATGTGACCAAATAAACAGGGTTTGTGAATATAAGAATCAAAGATTGATCTTCTGTGCCATTGCACTGATTAACAGTTTGTTACTTGCTGAAGGTTTTTCATTCCGTGGATTATGCAAGGATCATAATTCACTATGGCACACCTGTAGATAGCATGTGAGAATGCTTTAATCTTCACTTAGAGGCTTCAAAAGGCTGAATATTAGACTTCTAAGTTTGATAGTCAAAATGAAATAAGACCTTTAAGGAGTTCTTTGCATACTTCTGATGTGCATTTTATTATTTCCATGTTGCTTTAATAGAAACAGCTGGTTGAAGAGGGAAATACACCAAGCTTTCTAATTTTTACACTATTTTCACTTGTGAGTAACCTAAATATCAATTTTCAAGTTTAAAAGAATTTTTCTTCTTCAAATATCTTTGACATGAACAGAATTATGTGTAGGTTAAGAATCAGGTCTTCCTCCCAACCAAAAACATTAAACGCAACGTTATTTGAAGTGATAAAATTTTCCCCAGAAAGTTTATTATCGACCCTACAACAGTACCTTAAAAGGCTACGGCACGTATGTGTCCGTGTGTGAGCACTGGGGAATTCTAAAGTATCTGGTGTTTGCAAATCCAAGAATTTACAAAATGGAGTTATTTAATAAAGACTCAGGTTTCTTTAAAATGATATGGTGATAACTGCTCCATGTCATAGCTGGCTGGGTCATCTCACTGGCAAAAGCCTCATATTTGAACTGACAAATTCTCAGTCAGGTATGTGACATGTATTTACAAGCCCTCATTTCACCTTGGTTTTAGATAGATAATCTGGATCACATCAAGCATTTAGTCCAATTGAATAATTTCTAGATTCAATGTAAATTTCATTAATTGGTAAACCTCTTCCAGGATTCAAACTTCTTCTACATGTAGGTGTTTCCTTTATCCCTTTCCTGGTCCAGCTTCCAATCTCTGGATGGCACAGTCCAAGAATCAGTTGTGTCGGGACTCTGGTGTAGGAAGCCCATATAAACTCATCCTTAGCACCCATCAGTTGCATGCTTCTTTGCTCTGTTGAGCAGGTCCTGTCTCTGTGTCTGCCCTGGATTTGTGGGACTATTAACATCTCTTCTAGATTCACAGCAAACACAGAAACATGACAGCATTACTTCCAGTGCCCTGTCTTCCTTTAGGATACAGTTTTGAGTCTACTGCTAGAGATGGAAAGCAGAGTATGTGACTTTCACTCTTCTAAAGTCCCCGAGAGAAAGTATCTAGATACCACATTTGTTATAATCAGGCTTTATCTCCTCCAAGTTCTACTACTTTGCAGCACTATTTCCTGTCTAATCTGAGCTAGGAGGAAATTAGTGTGCAAGGTCTTAGAACAAGAGCAATGTCCTTTTTACTTACTAATTTAATAGTTGTCTTTTGCTTTCAGGATTGCATCAGTGAACAGGCTAGGGATCTTCCTCTCTGCCTTTTTAATCTTCTCTCATTCATCCCCTGGTCCTCTTCTTGACCTCATGCAGAGATTACTGGTAAAGGCAGTGAAGAGAAACAGAATCCACAGCAGGCCTTTCCTGCTGGCTGAGTGGTAAAGTATATGCCTGCCTGCTCAGGAGACATGGGTTTGATCCCTGATCTGCGAAGATCCACATGCGGTGGAGTAACTAAGCTCGTGTACCTCAACTATTGAGCCTTTACTCTAAAGCCCAGGAACCTCAGCTACTGAACCTACATGCCACAGTTACTGAAGCCCACGTGCCTAGAGTCCATGCTCTGCAACAAGAGAGGCCACTGAAATGAGAAGCCCACATACCACAGCTAGAGAGTAGCGCCCGTCCATCACAACTAGAGAAAGCCTGTGCATAGCAACAGAGACCCAGCACTGTCGAAAAATAATTAATTAACTTAAATTTAAAAGAATTCACAACAAAATCTCTAAAATCTATTTAGAATTATGACTTAAAACAGCACATCTTGTAATTACACATTTACATTACTACTTCATATCACTGCATTACATCTACATTAGATAACACATCAAAAACAAGCTCCAGGTCCTACCCTAAATGCTTTTGATTTAATAGAGCTCCTAACATTATCACTTTCTCAAAATTGTCTGAAGTATATTGTTGCTTCAGAAAGATACCTGTTAACAACTCTACAGGCTAAAGAATTTTCCTTCTGCCCCATTGTGACTGTGTGCTACACCATTTCAGTAGTGTCTGACTCTTTGTGACCCTATTGACTATAGCCTGCCAGGCTCCTCTATCCATGAGGATTCTCCAGGCAAAAATATTGGAATGAGTTGCCATGCCCTCCTCCAAAGGATATTCCCAACCAAGGGAATATCTTAAATTCTTCATTAACATACAGATTGCAGATTCTTTACCACTAGCGCCACCTAGGAAGCCCCATTGTTACTTATAGTATCTCATATCTTAGATTTTACCTCTTCCAAATAACAATTAAGATTGAACTAGAACTGATAATTACCTCTTTTTGATGATTTCACATATGCCATCAGTTCTCAAGGATTATCTGATTTGTTCATATGAAATTCTTTTCAAAAGCCATCAGTCATAGTATTAGCATATTGTCAACAAACAAAAACACACCAAATTCAAATGATTAAAAATTCAATAAAACTTTGACTAACAGTGATATTATATATATTGATGCATTACCTAGTTTTCTACATATGGTTCCTGCTTTAATTCCATAAATGAGGAATATATTCATGCTTTAAAATTAGAAAGTATGAGAAGAATAATGATTCTCTATTTTTCTTTCATCTGCTTTTCTTCTAGTGAGTATATTACTAAAAGAACAAAAATAATTGCCTAGTGGAAATAAGAAGAATTAAATAACTTACTGGATGTGGCACTAGGTAAAAATCTCTGAATGTGAATTAAAATTAAATTGGATGAAAGAGGGTAATAAGTTGGCCTCAAGCATAGATCATATTATACACAAGGTTATTATTGAATACCAGCTGTGATTTTCTTTGAAGTAGCAGGTTTGTCTCTTTTTAAAAAGTGAATGCCATTGGTTAATTTGATACAAAAATTTTTATGACTTCTAGATAGCTAAAATGTACTCATTAAAAACATTTAAATAATTAAAGGGTTCTCCTTCTATTCCAAGTTGATATTATTGAATTAGTGTTCTCATATTGGCTCTCGGCTGGAACACACCCCTGCTCTGTCCCCTCAAGGTCAAGAGTTTTGCAACAATAGCTCTTGTAAAGGGGCAGATTGCAATTTACAAAGGTTTGACATCATGGCCTTCACTATATCAATAGCAAAGAGATTATAGTATGTACTTGAATAATAAAGTCATTAAATATTCTATAAAATGAATGCCATAAAATACACACTTAAAGATGGAAGGAAAAAAAATTTAGTTGGTAAAGGAAATTCAATCCACCATTTTATTCAATGAGTTCAGTTCAGTTCAATCTCTCAGTCATGTCCGACTCTTGCGACCCTTTGAGACCCCATGAACCGCAGCAAGCCAGGCCTCCCTGTCTATCACCAATTCCGGAGTTCACTCAAACTTATGTCCATTGAGTCGGTGGTGCCATCCAGCCATCTCATTCTCTGTTGTCCCCCTCTCATCCTGCCCTCAATCATTCCCAGCAACAGGGCCTTATCAAATGAGTCAGCACTTTGCATCAGGTGGCCAAAGTATTAGTTTCAGCTTCAACATCAGTCCTTCCAATGAACACCCAGGACTGACCTCCTTTAGAATGGACTGGTTGGATCTCTTTGCAGTCCAAGGGACTCTCAAGAGTCTTCTCCAACACCACGATTCAAAAGCATCAATTCTTTAGCACTCTGCTTTCTTCACAGTCCAACTCTCACATCCTTACATGACCACTGGAAAAACCATAGTCTTGAGTAGATGGACCTTTGTTGACAAAGTAATCTCTGCTTTTTAACATGCTGTCTAGGTTAGTCATAACTTTCTTTCCAAGGAGTGTCTTTTAATTTCANTTTAGCACTCTGCTTTCTTCACAGTCCAACTCTCACATCCTTACATGACCACTGGAAAAACCATAGTCTTGAGTAGATGGACCTTTGTTGACAAAGTAATCTCTGCTTTTTAACATGCTGTCTAGGTTAGTCATAACTTTCTTTCCAAGGAGTGTCTTTTAATTTCATGGCTGCAATCACCATCTGCCGTGATTTTGGAGCCCCAAAAAATAAAGTCTGACAATGTTTCTGCTGTTTCCCCATCTATTTCCCATGAAGTGACAGGACTGGATGCCATGATCTTCATTTTCTGAATGTTGAGCCTTAAGCCAACTTTTTCACTCTCCTCTTTCACTTTCATCAAGAGGCTCTTTAGTTCNCTGAATGTTGAGCTTTAAGCCAACTTTTTCACTCTCCTCTTTCACTTTCATCAAGAGGCTCTTTAGTTCCTCTTCACTTTCTGCCATAAGGGTGGTGTCATCTGCATATCTGAGGTTACTGATATTTCTCCCGGCAATCTTGATTCCAGCTTGTGTTTCTTCCAGTCCAGCGTTTCTCATGATGTACTCTGCATAGAAGTTAAATAAGCAGGGTGACAATATACAGCCTTGACGTACTCCTTTTCCTATTTGGAACCAGTCTGTTGTTCCATGTCCAGTACTAACTGTTGCTTCCTGACCTGCATACAGATTTCTCAAGAGGCAGGTCAGGTGGTCTGGTATTCCCATCTCTCTCAGAATTTTCCACAGTTTATTGTGATCCACACAGTCAAAGGCTTTGGCATAGTCAATAAAGCAGAAATAGATGTTTTTCTGGAACTCTCTTTGAAGTGGCCTGTATCAAATGTCACTTCTGTCTTTGTCTTCAAGTCTGAGCCTCAAGGTCAGCCTTCTCCCCACACCCTCTGTGCAGATACCTCTGCAGCTGGAGTAGGCTCGGATACACAAGTTATAAGCCCTGCCTGTGCTCTTGTTTGCTTCTGCTCCATGTGGCCTACTATCATCCAAAATCCTGACTTTCAGACCCAGGTAAAATTCCACCTCTTCTCCAGAATGAGGTTTCCTAAGCTGCTTCAGCATGTCATTCTCCACTATCATTCCTGAGATTTCCAAAGCCACATCAGTCAGCCTCCTAGTTCCCTGGCCCTTCTCTTCCTCCACCTCTGCTCTCATCGTCAATCTTCAGCCACCACTCCATGCTTATATCCTAGATCAGTTCTTTTTTAAGCTGAAAATGTAGAAATTGAAGAAGAAAATGGATAATGTGAATGGTTTTTAATGGTTTTCCCTTTCAAACAAAATTGTATACAGAATCTAGTTTATGAATGAGAAAAATCCAGGGTATAAAAAATAAGTGACAGGGTCTTCTCTGGTAGTCCAGTGGGTGAGAATCTGCCTCCCAGTGCAGAGGATGTGGGGTCCCTGGTAGGAGAATGAAGATCCTGCATGCCACAGGGCAGCTGAGCCCACATACCACGACTAGAGAAGCCCTTGCACCGCAGTGAAGAGCCCACACAGTCAAAACTAAGCAGGGCTTCCCTGCCAGCTCAGTGGTAAAGAATCCATCTTCCAATGTAAGAGACACGGGTTTGATCCCTAGTCTGGGAAGGTCCCACATGCCATGGAGCAACTAAGCCCATTCACCACCACTATTAAGCCTATCCTGACTGAGCGACTTCACATTCACTTTTCACTTTCATGCGTTGGAGAAGGAAATGGCAACCCACTCCAGTGTTCTTGCCTGGAGAATCCCAGGGACAGGGGAGCCTGGTGGGCTGCCGTCTGTGGGGTCACACAGAGTCAGACATGACTGAAGCAACTTAGCAGCAGCAGCAGCTGGAGTCTTGGAACCGCAGCTACTGAAGCCTGCACATCCCACAAGAAAAGCCACTGCAATGAGAAGCCCAAGCGCTGTAACTAGAGAGTAGCCTCTACCCCCTATAACTAGAGAAAAGCCCACATGGCAAGGAAGACCCAGCACTGCCAAAATAAATAAAATTAAATAATTAATTTTTTTAATTTAATAAAAAATAAATGACAGCAGAACGTAACACAATGTGATTCAACTATACTCCAGTAAAAATTTAAAAAGAAATAAAAAAACATAAGTGATGGTATGGTGGATACCTCGAGCCTTACTCTCTTAACTCCCCACACCCCAGAAACAGGCACCTCTAAGAACCACCCACAAGGGTCTGTGAAAACTCCACCCATAGCTTTCTGCATCAGGACATGTAGGATGTGTTTGGGAAATATGAGAAGGCCTTCTGAAGGCCGAACCCATAAACTTGAAGATGTGAAGTATTCACAAAACACACTTACTTATAACAACAATGATGAGTAGTCTGACAACTCCAAAAGCAGGAATCATTTCTTGAAAATTCTTGCAAAGAGATAAATGACAGTAATAATAACACAAGTTATCTACTGGCAAAGAAATCTCAACTGTACTCCCCCTCATCTGCTTTTTCATTTAAAATAAAGTGTGTCAAATGTTTGCCAGTCAAAGCATCGGTGTTAACAGTCCAGTTTTCAAATGTGTTTGGGAAGTACAATATCAGTATACTTTGGAGTAAAAATTAAACATGATCTTCTTTGATATAGCAATAAATACTCTTAATATAAGTAATAAAAAATCCACTCTTAATATGTCACAGATAGTTAATAGATGCTGTCAAACTAAATCTGGTGAAAATATTTCCACGTTTTTTGTTTAATATTCATTTGATACAGCTTTACCCTCTTTCTAAGTAGGAGTTACCAAAGACAGTTAAAATTTAAGCATTACCTTTTTTTTAAGATAATTTTTTAAAATTTAAAACACTGGTCCAAAAACACTCAATGTGATTTTAGTTTCAAAAAGCCTCAGACCAACTTGCATTTACCCTCATGTGTTACCAGAGGACCAAGGAGACTCACACACCTCCACTTCAACCCAAATTGCCTGTCCCTTCCCTTTAAAGTTATTAACTCTCTTCCCAGAGAGACATCCTAAAATAGCTATGTTAATTTTAAATCAGTTATTTTCAAACTGTTGTGCCCAAGATGTACAGTAACAAATAATTTACGTAAAAATCCAGCACACACATAAACAGTACTTACTCTTATTCTACATGACGCATACTGAAATTTCTGTGTAAAAGGATTTTCACAGTCCTTTCAACTTAGTTCACAACCACTAATGTGATGTAACCCAAAGTTTGAAAATCATTTTTCTAAATGACTTCTAGTTTGGGAACAGTTTTTTAATTGCTTCAAATTTCCCCTCTTAGAGTATTTTTAAGGCACACCTACATGGTTAAAGAGTTAATTTAATCAGGATTTTACCCTGTTTTAAAAAGTGGCATCTCACATACTATATCATGGTTGTGTAAAATGGTATGCCAACTTTGGAGGCATTTATATATAAAAATGTGAAGCTTTCATCCAATAAATCCTCTTCTAGGAACTTGCCTTTTACAAAAGAATCACACATGCAAAAAGACAGGTGAAAGAACATTTCTGAGAGCATTATTTTAAAAGGTAAAAAGCTGTAATCACCCTGGATCTTTACAATGAAAAATTGAATAAGTAGGGCTACTATACAGAAGGTGCTGTGGAGTGCCTGAAAAGACTGGGGTGGATTTTGGTGTCCTACTCAAGTATCCCATGAGCAGATAGGATACTTTATGTTAAGATGCAGAATAAGGTAAGGGGAGTTCCATTTCTGTAGTGTTACTATTGGTAGAATTTTTCTTACATACAGAAAACATCTGAACGAGTGTATATCAGACTGGTAACAGATACTAAATTGGGGACTTTGACCTTTCTGTTTTTCAATTTCGAAATTTTCTTTAGTATTTATTCCTTTTGAGATCAGAGAGGAAAGGGAAATTCTTGTGGTCAGATGGAAGATGTGTGCTTAGTATATATTGATAAATAAGATTGCCTGAACCAAATACCAGTAATTATTTTAAATTTTTTTCTTAAGGTCTATAGATTCATTCCCAAAATTCTTACCACTAGAACATTCATAAAATAGCCTCCCATCAGAGCATAGACTCCTCCTGAAGCACCCACAAGAGATTTGAGTGGGTCAAAGATGGAGCTGGCAAGGGATCCTAAAAAAATAAAGAATTTCAGATATGACTAAGAATCATGAAGGATAAATCTTTCTAATCTAAGGTAAAAGTTGGGGAAGCTTGGGCCATTATATTAACAGACAACAAATTCACTTTGTTGTTTCCATACTAGAAAAGTATAGCCGTGTGATCTCTCTCAATTATTATGAAACATTAAATGTTCAATATGAAGACAATGTAACAGTGACAAAAACAAATACTCTGAAGCCAGAATTAGCAACTGTGTGACTTGAGCAAGTTTTTAAATGTCTCTGTGCCTTTGCTTCCCTTTCTATAAAAATGGCAGTGTTAAATAGAACTTAACTTCAGTGGGTTGTCAGGGGAAATAAATGAGTTTACATGTACATTATGATTAGAATACTCCCTGACGTGTGTTAAATACTTGTTAGCTATTGTTTCAAAATATCCTACACATTTAACCNCTGACCTTTCTGTTTTTCAATTTCGAAATTTTCTTTAGTATTTATTCCTTTTGAGATCAGAGAGGAAAGGGAAATTCTTGTGGTCAGATGGAAGATGTGTGCTTAGTATATATTGATAAATAAGATTGCCTGAACCAAATACCAGTAATTATTTTAAATTTTTTTCTTAAGGTCTATAGATTCATTCCCAAAATTCTTACCACTAGAACATTCATAAAATAGCCTCCCATCAGAGCATAGACTCCTCCTGAAGCACCCACAAGAGATTTGAGTGGGTCGAAGATGGAGCTGGCAAGGGATCCTAAAAAAATAAAGAATTTCAGATATGACTAAGAATCATGAAGGATAAATCTTTCTAATCTAAGGTAAAAGTTGGGGAAGCTTGGGCCATTATATTAACAGACAACAAATTCACTTTGTTGTTTCCATACTAGAAAAGTATAGCCGTGTGATCTCTCTCAATTATTATGAAACATTAAATGTTCAATATAAAGACAATGTAACAGTGACAAAAACAAATACTCTGAAGCCAGAATTAGCAACTGTGTGACTTGAGCAAGTTTTTAAATGTCTCTGTGCCTTTGCTTCCCTTTCTATAAAAACGGCAGTGTTAAATAGAACTTAACTTCAGTGGGTTGTCAGGGGAAATAAATGAGTTTACATGTACATTATGATTAGAATACTCCCTGACGTGTGTTAAATACTTGTTAGCTATTGTTTCAAAATATCCTACACATTTAACCCAAACTATCAAAATACCTGAGATATTCCAACATTTTATTATCTATGGGCTAGCTTTCTCATGGAGTCAAGATGTGGTCTCAGAATCCTTCTTAATATACTGTAATTCAGTCAGTGTCACCAAGCAAGATGAAATTCTGTTTGCTAATTCAATCTTACCTTGTCTGAACCAAAACAAGGCATTAGGACCACCTTATGCCAACTCTGAAGTGTTCTCCATACTGCTTAGTTCTGTTATTCCCTTGCTCCTTCATTTTTTAAGATACAGTACAATCCAGTACCTACATTAGGACTGCTCTAGTGGTCCAATGGTTAAGAATCTGCCTGCTAGTGCAGAGACAGAGGTTCGATTCCTGGTCCCGGAAGATCCCACATGCCATGACACCACACCCTAGAGCTCATGCTCTGCAACAAAAGTAGCCACTGCAGTGAGGCGCCAACTACAGAGCACCCCCCACCCCCTAANTGTCCAGTTCTAACTGTTGCTTCCTGACCTGCATACCCGTTTCTCAAAAGGCAGGTTAGGTGATCTGGTATTCCCATCTCTCTCAGAATTTTCCACAGTTTATTGTGATCCACACAGTCAAAGGCTTTGGCATAGTCAATAAAGCAGAAATAGATGTTTTTCTCAGACTCTCTTGTTTTTTTGATGATCCAGTGTATGTCGGCAATTTGATCTCTGGTTTCTCTGCGTTTTCTAAAACCAGCCTGAACATCTGGAAGTTCACGGTTCATGTATTACTGAAGTCTGGCTTGGAGAATTTTGAACATTACTTTACTAGCATGTGAGATGAGTGAAATTGTGCAGTAGTTTTAGCATTCTTTGGCATTGCCTTTCTTTGGAATTGGAATGAAAACTGACATTTTCCAGTCCTATGGCCACTGCTGAGTCTTCCAAATTTGCTGGCATATTNAGTTCACGGTTCATGTATTACTGAAGTCTGGCTTGGAGAATTTTGAACATTACTTTACTAGCATGTGAGATGAGTGAAATTGTGCAGTAGTTTTAGCATTCTTTGGCATTGCCTTTCTTTGGAATTGGAATGAAAACTGACATTTTCCAGTCCTATGGCCACTGCTGAGTCTTCCAAATTTGCTGGCATATTGAGTGCAGCACTTTCACAGCATTATCTTTCAGGATTTGAAATAGCTCAACTGGAATTCCATCACCTCCACTAGCTTTGCTTGTAGTGATGCTTCCTAAGGCCCACTTGACTTCACATTCCAGGATGTCTGGCTCTAGGTGAGTGATCACATCATGATTATCTGGGTTGTGAAGATCTTTTTTGTATAGTTCTTCCATGTATTCTTGTCACCTTTTCTTAATATCTTCTGCTTCTGTTAGGTCCATACCATTTCTGTCCTTTATTGAGCCCATCTCTGCATGAAATGTTCCCTTGGTATCTCCAAATTTCTTGAAGAGATCTCTAGTCTTTCCCATTCTATTGTTTTCCTCTATTTTTTTGCATTGATTGCTGAGGAAGGCTTTCGTATCTCTCCTTCCCATTCTTTGGAACTCTGCATTCAAATGGCTTTATCTTTCCTTTTCTCCCTTGCTTTTGGCTTCTCTTCTTTTCACAGCTATTTGTAAGGCCTCCTCAGACAGCTATTTTGGTTTTTTTGCATTTCTTTTTCTTGGGAATGGTCTTGAGTCCTGTCTCCTGTACAATGTCACAAACCTCTATCCATAGTTCATCAGGCACTCTATCAGATCGAGTCCTTTAAATCTATTTCTCACTTCCACTGTATAGTCATAAGTGATTTGATTATCCATGTCATAATGAGTGTACTCTTGAAAGGATAACTCAGTTCTTCTCTTGATCCATAATAATGTCTTTCTTATGGTGTTAGCAAATATTTTTTCCATGCAAAATGGCCCATAATGAAGATAAATTCTTTATCCAACATTCAAGTAAAGAAATAGAAATAGAACCTAGTGTGAGACTATTAACTTGTCTGAAAATACTGAGAGATTAAATGTTGAGTACCAAGGCAGCATCTTTATAAGGGATTTCTCAAGGTTAGTTTTGACCTCAGTGACCCTTACTTAGGCTGAAGATTTCATATCAAAATCCTCCAGAGTTGTACCACCAAAAGAGCTGACACGATTTAAATATGAATTTCATGTCCCATCCAAATGTTCCTATCACAATGAACTTTTGCTCTGTCATACAGTCATGGTGCTTCTCTTATTTTATCCCTCGTTTTAGACTCTTTCACATGGGAAATCATAGCTGTTTGGTCCTTCTAGTATTCTCTTGGCCAGAATCTCCCATTATAGCTGTACTATTTAGATTTCTGTCAAAAATTTTATGGCTTCAAGATCTCCTCCTTCAATGAAAAATAAATAAATTTAACTTTTTAGAAAAAGATCACCTGTACCTGCCCAAGAAGCTAACATCAAAACTCATATTTGTGACACACAGTATATTCTCACATAAAATATATGCTCTGAGCTCCAAATTCCACGTGGCTTCTATATCACTGAGGTCTTCTCTTGTGGCTCAGTAGGTAAAGAATCTGCCTGTAATGCAGGAGACCTGGGTTTGATCCCTAGGTTAGAAATATCCCTTGAAGAAGGGAAAGGCTACCCACTTGTGTTCTGGCCTGGAGAATTTCATGGACTATACAGTTCATGGGTTCACAAAGAGTCAGACACAACTGAGCGACTTTCATTTTTCTGTATCACTGAAAATTATCTGAACTACATCTAATGAGTAAGTTGTTATTGTTCAGTTGATCAGTCATGTCCAACTCTTTGTGACCCCATGGGATTGCAGCATGCCAGGCTTCCCTGTCCTTCACAATCTCCTGGAATTTGCTGAAACTCATGTCCATTGAGTTGGCAATGCCGTCCAACCATATCATCCTCTGAAATCCCCTTCTCTTCCTGCCTTCAATCTTTTCCAGCATCAGGGTCTTTTCTAATGAGTCGGCTCTTCACATCAGGTAGCTAAAGTTTTCATAATAAGGCCAAAGTTTCAGCTTCAGCATCAGTCCTTCTAATGAATACTCAGGATTGATTTCCTCTAGAATTGATTGGTTTGATCTCCTTGCAGTCCCAGGGACTCTAAAGAATCTTCTCCAACACCACAGTTCAAAAGCCAGTAAGTATTCACCCTTAAATTCCAGGAGACTTTTCAGAATTCTTTTTACAACTTCCAGGCAAAAGTATGAAAGTATCTAGCCCCCTAAGGAAATTTCATCTCCCTCAACTGAGATTTCCAGTTGTCAGTCTCTTATTACAGCAAGCAGCAAAACCTACTTATGAAAAACATATGTAAGAGAATACAGTATTGTATTTCTTTTGTAAAGGCTTCTTATTGATTGGTCCTGAGGGTACAAGAATGGATGATATTTATACCCTACTCTCTAGAAGTCATAATAGAAAAGAGTAAAGCAGATTGTAAAAGTTTATTTCAAATATTTAAGTGATATAATGGAAACATGGGAAAGGTACCCTGGGAGTCTAGACAAGAAAGGATCCTATCGTGCATAAAGGAATTTGTGGTAACATAGCAGAGATAGAATGAGCAGAGTCTTGAAGGAAGAGGATGACTTTTGCCAAACAAGGAGTGAAGAACATCTATGCACAGGGCTGAGGCAAAAGTGTGGAGATGTAAACAAGCAAGTTTACAATGGGATTAGCACAAACAGGGTGAGACTGAAACCTGAGTATGCGACAGAAGAGTGGTGGGAATCAATCATTACCACATAGATCACAAGACACAGATCACTAAGATTATAGAGTATTTATCCAAAACAGACATCTGAGGGGTTTTAAAACTGAAAAAAGATGTAATAGTGTAAGTATTCTGACAGAAATGTGCAGGATGAATCCAGTAGGAGAAACAAGATGATCTGTTTCTACAATCCAAGAGATATTAACAGCTTTTACTAAAGTAATTAGTAGTCAAAATACAAACAGATGTTAGGAAACAAACTTATGGTTACCAAGGAGGAAAGGGGAGAGGAACGGATTGGGAAATTGGGATTGACATATGCACCCTGCTGCTGCTGCTGCTGCTAAGTCGCTTCAGTCGTGTCTGACTCTGTGTGACCCCATAGGTGGCAGCCCACCAGGCTCCCCCGCCCCTGGGATTCTCCAGACAAGAATACTGGAGTGGGTTGCCATTTCTTTCTCCAATGCATGAAAGTGAATAGTCAAAGTGAAATCGCTCAGTTGTGTCCTACTCCTAGCGACCCCATGGGCTGCAGCCCCCAAGGCCCCTCCGTCCATGGGATTTTCCAGGCAAGAGTACTGAAGTGGGTTGCCATTGCCTTCTCCAATGCACCCTACTATATCTAAAATAGATAACTAATAAGAACCTGCAGTTTAGCACAGGGAACTCTAGTCAATTCTCTGTAATGGCTTACATGGGAATCGAATCTAAAAAAAAAGCATATATATATATATATATATATATATGTATTTGTATAACTGATTTACTTTGCTGTACAGCAGGAACTAACACAACATTGCAGATCAACTATATACACTATATATATATATACACACATATATACACACACACATATATATATATTCCATCAAAATTAACAAAAACGCACAGTTAGTAGATTATGGAACAGGATCAACAGAAATTTAGAACTAATTTTATCTGGGAAATGAAAGGAATGAATGAATTCAGTATTACTCAGAATGTCTGTAGTAAGGTATGGTAGTTTACTTGCTAAGTTGTATCCAACTCTTGTGACCCCACGGACTCTAGCCCACGAGGGTCCTCTGTCCATGGAATTTTCCAGGCAAGAATACTGGAGTTGGTTGTCACCTCCTTCTCCAAGGGCCCTACCCAACCCAGGGAAAAGACCTGGGTCAGACCCTGTAAATAATAATTTTGCTGAAAGAGTAAAGTGAAAAGCTGGCTTAAAGCTCAACATTCAGAAAACTAAGATCATGGCATTCGGTCCCATCACATCATGGGAAATAGATGGGAAAACAGTGGAAATAGTGTCAGACTTTATTTTTCAGGGCTCCAAAATCACTACAGATGGTGATTGCAGCCATGAAATTAAAAGATGCTTACTCCTTGGAAGAAAAGGTATGACCAACCTAGATAGCATATTGAGAAGCAGAGGCATTACTTTGCCAACAAAGGTCTGTCTAGTTAAGGCTATGGTTTTTCCAGTGGTCATGTATGGATGTGAGAGTTGGACTATGAAGAAAGTTGAAAGCCGAAGAATTGATGCTTTTAAACTGTGGTGTTGGAGAAGACTCTTGTGAGTCCCTTGGACTGCAAGGAGATCCAACCAGTCCATTCTAAAGGAGGTCAGTCCTGGGTGTTCTTTGGAAGGAATGATGCTAAAGCTGAAACTCCAGTACTTTGGCCACCTCATGCAAAGGGTTGACTCATTGGAAAAGACTCTGATGCTGGGAGGAATTGGGGGCAGGAGGAGAAGGGGACAACAGAGGATGAGATGGCTGGATGGCATCACCAACTCAATGGACATAAGTTTGAGTGAACTCTGGGAGTTGGTGATGGACAGGGAGGCCTGGCGTGCTGCAATTCATGGGGTTGCAAAGAGTCGGACACAACTGAGTGACTGAACTGAACTGAACAAAAGAGAACACAACTGAGGGAAGAAAACGAAAGAATGAAGATAAAGAGCTAAATTTCGACTTGTAAAACATCCAGGTAAAGATACATACCCAGTACATAGTTGGAATATTCTCATGAGTTTATTTCCAATATCGCACATTACAGATATTAGAAAAATATTATACTAAGTTGGAATTTAAATGCTTACCTATGTTTTCCACATAAAATAATCTGCATAATCCAACATGTGTACTCATGACAGTTGCTATACAACTTCAAAGAGTAAAACATCTCAAAAGTTTATATTTAGACTTACTCTTTCCTTAAAAGGACATTATATTTTCTAAAATCTTGTTCCATAGAACAATGGTAACTTTATAAGTGTCCAGGCAATTGGTAAGCAATTAGAAAACTGTCTTGAATTAAGTAAAAAGTCCCAGAAATTGTGATCAGTTTATCCTAAATGTAAGATTAATAAAATAACCTTAAGCAACTATATAATGTCATCAACATTGTCAATACTGGTTGAGCTCTCTATATTTTATGTCTTTGCCTAATTTATGTCAATTTCCTAATGGGTAATATGACAGAGAAGCCATAATATAGAGGTTCTATGAGTCAAGATGAGCTAAGTTACATTGTGGTAAAATATGAGTATTCCTAAATCTTAGTTGCTTAAGCACAGTTAAATATATTCTCTCACCCATACAAAGTCCATTTTGCATCAATAGATATTATTCTCCCTTTGAGAACACATAAATAAAAATTGAAGCCAAACCCTACGATAATCTGAAATTTGTCATCTCAATATGTGTAGCTTTCCATGTTTTCTCGCTGGGAAAAAGAAAGAGCAAAAACAAACACTGTAATAGGTACTGAACAGAAGTAACTTATCTCTTCCACTTATCTTCCTGTTGCACATGATCATGTGACAAGATCATATGGTCATAACCCAACTACACCAGGTTTTGGAAAATATAGAGCTGCACACGGATATTTAATAAGCATTATTTGTGTCTGTCATAGAGACAACCACAGGTGAACATAGGGTTGAATGATTCAATAATCCCTTAATTGTCACTTATAGGAACTAGAGAGTTCAGAAATCTGAGCTCTTTAGTCACCAGAGATTGAAGTCCATTCTTTTAGAGACACTTTTAAAAGTGTCTTTTAGAGACACTTTTATCAGGTGATAACACTCTAAAGGAGAAAGAATGGAGAATCCAACTTGTTCACATTTTATCATTTCCAAGTATTACATTCACGGGATTTTTAGAATGAGAAAGGGAGTATTTAATCTGCTCATTTAAGTAAGAAGGAAACTTTAATTCACAAGAAAAAAATGAAGAAGTTACCCTGTGTCACAAAGTAATTTAGTGGAAGAGATGAAATGAGCACCAGTGAACATTTTCACTACACAGGATCCCATTAGAAGAGCCATTGATTCTCTATCTGAAAACACAAAATTCTAGCATTAGTAGAAATTTGGAGAAGGCAATGGCACCCCGCTCCAGTACTCTTGCCTGGAAAATCCCATGGATGGAGGAGCCTGGTGGGCTGCAGTTCATGCGGTCGCTAAGGGTCAGACATGACTGAGTAACTTCACTTTGACTTTTCACTTTCATGCATCGGAGAAGGAAATGGCAACCCACTCCAGTGTTCTTGCCTGGAGAATCCCAGGGATGGGGGAGCCTGGTGGGCTGCCGTCTATGGGGTCACATAGAGTCGGACACGACTGAAGTGACTTAGCAGTAGCAGTAGCAGCAGTAGAAATTACAGCCAAGACTATCTGGCATCAGTTAGTTAGTTTAGTTGCTCAGCCATGTTAGACTTTTGGCAACCCCATGGACTGCAGCAGGCCAAGCCTCCCTGTCCATCACCAGCTTCCAGAGTTTACTTAAACTCATGTCCATTGAGTCAGTGATGCCATCCAACCACCTCATCCTCTGTCATTCCCTTCTCCTGCCTTCAATCTTTCTTAGCATCAGGATCTTTTCCAATGAGTCAGTTCTTTGCATCACCTGGCCAAAGTATTGGAGTTTCAGCTTCAACATCAGTCCTTCCAATGAATATTCAGGACTGATTTCCTTTAGGATGGACTGGTTGGATCTCCTTGTAGTCCAACAGACTCTCAAGAGTCTTCTCCAACACCACAGTTCAAAAGCATCAATTCTTTGGTGCTCAGCTTTCTTTACAGTACAACTCTCACATCCCTGCATGACCACTGGAAAAACCATAGCCTTGACTAGACAGACCTTTGTTGACAAATAATGTCTCTGCTTTTTAATATGTTGTCTAGGTTGGTCATAACTTTTCTTCTAAGGATCAAGCATCTTTTAATTACATGGCTGCCGTCACCATCTGCAGTGATTTTGGAGCCCAGAAAAATAAACTCTGCCACTGTTTTCACTATTTCCCACCTATTTCCCATGAAGTGATGGGATCAGATGCCATGATCTTAGTTTTCTGCATATTGAGCTTTAAGCCAACTTTTTCATTCTACTCTTTCACTTTCATCAAGATGCTCTTTAGTTCTTCTTCACTTTCTGCCATATGGTTGGTGTCATCTGCATATCTGAAGTTATTGATATTTCTCCCAGCAATCTTGATTCCAGCTTGTGCTTCATCCAATCCAGAATTTCTCATGATGTACTCTGCATATAAGTTAAATAAGTATAGTGACAATATACTCTGTTGACGAACCCCTTTTCCCATCTGGAACCAGTCTGTTGTTCCATGTCCAGTTCTAACTGTTGCTTCCTGACCTGCATACAGATTTCTCAAGTGGCAGGTCAGGTGGTCTGGTATTCCCATCTTTCAGAATTTTCTGGCATCACAATGTATAAAAATTTGCTTTTTATATCATTACTGTTCAAGTTGACATTCATGGTTATTTCCTAAAACATTTATCGAGGAAGAAGAATCAAAGAATTAACCCAATTACTCTTACATGCAAGTGATCAACTGATAGTCCAGTAAATGTTATTCATGAATTAGACTTGAACATTCAACCTCTAAATACTTCCTCTGACACTTACATAATAAATTCACCTAATTATTTATGCATTTAATGACTCATGTGGCAATCATTTGTGGGTCTGTACGTATCTTCAATGTCTTAATCCTTACAAATTAAGAATTAGACAAACAGCTCCCCCAGAATTTTAGTTTATAATGATGAAATCAGAGCCAATAATATGCTGAGAAGAACCTGAACCATGAAATCAGGAGACTCTCATTCTAACCCTGCTTCTATCACTGACCTTTAATCTAATTCCACCATTTGCCTTGAGTTGGATTCCTCTACAGAAGGAAAGATGAGTGGACCTGGAGAACTTCATCCTGAACAAATAGCCTTAGCACTCCACCATACAGTTCCCATTCTCAATTCTTAGACGTCATATTCTGTTCCATCTTTTAAACACCACTCTCTTTATTTGAGTTAATTCTAATACATGTTTATACAAGTCAGAGATTTTTGACACAAATAAAACACTTGATTTTAATGGTTTCCTACTAAGACAAAAGTAAATATAGCAAAATACCAGGAAAAATCAGTTTCTTTCTCTCTCCCTCCTTCCTTCTCTCCTTCTTTCCCTCTTTTCCTTTCTTCCTTCTTCTATATGTCTTTTTCCCCTTTCTCAGTCTCCCTGTCTCTCTTTCCCTCTATCACTTATTCATCATCTTGTTTCACTCCTGACATCAAGTGTGCTCTTGAAAGTACATGGAATTTAATTTGTATAAAAGACCATGAGAAAGCAAAACAACTTAGGATTTCCATTAAATCATTGTGAAACATCACTTGCAGAAAAATTTACTTCTAGAATTTCCCTTAGGATATACTTGGGACTAGTTCAGTGACTTAGACACAATGATGTGCTTTTTACCTTCATTTATAACATCAAAAATGTGGTGTATTTACACAATGGAATTCTATTCAGCCAACTAAGATAATTATATTAAAATATTTTATGGCTTGTAAAATACTCTTGACTTGTTTGATAGTTAAAATATTAATATTAGAAGCATTATATGCAATTTGATAACATTTTTTAAATATATATGCATACACATCTGAAAAGTGTGTGTGCATACACACCTGAAAACGTTTAACTTTTGTTTTTTGTACATTTATATTAGAAGTATGCTGTATACCTGCAATTGAAAAAAAACTAACTCAAATATCAAAATGGAGCTTTCAAAAAGTATGCTATAGATTTAATGTTGGAATAATATTTATAGAACTGTGACATAAAATACACATAATAAAGCAAAAACTACAGCAACTAAAATATTATTGAACTCTACTAGAAAAGTGAAGAAAAAAAAACCTCTTAGAAAACATTTCTCAAAAAAATACTACTGGCACCGTCAGTGGTATGATTCTTCCAGGGGCTGAACTATCCCAGAAACTATGGGACACCTTGCTCCCACTCATCAATGCCAGTAAGTTTTACCTGTTCAGTTGTGTCTGACTCTTTGCAACACCATGATTGTAGATTGCCAGGCTCCTCTGTCCATGAGATTCTCCAGGAAACAATATTGGAATGGGTTGCCATGTCCTCCTCCAGGGGATCTTCCCGACCCAGGGATTGAATCCAGGTCTCCTGTATTGCCGGCAAATTCTTTACCACCTGAGCCACCAGGGAAGCTCTCCCAAATGCCAGTAGCAGACTCCAGTCATTAAGATTAATACAATGCCCTCAGGGCTTCCCTGGTGGCTAAGTGGTAAAGAATCCACCTACCATTGCAGGAGGCATGGATTGGATTCCTGATCCGGGAAACCTCACATACCCATGCACCCCAACTATTGAGCCTGTGCTCGAGAGCCCAGGAGCTGCAGCTGCTGAGCCCACATGCCACAACTACAGAAGCCTGTGCATCCTAGAGCCCATGCTCCACAACAGGAGAAACCACAGTAATGAGAAAGCCACACAAGTAGAGAGCAGCCCCTGCTTGACACAACTAGAGAAAAGCCCGTGCAGCAATGAAGACCCAAAATACAGAAATAAAATTATTCTTAAAATGCCCTCACTATTTCTAAATGCTCGAGGATTAAGAACCATGGCTAGAAGATAACCGTACCAATGAAAGACAGCCAACTGGCCATATTTATGAACGGGTTTGCCAGTAAGCTGCCCACATAACATGGTAGTAGGTATTAAAGATAAAAAGTAACTCCCAACTGATTTTTTTTTCTTCCCAGGGTCCTTGGGTTAGAGCATGATTCCAGGAAAACTAATATAGACCTACTATCCTTACTCTCCATTAGTTCTGAGCCTTAGGTTTTAATTAAATTGCTTCCCACAATTCCCTCTATGACCTTGGAGGTCACTTCGCTTCACTCTCCTGGTATCACTTTGCTGAATCTTTTCCAAATTAGGCTAATGAAAATTCCAGCTCTAAAATTCCAATGTTAATTGATTTATAGACTCATTCATGAATATATTCATAATTTTTACCAGGAGCTATAAAGAAGCAAAATAAGCAATAACCTGTACTCTCAAAGTCACATAAGAGGTTATGAATTCAGCTTATCTAGGAGAGTTCATTGAGTAAATTCTTAACTGTCTGTCTGCCATTGATATCAGATTAAAAAATGGTTGATAAGCAGAGATTCTAATTTTAAGAAAATTGGACTCAGATTATGTGGGAGAAGAAAAATTCCGAGTGACAGAAAAATCATGATACATTCAAATCGACTAGTTTAGAACAAATCAAACTTTCAAAACCTGGAATCCTTAATGACAATCCATTTTCTAACCTACATTGCCCTAGATGTCTTCATATTAAGTGTCCTTATCATATGAACACTTGGTATTTCTACGACTATACTCAACACCATTATCTTTTTAAATCCTTCCCTTTCTCACTAAACTGTAAGTGCTGAGAGAGAAGCTTGGCTCTGGATGAAATATGATTATATAACTTCTTATCTCAACAGCTTTTAGGTGCTTTTTCTTGCCAAACATCTTGACTATTTCATTGTGTCTGACTTTTTATGTATAATCTGTTACCTCTTCATTTACCCCTACTTTCCACTTTATTTTAGGATTCTTTGTACAGGCATTGACAGTGAAGAACTGCTGAGACAGTGAAGCAAGTCTCCTGTGTAAAAATAGTAGCAATGTGTCAGCCATGATTCCCTCATTCATGTTGGTTCTATCAGTGGACATTCTTTGTCTGTGCTGTTTCATATGGAGGACTATTGCTGGTTCTACCCCACTGGAAACTTGAGAGCAGTACAATCTTGTTAAATCCTTCTCCACTTCTCTATCCCTTAAAAAGAAGTTCACAGCTTGATGCTAATACCTTTGTTTTATCTTTTCTTTCTTTTTTTTTTTTTTTTCTTTTTTGGCGGTGTTTAGTCATTAAGTAGTGTCCATCTCTTGACTCTTTTGTGACCCCATAGACTGTAGCCTGCCAGGCTCCTCTGTCCATGGGATTCTCCAGGCAAGAATACTGGAGTGGGTTGCCATTTCCTTCTCCAGGGGATCTTCCCAACCCAGAGATCAAACTCAGGTCTCCTGCTTGGCAGGCAGATTCTTTACCACTGAGTCACCTGGGAAGCCCCCATTTAATTTTACTTAAAATGTTACTATGATTCCTTTTTAAACTTCAAAGTGCTTTGTCACATCAAAATAGTATATTTCATCTTGAGGTCAGAATTTTTGTTATTTATTTTACTTTCATAAGTAGAATAAATTTTTCTTATTAAATAAGTAAAGTTTTATTTACTAAAGGAATTTATGTATGATGGATTTTTAAAAATTAGAAAATATATAATAAGGACGATATTTATATATAAGTTCTATTACTTCTATCACAAAATCTCACTTTTATCACATTAAAGTTTTTTTTTTAAACAACCCTTTAAAATAAAAATTTTGGTCTTATAAAGATGTCTTGGGATATATCAGTCAGTGATTTTTATGAAAGGTATATATTTTTTCAGGTCGCTTATTCTCAAATAAATGGCAACCCACTCCAGTACTCTTGCCTGGAAAATCCCATGGATGGAAGAGCGTGGTAGACTATGGTCCATGGGGTCTCAAAGAGTCAGACACGACTGAGCGACTTCACTTCACTTCACTTCACTTCATTCTCAAATAAAACTACTCACATAGTTATTGGAATTTGGAGTAAATGGAAGAATAATTTGATGTTGCTATTCGGGAATTTACAAAAGAGTTCTGGGCAAGTTTTGAGATATCAGAATAACTCAGAAAATCAAAAATACAGAATCTATCTGAGTGAACTGCTCACATTAGTCTTGACTTCTCCATGTTAGTTAGAAGGACAGAAAGGTATCACAAAGAGAGAGCAGACAGCAAATATCCACATTCCCAATAGCATCCCACTCATTTTGCAATTATGCAATTTGCTTTGCATACCGTGTTATGCCTTTTAAAAGACATCATATCAAAAGTGTGCACAGAAGATATTGAAAAGTAACATAGGAGATACTAAATAAAATAAACAGAAAAACTATGTATTCCATAGAATGCTTACACTCATTTGTAGCAACCAAAGACAAGGACATTGAACTATCTTTTCCCCAACAACTTGCAGCCTTAGTTTTAGGAATGCAGCTGAGTGAAACGGAATTTGATGTTCACGCTGCATTCCTCAGTGTAACGTGGACAGAGAGCACCCCCTACTTTCTCCTGATTAAATAGCACCCCTGGCCAGCAAGAAAGGAGATACTGGCGCCATGTGGATATTTTGCTCAGAAAATCAGAAGGGATTTGTCTATAAGGTTCATTACCTCTTGGCCTCTATTGGCAATAACCCATATTCAGGAGGCCAGCATTGTGACACCCTCAAAGGAACTCCCTGAAGGAGGCAAAGTCTAGAAGGAGAATACCTGCTCTGAAGTTTCCCACCTTCCCTGAACTGAATCTGCACAGCCACCCCAGGAGGGGAGAATGCAGCTTTGAAAAATAACACCTTTGTTATTCCAAGTGTTAGAGATGAAGCTGAGTTTTCAGATGGCCTCAAGGTTTGTGCACCCTTCACCAAACACAGATGGAAACTGGACTCTTTGAACTGCTTTGAAAATCTGTTACTAAGTATTGCTGTGGGTCTGTGAAGCAGCCATTGCTAACTTCTGACTGCCTATAATTTTTATGGCTGTGTGATGACAAGGGATAAAATAGCTTCATTTTAGAAATAAATGTCTTATATGCCAGGGAGGGAAAACCCACCGATTAAGCAAGATTTAATCTTAACTATGGTAATTCAAAATGGTGGTCCTTAAAAACTTGCTGCAATATTTGCATTATAGATAACATTTGGGTTATAGAACATGCTACTAATATTAACCCATTCACACTGTTCTCCTAAATATTTAGACTTTTATGGCTTCAGTACTTTTTTCAGAAGACATTAAGATACATAAAGATGGGTATCATCTATTTATATATCAACAATTGGCATTACAGTTTTTTGAACTTTGTAAATTCCAGCAGAATATATTATCTCTTTGAATCTAAATCAGAAACACTTGCTGTCGTAAGTCAATGTCATGCTCTGGGTTACATAGTGGTTCCATGAAAAATAGTTTATATGTTTAACACCACAGTTTTCATTTGCCTATATTAGGAATAACCATTCAACATAAACCACTGCAAACTGACAATCTTGAATCACATTTAAGCCAGTAGAATTTACAACGTACCATCCATCAAAGTCTGTTACACATGCACTATATAACAAGTTAGGTTGTTCTTGTTTTTTTCCCTTCAAAGAAAACTGAGCTACTGAGAGAAGGAATCTAGACATTTCTACAAACTAGTGGAAGGTTGTAAGAACTACAGCTGCTTGTTCTTAGGGATAAAAGAAGGTTTGCCCACACAACACACAGCATTAAACTCTATGTTCTCAGTGTAGTTTTATTATGATTTTATAAACACTAAAAGTTGCACAAGTACACCCAGTATGTGTTCATGTCTGGACCAAAAGTCAACTATCCCTTAGGTCAGCAATGCCACATTCAGCAAGTTTTCAGGTTGTTATGGAGACATTAACTTAGCTGTTTTATGTACAACTTTTTTTATGGTAGGAGTTTAATTATATCAACAGATGTACATTATGATATGTATTTAATAAAGAATACATGTTTTAGCCACAACAGGCTGTCTCCTTGGAGCCCGGCAAGGATAGCTGTGTGACCCCTACCCCACCTCAGGACGCACACCAGCAGGACTGAGCAGACTCAGTAATCTCTTCCCTGGACTTACTGAGTATATTTTTTCCTTCAAAAACAAAAACAAATAAACAAACAAAAAACTTGATGTATATATAAAGAGACCAGAAATCTGAGCTTCCTTGTAACCTCCACACCCCAGGGTTCACTGAGTGACTGTAAAATTCTGGCATGTACAATCTTTATTTCTAATTCTTTATTTCATCCTTCCTACCACAGGTATTACTTACAGTGAGAGGAAGAAACCTCACATCATGAGGATTTACAATCTCTCCATCTTCCTTGAATTTAAAATGCTGTGTAATTCAAAGGTGGCACTGAAATTTCGATGATGTTTCAAGAAAGCGCTTTTGGAACCAAGTTATCTGATAATCACTACCTGATGGAAGAAAAAGAAAGATGACCTGGAACTAAACAGAAGAAAGGGCAGGAATGAAAGAAAGCCTTGTCACCTGGTTTTCTTCCAATCTATTATTTTGTTGATGAGGAAGCCAAGAAGATGTGTAAGAAAAACCTCATTCCCATTCTGGAGATTAAAAAAAAAAAAAAAACAATTGAATGGAAAAAGAAATTATATGACTGCCTTGCTGGTGTCCCTGCATCATTCTTAAAAAATACTCTCAGAAAGAGTAAGGGCAAGAATGATGATGCAGAGTTGACGGCGTCTTCAAGTGACTGCTGCTGCTGCTAAGTCGCTTCAGTCGAGTCCAAGTCTGTGCGACCCCATAGACGGCAGCCCACCAGGCTCCCCCGTCCCTGGGATTCTCCAGGCAGGAACACTGGAGTGGGTTGCCATTTCCTTCTCCAATGCGTGAAAGTGAAAAGTGAAAGTGAAGTCACTCAGTCATGTCCAACTCTTCGTGACCCCATAGACGGCAGCCCACCAGGCTCCCCCGTCCCTGGGATTCTCCAGGCAGGAATACTGGAGTGGGTTGCCATTTCCTTCTCCAGTGCATGAAAGTGAAAAGTGAAAGTGAAGTCGCTCAGTCGTGTCCAACTTTCAGCGACTCCATGGACTGCAGCCTACCAGGCTCCTCCATCCATGGGATTTTCCAGGCAAGAGTACTGGAGTGGGGTGCCATTGCCTTCTCCTTCAAGTGACTAGACTTACATAATAACTTGCTGCTGCTGTTGCTAAGTCATTTCAGTCATGTCCGACTCTGCATGACCCCATAGACGGCAGCCCACCAGGCTCCCCCGCCCCTGGGATTCTCCAGGCAAGAACACTGGAGTGGGTTGCCATTTCCTTCTCCAATGCATGAAGGTGAAAAGTGAAAGGGAAGTTGCTCAGTCATGTCCGACTCTTCGCGACCCCATGGACCACAGCTTACCAGGCTCCTCTGTCCATGGGATTTTCCAGGCAAGAGTACTGGAGTGGGGTCCCATCGCCTTCTCCCATAATAACTTGAGATCACTCTAAATTCAATCTAGGTTCATTATTTTAGAACTGCAAATTATGCCGAGGGCTAGAAGTAAAATGATTAAAGCAGAGTCTTTGCCAGGGCCTCCTTGTGTGATGATGCTGTTTGTGAACAACCTTGAGACTCCCAAGCCGAGGATGGAAGTGGGGCTGTAATAGGCCACATTCTGCTCACCAAGCCACAGCCTCACGATGTGCTGCCTACCCAGCAGAAATGGGATGGAGAATACATTTTTTTAAAAAATCCTCATACAAACAAGGGACACCTTTTTAAATTTACACACTGTCACTCCACAGATGCTCTCTGACCTCAGTGTGGCTCAAAGAATATTGACTGGTTATGTCAGGCCCCAAAACTGTATAGGGTACTTAATTTTCCAATTAAGAGGCAAGCTGCCAGCAGCTGTGTATTTTTTTTTTAACTAAGTCCTCAAAAGAAAGAGAAGTCTTTATCAGGACCAACATGGTGTGGTCCCCAAGCTTCTCCCCATCATCTCCCCTCACTCTCCCTCATGCCCCATCTGCTCCTCACTGGTCCCAGGGGGCATTGCACTTGCTCAAGCCTAGAACATTCCTTCTACATGGCTGCCCTATGTTTCACTTCCTTGCTCTGTGCAGGTGCTCATCCATCTCCTTACCAGGAAAGCCTTGCTGGCAGGTTTAACAGGGAGCAACCTCTCTGCTAATCCCCAAGCACTTTGGAATGGTGGTCCCCTATGGTTCCTAATTTTTCTTCATTTAACTTACCATTCCCTATCTACATCACATGTTTAATTAGTGGTCTATTTATAGTCTGTCTCCCAAAACACAAATCTAAGATTCAGAAAGCAGAAATGTTTGCTTATTTTGTTTTTTGCATTATCTCTACCTCTGCCAACTCTGGGATGTCACTTGTGATTTAATCTGTCATCAGCCCATCTGGGTAGACTTGTCTTAGGGTTTACCCCCTTCATCTCCTCTCCAGATATATTAAATAAAAGTCAACATGTACTAGAAGGAACTCCATTCCCATCATTTAATTAACATTTAAAAAATTAAGTAATGTATTCTTTTCTGAAAAAAATTTGAATAAATTATGTAAAATATGAAAAAGTTCCTTATAAAGTGATCTATGGTGATACAGGAAGCTTACTCCTGTCTTCCTCAAAAATCAAAGTTCTTATTGTCCCTGCATCAGTTAGGAATTCTCTTAGGCTACACATAATAGCACCATTATACAGTGGGAAATATGTATCAGGAACTACCTTTCCCTCTAGCAAGAACTTTTGAAGTTGACAGACTAAGACAAACACAGCCCTTCAACAATACCTTCAGTACTTCGGTTACTTTTACTTTTCTTCTCCTCATTCTTGGCTGTATCTTTCATCCTCATGGTGATAACACAATGTATTCCCCATCATTCTCCATCACTGAGATCATGTTTTAGGCAGGAAAGTTAAGTTGTGGTGAGGTAAAAAATACAATCCAGTAAAGTCTGACCATTTTAAAGAAGATTTTCCAGAATTTTGTCCAGAAACACCTACTTATATCCCACCAGGAGCCAGAAAAGTGTAACTTTTCGAGGAATGAAATTCTACCTCCATTTAAATCAGGTTTTGGTGGTAAGAAAGAAACAATGAATAATGAGAAGAGAACTATTACATAATCCATCATTGTTCCTACAAGAGGATGGGAGATACCAGATTATCAACCAACAGGTTTGCTAAAGTGAAAAAAAGGAGAATGTTTTCTCCATAAAAATTCTCTCAATAAAAATTCAACCTTCATTTGGTCTTATTACATAGTGTAATTTTTAGAGCAGCATCATACACAAAGGATTATTCTAAATCATTAATAAAAAGACAAATAGAAAAAAAAAGGACCAAGGGATATGACACTTGCCCAAAAAAGCCAAGAGAAAGCAAAAGATGCTCAACCTCACTTATGTGCAGGAAATGCAAATTATAACAATGAGATATTATTTCATGTCTTCAGTTTGGCAGAAATAAAAAGCCTAGATAATATCAAACATCTGCAAAAATATAAGAAAATGGCAGCTCCTAAACCACTGAAGAGAGTGTAAATCAATACAATAATTTTGAGAGCAATTTGGTGATGCTTAGTGAAGCTGAGAAGGAAACGGCAGCCCACACTATTATTCTTGCGTGGAGAACTCCAGGGACAGAGGAGACTGGCAGACTACAGTCCATGGGGTCCCAGAGAGTCAGACACAATTGTGCAACTCACAAACACACACACACGGTGAAGCTGAAGATGCTAGCATTCTGCCAATGCCAAATATGCCAGAATGCCCTTGCACACTGAACCCCAAAAGATGTGCATACAAATGTAGATTTTATTACTATTTGTGATGCCAACTGGCTAGTTTGAGTGAGCAGGGCTTTATTACACCCATTTTATGGTTTGCTCCTTCCCATGACGAGCGCAAAGCAGGAGGATACTGAGATATTACACATTTCGACTTGGAATGGTCCTAATATCTTAATGCATATGGAACCAATCCTCCACATATAAAACACTGCTGACAGATGGGACATTCACAAACAGCCCTTTTGGGGTCTACACTTCTATCTTGTAATGGAGTCAAGAATAAATATACTCTGATTTTGTTACAGCTTTGCAATCTGCCACTTTTGTGACACTTCAGTTCAGTTCCGTTCAGTCGCTCAGTCGTGTCTGACTCTTTGCGACCCCATGAATTGCAGCACGCCAGGCCTCCCTGTCCATCACCAACTCCTGGAGTTCACTCAGACTCACGTCCATCGAGTCAGTGATGCCATCCAGCCATCTCATCCTCTGTCGTCCCCTTCTCCTCCTGCCCCCAATCCCTCCCAGCATCAGTCTTTTCCGATGAGTCAACCCTTCACATGAGGTGGCCAAATTACTGGAGTTTCAGCTTTAGCATCATTCCTTCCAAAGAAATCCCAGGGTTGATCTCCTTCAGAATGGACTGGTTGGATCTCCTTGCAGTCCAAGGGACTCTCAAGAGTCTTCTCCAACATCCCAGTTCAAAAGCATCAATTCTTCAGCACTCAGCTTTCTTCACAGTCCAACTCTCACATCACTTAGGGTCTACTTAATCTCTACCTCATCACAGAATGAAAACCTAGTGGAGATAAACTGAACAGTAAAACTGACTTCAGGAATGACATCAGCAACATGGTCAAACAATAAAAATTTGGCAGCCATCCACAGACAAAAGTGCCTTGGAGGGAGCTCTGGGACCCAGGACCATATGCCCATGAATCCAGAAGGAGTCCTGCCTACCCCTGCCCTTGGTAATGAACATAAAGAACTCAGTCCTGGCTCCAGCCCCTCTTGGCCACAGTCTGGGAGCCCATGGAGAACACTGTCTTAGACAACCACACATAAACGAGAGAGTGTTTTTTGGAAGGGAAAGTCTTTAGCTGAGCATTTTCAACACACTGTTGGAGCCAAAATAAATAAATAAATAATAATAATAAAAGAATTTGAATTCTCTGGAGAGAGTAAGAGAAACTGACTTTATCTATGTCACTTCTCCCCCAAGGCGGCACAGCTCAGGGCCAGGAGAAATCTTCTTGGCCCATGATTTCTCCCGTAGGGGAACTGAGAGTGTGTGAGTGAGTGCTCAGATTTCCTAGTTATGCAGGAAGCTGCCAAAAGAGGTCCTTTTCTCTCTCACCCTCTCCCAAGAACGGACTCATCAGCTACATTACTGCAAACTGGGAAGAAGCTGAGAGAGCAGCAGATGAGACTCTTGGAAGGCACTAAAGGGAATCAGATCCTATTGTGTCACAGACTCCATCAAGAAGTCCACCCAAAATCACTGGGGATACTTCCCCTCCAGGATCTCATAGTCAGTCCATGGGCACCAGAGCACTCCATGTACCCTCAACCCTGTGGCTGGTTCCCTGAATGTACTCCCTATGGTGGTGACACTGAGTTTTGGAAGATGCCTAGTGAGCACATGAAAAAGTTGGTCCAAATCTGGAGGCCAAGGAGAGATCTCAAATTTTAGCTTCATCTCTGCCCTTGGCAAAGCAAGAGAGAAACTGTCAGCACCTGGTTGAGTTCATGGCAAGACTGATAAAAAGGCATACAAGATACAAGCTTAAAAATCCTTCCCTAAGAGGGAGCAAGAAATGTGGAGCAGGTATATCCATAAGGGGTCTGAGAATGTCATAGAATACTAGGAGGAAGTGCAAGTTTTTAGGAGAACAGTTTCAGCACAGTGTTGGAACAAATGAGTTTGAATTAACTGGAGAGAGTAAGAGAAACAGACTTTACCTACATCACCTCTCCCTCATGGCACCACAGCTCAGGGCCAGAAGAGACCTTTTTCTTCCATGATTCCTCCCATGGGGAACTGAGAGCAAGTGAGTAATTTTTCAATCAAAAGGTACTGAATAGTTGGATGGGTAAAAAGTAAATAAATCTTGAATTTTTATGGAGTCACTGAGAACTCAAGATGGAAAAGCAATACTGAGAATGAAGAACTAAATAGGTATCATTATGCTTACTGATTTCAAACTATAATTTAAAGCTATAGACACACATACCAATGGAACAGAATCAAAAGCCCAGAAATAAACCTTCAACCTCTATCTGACAAGGAGGTCAAACAATGTTGAAAAAACTGGATACTTAGAAGCAGAAGAATGAAATTGGACTCCTTTATTACACCACTCACAAAAATTAACTCAAGATGGATAAAAGATTTAAACATAAGACCTAAACCTCCTAGAAGAAAACATAGGGAGAAGCTGCTTTACATCCTTACAATGACATTTTTTTTGTGTGATACGGCACTAAAAACACAAGTAACAAAGCAAAATAAATAAATGGACTACATCAAATTAAAAAGCTTCATTACAGCAAAGGAAATAATCAACAAAAAGGCAAATTAGTGAATGGGAAAAATATTAGCAAATCATATATCTAGTAAAGGACTAATAATCAAAATATATAAAGAATGCATATAATACTATTTACTCAATAGTACAAATAATATCCATTTAAAAATGGGCAGAGGAGGGACTTCTCTGGTAGTCCAGGGAGGGTTAAGGCTCTGCATTTCCAATAAAAGGGGTGTGGGATTGATACTTGGTCAGGAAACTAAGAATCTACACATCATGCAGTGAATGTGAAAGTCATTCAGTCATGTCCAACTCTTTGCAACCCCATGGACTGTAGCCCCCCAGGCTCCTCTGTCCACGGGGGTTCTCCAAGGACATAGCCATGCCCTCCTCTAGGGGATCTTCCCAACCCAGGGATCAAGCCCAGGTCTCCCTCACTGCAGGTGGATTCTTTTACCAACTGAGCGATCAGAGAAGTACAGCTAAGGGGGAAAAAAAAAGTTTTAAATGGACAGATAAACTGAATAGACACTTTTCCAAAGAAGATATATTAATGGCCAGCAGGTACATGAAGAGAGATTCAACATCTAATCATCAGAGAAGTGAAAATCAACACAATAATATGTCACTTCACGTCTATTAGAATGAATTTTATCAGAAGAAGATAACAAAACAACATGTGAAGTAAAGGTAATCCTTAGGCACTGTTGGTAGCAGTATAAATTGGATATCTACCCCGAAAAATAGTATACTGCTGCTGCTGCTGCTAAGTGGCTCAGTCGTGTCAGACTCTGTGCAACCCCATAGACGGCAGTCCACCAGGCTCCCCCTTTCCTGGGATTCTCCAGGCAAAAACACTAGAGTGGGTTGCCATTTCCTTCTCCAATGCATGAAAGTGAAACGTGAAAGTGAAATCGCTCATTTGTGTGCAAATCTTTGCAACCCCGTGGACTGCAGCCTACCAGGCTCCTCTGCCCATGGGATTTTCCAGGCAAGAGTACTGGAATGGGTTGCCATTGAAAAATAGTATCAGTTCAGTTCAGTCGCTCAGTCGTGTCTGACTTTGTGACCCCATGAATTGCAGCATGCCAGGCCTCCCTGTCCATCACCAACTCCCAGAGTTCACTCAGGCTCACGTCCAGGGAGCCAGTAATGCCATCCAGCCATCTCATCCTTGGTCATCCCCTTCTCCTCCTGCCCCCAATCCCTCCCAGCATCAGAATCTTTTCCAATGAGTCAACTCTTGGCATGAGGAGGCCAAAGTACTGGAGTTTCAGCTTTAGCATCATTCCTTCCAAAGAAATCCTAGGGCTGATCTCCTTCCGAATGGACTGGTTGGATCTCCTTGCAGTCCAAGGGACACTCTAGAGTCTTCTCCAACACCACATTCAAAAGTATCAATTCTTCCTCGCTCAGCCTTCTTCACAGTCCAACTCTCACATCCATACATGACCAGTGGAAAAACCATAGCTTTGACTAGACAGACCTTAGTCAGAAAAGTAATATCTCTGCTTTTGAATATGCTATCTAGGTTGGTCATACCTTTTCTTCCAAGAAGTAAGCATCTTTTAATTTCATGGCTGCAGTCACCATCTCCAGTGATTTTGGAGCCCCAAAAAATAAAGTCTGACACTGTTTCCACTGTTTCCCCATCTATTTCCCATGAAGTGATGGGATCGGTTGCCATGATCATCGTTTTCTGAATGTTGAGCTTTAAGCCAACTTTTTCACTCTCCTCTTTCACTTTCATCAAGAGGCTTTTTAGTTCCTCTTCACTTTCTGCCATAAGGGTGATGTCATCTGCATATCTGAGGCTATTGGTATTTCTCCCAGCAATCTTGATTCCAGCTTGTGTTTCTACCAGTCCAGCGTTTCTCATGATGTACTCTGCATATAAGTTAAATAAGTAGGGTGACAATATACAGCCTTGACACACTCCTTTTCCTATTTGGAACCAGTCTGTTGTTCCATGTCCAGTTAGTATAGAGGTCCTTAAAATTAAGATTAGAATTATCCTATAATCTAGCAATTCTACTTCTGGGCAGTCACCTAAAGGAAATAAAATTGGAATATTGAAGAGAAATTTGTACCCCCATGTTCTTGCAGAATTACTCACAGCAGCCAATATAGAAACAACCTAAGTATTTGTCTATAGATGAATGGATAAAGAAGATCTGGGGTTTGTGTATATGCACAAATATTATTAAATGTTTAACCAGGAGAAAAGGAATCCTGCCACTTGTGACATGGCTAGCCCTACAGAGCATTATCCTAGATGCAACAAATCAAACAAAGACACAGTACGATATTACCTATATGTGGAATTTCAAAAAGTTATTTCATGAAAAGAGAGTAAAATGGTGGCTGCCATGGGCTGGTAGAAGGCAAAAATAAGAGATGTTGGTCAAAGGGTCTAAACTTTCAATTATCAGATATTAATAAATAGGTTCTGGGGATGTAATGTGTAACTATAGTTTACAATTCTGCACTATATATGTGAAAGTTTTTAGGAGAATAGGCCTTAAATATGCTTACAATAAACAAGAAATTATAATTATCTGATGTGATGGAAGTGTAACACTGTGGTGGGTAAACATTTTGTAGTGTAATAGCATATTGAAAAGCAGAGACATTACTTTGCCAACAAAGGTCCGTCTAGTCAAGGATATGGTTTTTCCAGTGGTCACGTGTGAATGTGAGAGTTGGACTGTGAAGAAGGTTGAGCGCTGAAGAATTGATGCTTTTGAATTGTGGTGTTGGAGAAGACTCTTGAGAGTCCCTTGGACCACAAGGAGATCCAACCAGTCCATTCTGAAGGAGATCAGCCCTAAGATTTCTTTGGAAGGAATGATGCTAAAGCTGAAACTCCAGTACTTTGGCCACCTCATGCGAAGAGTTGACTCAGGAAAAGACTCTGATGCTGGGAGGGATTGGGGGCAGGAGGAGAAGGGGACGACAGAGGATGAGATGGCTGAATGGCATCACGGACTTGATGGACGTGAGTCTGAGTGAACGCTGGGAGTTGGTGATGGACAGGAAGGTCTGGCGTGCAGCGATTCATGGGGTTACAAAGAGTCAGACACGACTGAGCAACTGAACTGACTGAAGTATATGAAATCGTCACAGTGTACACAGTAAACATATAAAATGTTATATGTCAATTATATCTCAACAGACTTAGAATACAACGCTGTCTTCTAATCAAGGAGGCAAACATTGCACTAAATATCCTGGCCCTAAAAAAGAAAAGCAGTACCAATAAGCAAATATGCAAAAAACATATAATGATGTGATAAATATATAATCTTTATATTCATGATTTGGTCATTAACAAGTCTTATTCTTTTGAAAATTAGCAAGAAAATATTTTTTCACTTAAAATTATTTGTTCAGTCGGTCAGTCATGTCAGGCTCTTTGAGATCCCATGGACTGCAGCGCTCCAGGCCTCCCTGTCCATCACCAACTCCCAGGGTTCAGCCAAATCCATATCCATTGAGTCAATGGTGCCATCCAGCCATCTCATCCTCTATCGTCCCCTTCTCCTCCTGCCCTCAATCTTTCCCAGCATCAGGGTCTTTTCCAGTGAGTCAGCTTCAAAGTATTTGAGCTTCAACTTCAGCACCAGTCTTTGCAATGAATATTCAGGGTTGATTCCCTTTAAGATTGACTGGTTTGACCTTGCAGTCCAAGAGACTTTCAAGAGTCTTCTTCAGCACCATACTTTGAAAACAGCAATCCTTCAGCTCTCAGCCTTCTTTATAGTCCAGGTCTCATATCCATACATGACTATTGGAAAAACCATAGCTTTGACTATATGGACCTTTATTGGCAAAGTGATGTCTCTGTTTTTTTTTTTTTTTTTTTTTTAAATTTAAATTTTTATTTTTTAGTTTGTTTTGTTTTACAATACTGTATTCATTTTGCTATACATTGACATAATAGCCAGGACATGGAAGCAACCTAGATGTCTATCAGCAGATGAATGGATAAGAAAACTTTGTTACATATACACAAAGGAGTATTACTCAGCCATTAAAAAGAATACATTTGAGTCAGTTCTAATGAGGTGGATGAAACTGGAGCCAATTATACAGAGTGAAGTAAGCCAGAAAGAAAAACACCAATAGAGTATACTAACACATATATATATGGAATTTAGAAAGATGGTAATGTTAAACCTGTCCTTGAGACAGCAAAAGAGACACAGATGTCTCTGCTTTTTAATATGCTGTCTAGGTTGGTCATGGTTTTTCTTCCAGGGAGCAAGCATATTTTAATTTCATGGCTGCAGTCACCATCTGCAGTGATTTTGGAGCTCAGAAAAACAAAATCCATCTCTGTTTCCATTTTTCCCCATCTATTTGCAATGAAGTGATGGGACCAGATGCCATGATCTTAGTTTTTTGAATGTTGAGTTTTAAACCAACTTTTTCACTTTCATCAAGAGGCTCATTAGCACCTCTTTGCTTTCTGCCATTAGGGTCACTTGTCATCTACATATCTGAGGTTACTGATTATTTCTCCTAGCAAGCTTGATTTCAGCTTGTGCTTCATCTAGCCTGGCATTTCGCATGATTTACTCTACATATAATTAAATAAGCAGGGTTACAAGATACAGCCTTGACATACTCCTTTCCCTATTTTGAACCACTCCACTGCTCCATGTCTGGAACTTAAAAGTATATGTGAGTACTTGGATGCAGTGATCACTGTGTCATTGAATTCATCTTTAAGAATAGTAATTCCATTCTTTCAGAAAAAGTAAGAACAAACTCAGGAGTGCTATGTGACAAATTCCTGTTTGACTAGAGAGAGTTTCATAGTGATTTCTTACTCCTTTTCTTTTCTTTCTTTTTTTTTTTTTTTTTCACCTGACTCCAAGGTCACTTTATTTTTTTAAATATAAATTTATTTATTTTAATTGAAGGTTAATTGCTTTACAATATTGTATTGGTTTTGCCATACATCAGCATGAATCCACAACAGGTATACACATGTTCCCCATCCTGAATCCCCCTCCCACTTCCCTCCCCATACTATCCCTCTGGGTCATCCCAGTGCACCAGCCCCAAGCATCCAGTGTCATGCATCAAAACTGGACTGGTGATTCGTTTCATATATGATATTACTCATGTTTCAGTGCCATTCTCCCAAATCATCCCACCCTCTCCCTCTCCCACAGAGTCCAAAAGCCTGTTCTATACATCTGTGTCTCTTTTGCTGTCTCTTATACAGGGTTATTGTTACCATCTTTCTAAATTCCATATATATGCGTTAGTATACTGTATTGGTGTTTTTCTTTCTGGCTTACTTCATTCTGTATAAGGCTTCAGTTTCATCCACCTCACTAGAACTGATTCATACTCCCTTTCTAAGAGTTTCAGTTTCTGGTTCTACCATTCTGAAGAGACTGGGTTTAAAAAAAAAAAAAAAAAAAGAAGCTTGATATTTCTTAATAAATCTGTCACATTCTAATTGTTAATTTTTCTTAAGGGTTATTTTTCCTTCTATTTAGTCATTTCAGCTTCTGTGTAATTTCTCATGATTTTAGAAATTGTCTGGGTTCCCTTATCCTACTGCTTTCCACCCAGGTGCCCTTTCCCAATAAAATCTCTTGCTTTGTCAGCACGTGTGTCTCCTCGGACAATTCATTTCCAAGTGTTAGACAAGAGCCCAGTTTCAGGCCCTGGAAGGGGTCTGCCTACCTGCAACAAATGGCAACTCTGGCGGGACTCTTCTTCGCTGAGACTGACATCCTGACCACTTGGGGGACTCAGGGGCCAGCTTGCCTGCCAATGGACCAGACCCAGCGGCCGCAACTGGGACCCTTTTGTCCCTGGTCTCATCCTGACGCGGACAACTGGCCAGAGTGCCCCGACCAGTAAGAAACAAGAGAGTTTATTGACCTCTCTCCCCTTTCCTCTCTCTTTCCTCTCCTTAACCCTTCCTATCCTTCCCTGTTTTTCTATTCCCCCGGTCCTGGACACAGGAATCTGGTTGAAGGGCCCTCAGCCTGAGCTGAGGATTGGAGACTGATCACCTTCACTTGGCAGAGAACTTGAATCCTGGTTCTGGTCTGCTCTGATTTCTGGTAGGGCCGTGTTCCAATCCTCCCTTCTCTGGAGGCCCAGGGAAAAGTCCTATAACACCTGGGTATTTGTAGGTGGCAGGAGATATCTGTAAGGCCGCCCCTTTTGCCCTGCCGCTCCCGCCTCCTCCCCCTTCTTCTTTCAACCTGGCTTCCTTTCCTCCCTTGAAATCTTTGATGTTAATTCTCTATAGGAGGTTTTCTGAGAGACTGTATTCTTATATTTAAGGGCTTCCCTGGTGGTGCAGAGGTTCAAGCGTCTGCCTACAATGTGAGAAACCTGGATTTGATCCCTGGGTCGGGAAGATCCCCTGGAGAAGGAAATGGCACCCCACTCCAGTATTCTTGCCTGGAGAATCCCATGGACAGAGGAGCTTGGTGGGCTACAGTCCATGGGGTCACAAAGAGTCGGACACGACTGAGCGACTTCACTTTCACTTTCACTACCATAATACAAGCAATGGATACATATTTGTATGTGTGTGTGTATGTGTGTGTGTGTGTGTGTGTGTGTAAGTAAGTAAAAGTCTCACACAATTTCTTCCAGTGAATTTGATATGGTAAAAAAAATATAAGTATTATGAGAAAATAAATGGAAACTATTTTGTCATAATGTGAGCACATGAAAAATGTATTACATTTTAACGGAAAAGTTACACTTCTTAAATCATTAATTTGTTAATTTTTTTTTTAGTTCACATCAACATTTAGTATATTTTCTTTCTCAGGGGATGTTTTGTTTTCTCTTTCATGCTCCACAGGCTTCTATTAAAACTAAAATATGCCAACTGATCACTAAAGAGTCATTTATCAAAGCATTCCTTTGCTCTTAGTATTTGTGACTGGTGCCCTTTAATGTAAAGTGAACAGACTATATATTACCCAAGTTATAGTTCTTCATTCAGTGGCTACCTAGTAGAGACATCCATATTTTAAAGGCATACTAAAAATATATAAAATCTATACATATAATATTTTCATTTTCATGTAACTTTCATTCTAATGTAAATTTGGAATTATATATTTCTAAGTATTACATAAAGATTCAGAGATTAGTTTAAATTACTTCTTTCACTATCTTCCCAAAATACAATGGGGAAAAATAATATGAAAAAAATATATATATATGTGAATCATTGCTGTACAGCAGAGATTAACACAACATTGCAAATTAACTATACTTCAATGATTTCTTTTTTTTAATGGCAGAAATGATGTGTGTTTTCTCCAAGTCTGGTTTATAAAAAGCACGGTTTCTGTCTTGTTTGCTACCTCTCTCTCTCTTCCTTGGATTTGGGTAAATCATGTCCCCAACAGCTCTGTGGGGAAGTACAAGTTGTGACTGCCTCTGTGGCTGATGCCTTCCCCCATGAATCTCTAAATCAGAAACGTACAGCAAATCTAATCCCAGATTTGTGACCCTCAGAAATTGTGTTGGACAATAAATGTTTATTGTTTCAAGCTGTTATGTTTTAGGCTGATTCATTCTATAGTCATAGATAACTAATACAGTACCTAAGCACAGCAGCAGAGACAGAGAGAAAACAGTGGACAGTAAACTTTTATTTTCAGACTCACTAATAAAAGTTTTTCCTTAAATGTATATAAGTGGGAAGACTTTCCATCAATACACTCCAAGACATATTTAACATGTATTTTACATGTATCATGCAATTTAGACTGCTGTTAAGCAATTCATCAATATAAGTCCTCTCTTCCTGGCTTAATATTCACTAAGCAGCCCTCTGATTGATTTGACTTTCCAAGAAGTCTGACTACAAAGAGAAACTTCACTGATCATGCTGGCATGAGTATTCAGATCACTCGGGAAGCTGCTCTCCCTACTAAATTAAATTGGCAATCTGATTTTAGGCATTTATGTTGAGAGACTAGTTACTATGAACCTGCCACTGTGAGAACCTGCTTTTGATGGGCTGTGAAACTTGGGATTCCAAGCCTAAAAGAATAGAGCCAGATCATCAATGCACAAAACTCAATGTATTTACAAAAGTACTGTCTTCTTGAGAGGATAGACCGTAGTCCTTCTACAGATGCAACTTCCCTTAAAATCAACATTTCTTTGTGAGAGTACCTCGTGGCTTAATAACATGAGAAAAGAAATTCCTTGTCACTGAAATCAAGTGAGAATTCACATCATCGTCACATTTCATACCGTGGATGCTCCATGAAGAAAGAGATTCTGTCCTGTTCATTCACTGATATATTTTGTGCCAGGTGAAATAGGTACTCAGTAAATTTTCATAAATGAATGTAAATTTAGATACTATGCAAACATTCTTGTGTGTTTCACGACTGAGTTCTCTCTCTCTCTCTCATTTCTCATGGAAGCCATTGAATATCTTTAATTTTCTCGTATATCCAAAAGTGAAAAATGTATTAGTAAATAACTTATTTCCTAGTTCAACATTAAGTTGTAAATCTCAAGTGATGCTCTTTTAGCCTCCTGCCACAAAATTCATAACAATTTGTATCAACAATAAGACATATTAACATGTCCTAAAGACCATTCCATAATCACACATACATATGTACCTAAGTGGTTAAAAGTGGCGCATTTTTGCTTTCTTCTAATATTTCAACTGAGTTATAATTAACACATAATATTAGCTTCAGGTTTACAACAGAGTGATTCAATATTTCAGGTATAATGATCATCATAATACAACCAGCTACATCCATCATCAAACTGTTCCAGTATTACTGATGACATTCCCTATGTGCACATGACACCCCCATGACTTATTTACTTTATAGCTGGAAGTTTATACCTTTTAACCTCTTTCACCTAGTTTGTCAGTCCACCTACTTTCCTTCTCTCTGGCAACTACCAGTTAGTCTTCTGTATCTATGTCTGCTTCTGTTTTGTTTTATTCTTTTTTTTTTTGATTCCACTTATAAATGAGCCCACACCATATTTGTTTATCTCTGTCTGATTTATTTCACTTAGCATAATACCCTCCAGGACAATCCATGTAATTTGAAAAGATGAAAGTTCCTCTTCCTTCATTGCACCACTATTTACAGTAGCCAAAATATGGAAGAAACCTAAGTGTTCATCAACAGATGACTGGATAAAGATGTTGTGTATATATATATATGTATACAATGGACTATTATTCAGCAGTAATGAAGAATGAAATCTTGTCATTTGAAGCAACATGCATCAACCTAGAGGATGTTAATCTAAGTGATTTGTTCCTAATGTTATTGGAAAATCTACAGTGTCACCATGTAGGACAATAATAACTTGAGCTTTATAAGTGTATAGGTGAAGAAATTATATCTCTAGTCTCCTCTACCATAAATCTGAATAAAAAATGCATCAAAAATTATATAGCACTGTTTCTAGATATTAGAATAATATTCTGGCTGATTAATTTCTAGGTCAAAAGTACAACGTTTTGAATGGTATTATCCTATTAGTCTCAGGAAGGTTTGACTACCTTACAATTTTACCACTTTTTTTTTTTTTTTGGTCAAGCCACACAGCTTGTAGGATCTTAGTTCCCCCACCAAGGATTGAGCCTGGGCCTGGTAGTGAAAGTGCAGAGCCCTAACCACTGGACTGCCAGAAAATTCCCTTTACTATTATTTTATGATTAATTCTATATCTACATCTACTAGACATTATAAATGCTGGCGAATTTCTTAGAAGAAAATTGTTTCCGGCATGAATCCTTTAATATTTCTCAAATATTTTGCATATTTTTCAATTAAATGTGAGATTGCCCACTTTTTTGTGTTTAATCCATTTGAATATTTTTCCAGTAACAGGTCTAATATTTAAAAGATATTTTTCTACTCATCTCTTATTGATATGTGTGAACTTATTTCATAAATTATTTAATTTTAAAAATACTTTATTACTCATCTGATACATGTATATTTCTAGTTTTTGCTAGCTTTATTACTATTTGATATATAATCTATAACAAATTTATGAAGCTATATGTAAATAAAATGATCACCCATCTTCATGACTACCTTCCATCTACCCATGAGGCCTAAAAAGTGATTTGGGGAAAGTAGACTCCTAAGGTGACCTGTGTTCCTTTGTATGGATGCTATTGTAAATGTACTGTTTTTTAAAAATTCTACATTCTAGCTTTGTTTCTAATGACCTCATTCTTTTGCTAAATTCACTGTCTTAAACAAATAGTTTATGTTTATATTTTTTAGAATTTTTCTATCTTACACACCATGCTATGTGTGAATAACAGTTTTATTTCTTGTATTCTCAGCTTTACAGTTTTCTTGCTTCATTGCAATAGTTATGACATCTAGGACAATGACAAACAAACTCAGTAAGTGTGGGTGTCCTTGCCTTAGTCTCTGAGGGAAACTTGAATATTTACAACCAAGTAGCATGCTATTTGCTGTATTTTGAGTAGATGCCTTTAAAGTAATTTAGGCTTACTTTTATCCCTGGTGGTTCTGACTGTAAAGAATCTGCCTGCAATGCAGGAAACCCAGGTTCAATCCCTAAGTTGGGACGATCCCCTGAAGAAGGAAATTGCTACCCACTCCAGTACTCTTGCCTGGGAAATCCCATGGACAGAAGAGCCTGGTAGCCTACAGTCCATGGGGTCGCCAAGAGTCAGAAACGACTGAGCAACTTCACTTTCACTTTTCACTTTCATGCACTGGAGAAGGAAATGGCAACCCACTCCATTATTCTTGCCTGGAGAATCCCAGGGACGGGAGCCTGGTGGGCCACCGTCTATGGGGTGGCACAGAGTCGGACACGACTGATGTGACTTAGCAACAGCAGCAGCCAATATTATTGCCTGGAAAATCCCACGGACAGAGGAACCAGGTGGGCTACAGTTCCTGCGGTTGCAAAGAGTGGACAGGACTGAGCAACTTTCGCTTTCAAGTTTATTTTTAGCTTACAAAGTTGTTTTTTTTTAATATAATCGTACAACATTGTTATATTTTACTAAATGCTATTTCTCCATTTACTGAAAAATTTACTTGATTTTTCTCACTTTCTTTGTTACAGTGGGGAATTATACTAAATGATCTTAAAATGCCTAAACTCAACTCAGAGACCTTGGAATAACCCCAACTTGTTTCTCAAGTCTAATCTGTTTATGCATTGCTTGATGAATTTGTCAGTTTGGTTTGAATCATCACATCCTTGTTTATGGGAGATATTTTTAAAATTTCTCTTCAGGTTTTTTTCATCAAAATTTTGCATAAACCAAGATAGACATTTTCCCTTTTTTTTTTCTATTGTTTTTAGTGTTATTTCTATTAAAAAAAACTTCATATGTTCAATTGTAAATCACCTAAAACTTTTTTTTTAATACAGAGGTAAGCATACATGTGAAGGATTTAATTAAAGATCCAGTATCTTTGATAGGTATAGGCCTATTCAGATTTTCTATCTCTTTCTGTATTGGTTTTGGTGACTTCTGGTTTTAAAGGAAACTGTTTATATAATTTATGTTGTAAAATTTACTAGAAAGTATTTGTTCATAATTTCAGTTTTGTTATCTTTTTAAATTACTACAGAAACTTCTACTACTGCTTCCTTTTTCGTTTCTGACATTGGTAAATTTTCTTTCCTCTTTCCCTGGATAGAGGTTGTTAATACATCTTGTTAACGGCTTCAAGGATGATACTCTTGACTTGGTTGATTATCTCAATTGTACATTTACTTTGTCTTCTACTATCTTGTTTTATTATTTTCTATTTTTAAATTTATCTTTTCTTCTAATTTCTTGAGATATATTTAGAAATTTATTTTTAGGCTTCATTTTTGCCTAACAGATGCACCAACTACATTATTCTGTTTGTGCTTAGATGCAGAACAATACAAGAGAACACTATTTCCACAAAATGAGAAAGAAAAGCCAGAAAACCTCCAAACTATGTACATATATATATATATAAACAGTAAGAGTTGAGGTTGTTAGGAAGCTCTAAGGACCAGAGTGAGGACGTTAGGTAAAACAAACAGCCCTCCTGGCTAGCCCAGTTTACAGAAGCCAGGCTCAGGAGGAGGACAAAAATTGTAAAAAAAGAGGAGCCAAAATTGAGCCCAGGGTTTCTCTTCTAGTCTTTTGGGTCGGCCTGCCCTCATGCCTCAATAATATATCTTCCTCTGCTTGCCAATATAACAGCTATAACACTGGTCCATCCATTGCTTCAAGTTTTTGCAGCGGCAAGACTCAACGAGGAAATTACAAACTCCTCCAACAAGGTCAAAAGGCAACCAGGTGAACTGAGTTTCAAAGGGTTATAAAGGCCTCTTAGGAGATACAAACTGTTTTACCTTTTTCAGAGCACTGGAAGAGAGACAGCCACCACTCAAGAGTAAGAAGAAAACTAACAATTTCACAAATCCCTAGTAGCCAGAATAATGTAACACTTTAGACTCCAAGGGAAACCCAAACAGAAGCGGAGCCTGTACTCACCTAAATCACTTTTCCCAGCCTCTAAACCCAGAGCTCCAGGGCACAGAGGTGGAGACCTCTGGGAGTCCCCCTAGCCAGCCTGCTTGTAACTCTGTCCACTTCCGGGAACCTGTTCTCAGCCAGCAAGTCTTCATCTGTGCAGAGCTCTCATCTGCTAGGGTTCAAAAAAGCTACTTACTGTGATGAAGAGGTGGAAAGGCAACACCCTTAACCCTGTTTTGGGGAAAGGAAACTGCTGCGGGAAAGCTGAGAGGTAAAAGCTGTCTGCACTTCAAGTGGGAAGCAGGAGTATCCATCTGCCCACACCCAAGAGCCTTGAACATAGCAACAGTAATCCCTCCCACCACGAGGCCCAGGTATAATGCTACTGAGAGAAGTAAAGCAGAAGCTGCTACTGAGCCTGGAGGTAAAGCAGGAAACCTGACTGAGCACAGGATACAGACCACACTCATACAAAGCACCTGCGCTGTCACCGGGATGCCATGGAGCTCTCTCCAGCACACCCAGAAGGAAATTTAGAGAGGAGGGGTTTACATTAGAAAATTTAAAAAGGTTTCAAATCAATGAATTCAGCTTCCTTCTTAAAAAATAAGTAAATAAAAATAAGACAGAGAAAGAAAAACAAATAAGCCTAGCAAGAGAAAGAGAGGAATAATGAATATACAGGCAGAAATCAATGAAATAGTAAGCAGAAGGGGGAAAAAGAGAAATTCAATGAAATCCAAGACTAGCTCTTGGAAGTAATCAATAAAATTGAAAAATCTCTGTTCAGACTAACCAAGAAAAAAAGAGAGAAAACAAAATTACAGTTTTAGGAGTAAAAGCAGAGAGAGAGAGAGAGAGAGTGTGTGTATGTGTGTGTGTGCACGCGTGCGCGCACATGCGCATGCATACTAAGGCACTTCAGTTGTGTTCGACTCTGCAACCCTATGGAGGTCTCTACAAATTCTACAGATAATAAAGGATATGAGGTAATAATACACAGCTGTATTCAAATACTTTCAATGACTAGCAAAACTCACTCAAAAAAACAGATAAACTATGTAAACTATGTACAAATATATTTCTCAGGTTCTTGAACTCATAATTCTTTCCATATCTACTTCTAAATTCTAAATTCTTTCAGATATATTTTAAATAAAAGAAACAGAAATAATACCATGATTCTGGATAAATAAAAAATGCTAATCAAAGGACAATGATTTTATGAAATAAATGCACAATGTCAAAGACAGATATTAAATTCAAGACACATGGGGCTTCTAAATAGGAAGTCTGAATAACTATAAAACAGCACATTTATATGAGAATAGAGTAACTGATTTGCAGTCTTGGGAAGAAAAGACAGTAATAAATCATATCAATAATGTAAGCATTTTCTTTGAGAAGAACACAAAAAATTACTAGATATATTGCCTGGAAAGTAAGTTCTCCTGAGGTGGCTGCATTAATGTTCATTTATTCAGACAATTAAAATAAATTTTAAACTATTTTTAAGAAAATTATTTTCAAAGCAAAAATTCATTAAGGGTACTAGTTTCATGTTGTTGCACTGGAATAATCTGGCACAAATTTAATGCCTTAAAACAACATACATATTTTCTGTTACAGTTCTGGAAGCTAGAAGTCTGAAGTCAGCTTTACTGGATCAAAGTCAAGGTGCTGACAAATTGCATTTCCTTCTGAAGGCTCTAAGAGACAATCCATTTCTTTGTCTTTTCAGCTTCTGGAAGTCATCTACATTCCTTGGCTGGTGACTCCTTCCCTCACACCACTCCAGCTTCTTACTTCCATCACCTGTTTCCTACTTTTGACCTTCCTGCACCCCTCTTATAAGACTCATATGATTATACTTATGGCCCATTGGGATTATCCAGGATGGCTAAGTATTGAGTTATGTCCTCCAAAATTCACATGTCAATTGAGTTCTCAACCCTCATACCTTAGAACATGACTTTATTTAGAAATCAGGCCACTGGATCATTAAGGTGAGATCATTAAGGGAGGCCCTAATGCAACATGATTGATGGCATATTATAAAGAGAGGAATTTGACACAGAGACAAAACACCCTGAGCACAGGGAGAACACTGTGTGAAGATCAAGGAAATGATTGGGGTGATGCTTCTTCAAATCATGGGACACCTGCTTGCCAGCAAACCACCAGAAGCTAGCGGGGGAGCATGGCACAGATTCTGCCTCACAGCCCACAGAAGGAATCAATTCTGCCAACACCTTAATCTCCAACTGCCAGACTTCAGGACTCTGAGACAATGAACGTCTGTTTTTAAGACACCCAGTTTGTGGTACTTTGTTACATTAGCCTTACAAACTAATACAACAATAATTTCCCACTTCAAGATCCTTAATCATATGTGCAAATTCTTTTGCCATATAAGGTAACATTCATAAATTCCAGGGATTAGGGAGTAGGTATCCTTGGAGAATCTTTATTTAGCATGCTTATTGACAGACCATTTTAAATACTGGATGATATGGGTTAAATAAAACATTCTTTTCTCTCAAGATTCACTATAGCTATAAATCCAAGTGTCAAGTGGATTATTTACAAGGACTTCTATGGACCTGGCATTGTGCCTGATATTTTAAAGAGGAAGATGAAGCTTGAGTGAAGTACATTTTCAGTATCACAAAACTATTCCTAAAATTATCCTTTGCCAAAAACAAGTAGTGCTTTGGCTTAATCTATTTTCCAGATTCACTACATTGAATGAACAAACTAATTTCAGAATAGTAGGGTAACTTGATTGCATTTCAGTAATAATAATCAGTTATAACTAATACTATATCTCAATAAGTCATTAAGAATTCTTCAAAGAAAGTAAAATAATTTATTGTTTTATTATATTATTACATAGTTCTGGTACTCCCAGATATATACAATCTTTGCAGATTTTTATATTATATAGAAAACTTGCATATGTTTATAGAAATACCAGGAAAGATCAACTCAGGAAATATAAACCTGTCAGTAACTTCAGAGTGTGGTAGTTTTTTTTTTTTCAAATCTTCTGTTTATGTACAGTTGATTATTTTTAATCTCTCAACTTCCCTTCCAAAACATCAAAATCGATACTACCATATGTCATTTGCAAAAGAAGTCACAAAATAAAAAACACTGTAGGGATTTCAAGCAGAAAGGTATTAGGTTTAGAGAAGTAAGTGTTTATAAATTTATTGGAAGGGATAGAGAATCAGAAATCTCAATGTCTCCATGGTATTTTAACAGGCAGGAGGCTACTATTATTACTAAAGATACTACCTTTCATCCATACCAAATTGAACAATAGATATTGAATGCAAAGTCAGGACTCTGTCTTCCTACCTAAGTATTCATAATTCCACTATCTTGCTTGTCAATTGCTACAGCAGCAAAAGTATACCTTTTCTTTCCATTTTTCATTTCTCATATAAATTTAAATAATGACCAGAATCTAAACTGCATTTAGAAATCTGTGATATAACATATAAGCTATTGAATAAGTCAAATTATTCCAGTCATTGAAGTATAGAAAAATATATAAATGAGAAGAGAAAGACAGGAGTCTGAGGCTTTAGTGAGAAGAAACCAAGAATTTCCAGATTAATAGAGAACAGATATTTTATACAGCAAGAACTAAGCAAGAACAAAGCTTTTGCCTGAAACTATGTTCATCAAATCTAGAAATACCTTAAAGGAAATAGTCATAATTTTAGTCTACTGCACCCTAAAAATTTCAAAAAATGAGGGTAAGTGATCCATTCCCAAGACACATTGAATCCACTATAAACTATCATTGGATGAGGAGTTCAGGGTGGAGAGAAGAAATGAGGCACTCTGTGCTAGGGGGAAAAACTGGCAGAACAGGTCTTCAGATAGCTAGATATTTTCAGGAGCTGATTTTATAAGCCTAATTATTATATTTCTCCATATCTAGAAAAANGTGATCCATTCCCAAGACACATTGAATCCACTATAAACTATCATTGGATGAGGAGTTCAGGGTGGAGAGAAGAAATGAGGCACTCTGTGCTAGGGGGAAAAACTGGCAGAACAGATCTTCAGATAGCTAGATATTTTCAGGAGCTGATTTTATAAGCCTAATTATTATATTTCTCCATATCTAGAAAAAGCATTAAAATTCTTCATGCTAATGACTGTGCCTCATGACTAGTGAGTTCAGTTCAGTTCAGTTCAGTTCATTCGCTCAGTCGTGTTCAACTCTGCAAACCCACGAATTGCAGCACGCCAGTCCTCCCTGTCCATCACCAAATCCTGGCGTTCACCCAAACTCATGTGCATCAAGTTGGTGATGCCATCTAGCCATCTCATCCTCTGTCATCCCCATGTCTTCCTGTCCCTAACCCCTCCAAGCATTTCAACCTTAGCATCCGTCCTTCCAATGACACTGAGGACTGGTCTCCTTTAGGATGGACTGGTTGGATCTCCTTGCAGTCCAAGGGGCTCTCAAGAGTCTTCTCCAGCACAATTCAAAAGCATCAGTTCTTCAGTGCTCAGCTTTCTTCACAGTCCAAATCTCCTATCCATACATGACTAATGGAAAAACCATANTTCTGTGGTTCTCAAGGCATAAAGACAAATAAACTGGTGTAAAAAGTATAAAAATGAAATGGAGAAACTAAAATTAACAAGTTATATTGGAAAATTGTTAGATTTCAAATAATTTTTTTTTCATGACAGGATTAAAGAGAGGCATTATTGGAAAATGTGTGGTAGATAGATATGTTTTAAAATTTTGGAAAGTGTGTTAATTTTTCAGAGGTCAATTTGGACATGTTTATCAAAATTTTAAATGCTTAACCCAGCTTTTTCCACTTTTAAAACTTTCTGGAAGATATACTCAAATAGGCATGTATGTATGCACACATACAACAATTGTTTGTGGAAGGGAACATGAAAGAAACTTAAGCGTCAATGAACTGAGGACTAGTTAAATAAGTCATGATAAATCAATGCAATATTTTATTTTGTTGCCAAGAGAAAGAATAGGTTATCTTGTATGTATTTTCAGAAAAGGTAATAAAAATAATTTTGGTGGAAGACAAAAACAAATAATTAATGTTGCATGATCCATTTTAGTAGAAATATGTTCACATGTATATATTGTTAACAGTGGGAGATTCAATATTTTTACTTTATCTATGACCCTTTTTATGACATATTTGTTTATAAAAACTGAGAGTAACTTCAGTTTTAAAAACTCTTTAAATTTTTTTAAAGACTATAAGATCTAGCAACACACTAGTCTTTATTCAAATCTCATTTCCCACACAGATTAACTATGAAATCTTTGACAAATTCCTTACTTGTAAGCTTCTTTGGAGTTTGATGATGAAATGTAATAATATACTTAATGTGCTTATCCTAGATCCTGACATAAAGTATTCAAAAAATGATAGCTGTTATTATACTGTTATCACCAATTCCAAGATGCTGCTATAAAATCTAAGGGTAGCAATATTATTCCAAGTTTGCTATAAGCAAATAAATGAACAGAGGATCCCAAATTCTTATTGCAGCTAATATTTTGAGACACTAAACAATAGTGCTTATTGGATAGTTTCTTAACTAAGCTTATTTCTAATGTGTTTCTCTCCATATTCTTAACAGATTTGAGGTAAACTTTATAAAATCGTTAAATTTTTAAATAATTATCCACTATCTAGGGAACTGAAATAAGAAAACTAAAGAATTATGACAAGAGTTTTCATTTCATTCACACTGAAATTGTTTAAATTTGCTATGTGCTCAGCTATTCAGTTGTGTCTGACTTTTTGTGACCTCATGCACTGTAGCCCAGCTCTTCTGTCCATGAGATTTTCCAGGCAACAATACTGGGGTGATTGCCATTTCCTTCTCTAAATTTGCTATAAAGTAATATAAATCACTATATAATGGCCAACTCTGTTTTACTTTTGGATGAATTGAAATAACTGAAGTAGTCACTAGCTATATTGGCACACAAGGAAACAAAGTAAGATTCTCTCTCAACATCTATATCTAAGATACTACTTATTAAAATTGTTGCAAATAATTTCTACAAAAAGGAAATTAGTATGCATTTTCTATGCCTCTTGTTAAAAAAACTGGTCAATCCCTAACTGCACAAACACCCTAACCAGAATTTTGGAGAAATTAAAACCCTCAAATTTTTCTCACTTGGAATTTGAAAGTTTAAGAAAGTTTTGGCAAAATAAACAAGGGAATGGCTACCACTCCAGTATTCTTGGGACTTCCCTGGTGGCCCAGACAGTAAAGAATTCACCTGCAATTCAGGAGACATGGGCTCAATCCCTGGGTTGGAAGATCCCATGGAGAAGGTAACATCTACTCACTCCAGTATTCTTGCCTGGAGAATTCCATGGACAGAAAAGCATGGAGGGCTAGAGTCTATGGGACTGCAAAGAGTCAGACACACTGAGCAACTAACACTTTCATTTTGGCAAAACAAACACTTTCTCTGATGGAAAAAAGCTGTTTTAAATTCCATCTCTGTCCCATTATGCTGCTAAAATACCTATGAATTTCAAGTGCAATATAATTGGCATTATAATAAATGATCTAGCAAAGTGTTATGGAACAGTAAAGAACACAGAGATATTATGTTCCATTGTTACTATGAATAGAACCACTCAGACACCAATTAAGATCCCATTGCTATGATTACTTGTTATTGTTCTTGTTGCTCCAATCAAACTCACATATTTTTAGTTCATATTTTGATTCAAAAAGTTACACTATAAAAGATTTACCATGAATGGAAATAAATGTGAAATACACAAAGCAAATCAAGTTTATAACCAGCGAGAATAATAGGAAAGGAAAATTAAATTGCTTTGCTTCAAGGAAAATCTTTTAGGAAACATTTGTTGAATAAACATTAAAGAAAGTTTTTACATGTTTCCTTACACAATTGATACTTGGCTTATATTTTTCATATGTATTTCCTTAAATTTTTAGTATATACCAACTACTGTCTTCATATTGTCTTAATATTGTGTTTTGGTGGTTTGAGGGAGAGAAGAAATATATTTACCAAATATTTAAATAACACCCTTAATGTTTAAAGCATGTAGTGATAAGATAATACCACTTATCAGTGGTAAATAAATTTCAAAAACAAGCAAAGTGACGATTTATGCGTAACACAAAGAAACATTGAAAATTTTGGTGGTATAGTACCATTAAATAAACAATGTCTTGATATTCATGACATTATAATAATTTACTCTAAAGAGCTATGTCTTTTAAAGATATTCTTTTTAATATATCTCTGCTATTCCCTACACTCTAAAATATGCAATAGGAATTATTTTCTATGCAAGTATTTCAATCCTTTTGGAACTGGATTTGAACTTTGAAAAGCATCCATGATGATTTATTACTTTTAAGTCCTATGTAAGAAAAAAAAAAAAAAGATGATTGAGTGGAAGTTTGTCTCCAGTAATAATTTTTGGTACCCCAGCTGACAAGTTTACACGTTTCAGCTTTTAGAATGTTTGCTGGCATCCCCAGGATGCCTCTCCAGAGTGGAGGAGAGTTTAGACCGACTCTAGGGTATTAGCACATGATGAAGGTAATATGTTTCCTGAGCTGAAGCTCACAAACAAAGCAGTTAAATCCCCATCACAAATGGCCAAATCGGGACTCATTACACTTTTCATAGGCCTGGATCTTTTTGTTTCTGAGTCTCTTAAACATTTATATAGGGCAATGAAATTTTCACAGAATCTGAGCCAGTTCTTTTAATGAAGAATGAGATACATTGCTTTGAAAGGTACAGTTTTCTTCTAAAAGTAGGAATATAATTTGAGGAGTAAACAACGAAGGGAGGAATGAAGAATTGACACTGCCTCCTCTGCTCTTGGTTAGAGCAGGGCCTTTCCTCTTGAAACGCTGCTTGTTTTGCCAAAGTTTCCATTTACTTACCAATTTTACACACTAAAGCCTACTATATGCAGGTTTTGTGTGAGGAGTTGAGATAAGAAAGTAAGTATGACATGATATCAACTTACGAGGAGTTTAGCCTAACAGAAGAGAATAAATACAAGCACTGTTAATAACAATATTACAAATATTGCCATAAGATCATATTGTAGGTATTTTTATAAAACAGTGTGATAAGATCTCTAAAAAATAAATAAAATATATCTAACATTGTGGGGAGAGAGATAAATGGGTGATTCAGAGAATATTTAGATTGGGATGAATGGGAAGGTTGAGACAGAAGGAGGTGAGAATTTCCAGGTATAAAAGATGAGCTTTTTTCTGAAATTGGTTTTAAATTTTGACATACTACGTGCAGCAAACATAATTTTCTAAGTAGGTGCTAATGCTATGATCTTTCCTATCTAATTTCCAACTTACTAAGCCAAAGGCCTACCTCTAAATGAGAAAAGAAATGACTACAGAAACATTAAAACAAGGATGTTAAACTTTTAATACATTAAAGATAAATAATTTAAAATTGTCAATATATATCCATTATATATCATCTTTAGAGACGGATCCATAGAGAGTGAGAAAGAAAAAGTGAAACTAGGAGACAAAGAAAGAGAAGAAGGAGAACGAGATAAATTTAGGAAGCCCTAAATAAATTTAGGAAACTGAGTTGTCACAGCTGGAAATGAATGCTGCCCAGTCAGTGACGAGTCTCTGATAAACTTAAGTTGGATGTTTAAAGCAGAGCTAAAAACTATTACTTATTAAACACTTACATGCTAAGATCTCTTGCAAAAATATCCTACATATGATATCTTGTTTAATCCTCAAAAATCCTTATGAAACAATCTGTATTCTTTTAAAATAATGAAATGGAAAGACTCAGTTACTTGCCCTAGGACAAAATGAATTATTAAGGGTAAGTAATCAGAGGTGATTTAAAAAGAAGATACTAAATCATGGGAAAGCACAGCTCATGCAAGGGACAGCAAAGAAGTTTGTATAACTAGAACTTAGAATCTAGGATTGAAGAGGAATAAAAGGGAAACTGGGGAGGGGATATTCTGTAAACAATCTTGCATTTCATGCCAAGAACTTTCAACTTCAGAATCTATTTGAAAACTTGTGCTCATCTAGGTCAGACGACAGGGTCTACCAAAATGAACTTTTTATCTGTTTAATGTCATGAACATGAGTCTACCTAATGATCAGAGTCTACTTCTATTGTATACTATCTCATTAGTTCATTTCCTCTTCTACACTCCAGACTAATCTGGTAGTTTAAGACTTTATCATTTTACTTGGATTCTGTAACTTTTTTCAGAGGGAAAATATTAACTTAATATTACAGACAAAATTGGGAACTACTGTTCTATATGCATCCAATATTTCCTCCTCTAGTTACTAAAGACCAAATGTTTCTTGTCCTAAAGGCAATCTTTCTTCTTTTTGCCTCATTTGCCTTTTCTAAGGAAATGGATACTATACTATTGATGAGTCTATCTCTTAAGTTTATTAAAAATCCTTTCTTTGGTATACACACTGCTTGTTTTCATCTACTCAAGATCCCAACTTAAATATCACTCATTAAACCCCTCATACTATTCTAGGACCAAACCTAAACTCTCTCTCACAAAACTTTTTAAGAGTTTTGCCTTGGTTTTCTCATAGTCCACTTCCCAACTCCCGCAAGTCTTGCTTCTACTCCTGTATATCTATTGCCTTAGATTGCAAATTATACCCAATGCACATAGTTCATTATTTAGCTAATTTAAACTCCTGGAAGCATCATCCACTACCGACCTCTCTTTTCTTTTTGAAATACTCTACTCAATTCCTCTGGCACTATAAACTCCTATTTTTCTTTGCACCTCCACGATGGCTTTTTCTGTCTCCTTGTATCATCCTTCTCTTGGAATTCCACAGTGCTCTCTTTTCGTTTATACTCTACTATCATTTCCTGGGCATTTTCAACCATGTCCATGACTTCAGTTATGATCTATACTGCAGTAAGCTGTTATCTTCAATACACACTTCACCACTGTGTTTCAAACATATTCAGTTCCCTCCTTGACATTTCATGGAATTTTGAATGTACCACAAACACATGTCCAAAAATTCACTCGATAGTTTTTCTTTAATTTTATCTCCTCAGTAATTTTCATGGAAATAATATCCAGTTATTTAAAACAGAAACCTAATACCCAAGCAAGGGATAGAACATACATGACTTCATTCACAATCAAAAGAAATGTAAAAAAAGAAAAAATATATATATATGTAATGATGCAGTATTAAACCATGTGTGTATAAAATTAACTGCATTACATACTGTATTACTGTAATAATTTCATAGTCCCCTTCTGCTCCTATTGGGGTAAGCACAAATTTTGCAACTATCCACTTAAAATGCTGCGTGGCTCGGATCGTTTCCATGTGAGCACATCATCTCTTCAATAAATTGCTTATCTTAGTAAAAAGTGATCTCTTGTAGTTCTTATGTATTTCTTACAATCTTTAGTGCAATACTGTGAACCTTAAATAATATCGTGGGATTTATATGACATACCCCTAGCGATGCTGAAAGTTCTCCCAAGAAGCTGAGAAAAGTCATGACTTAATAAGAAATAGTTGAATTGCTTGATATATGCCATAGATTGAGGTCTGCGCCTGCAGATGCCCTCCATTTCAGGATAAATGAAACCAACATAGGGATGACTGTTAAAAAAAAAATAAAAAATCATGAAGCCATCACTGTAGCTATACCAGCAGGCACAAAAACCTTGCACTTTTTGTGAAATACCTTTTTATCATCTTATTGAAAATGCAACTTTTATGTGGGTGCAGAATTGCTATAAGAAAGGCATACCTGTAGACACTAATATGATTCAAGGGAAAAGGAAGTCATTATATGACAACTTCAAGCAAAAGGAAGGTAAAAGGTCTAAATCGGGAGAATTTAATGCCAGCGGAGGATGGTTTGATAATTTTAGAAAGAGGTTGGGCTTTAAAAATATCAAGATAAGAGGAGAAGCAGCTTCTGCCAACCAAGTGGCAGCAGACATGTTCCCAGATGCCATGAAGAAAATTGTTAAGGAGAAAGGATATCTGCCCAGACAGGATTTTAGTGCAGAGAAAAGTGCCTCATTCCAGAAAAATAATTCCGTGCAAACATTTATTAGTTACAAAGAAAAACATATAAAAATTAAGGCAGGAAGGGATCAACTAACTCTTTTTTTTTTACAAATGTAGTTGGGTTTATAATATAGATTGCTCTTACCTAAAATCTGCTAAGCCATGAGACTTGAAAGGAAAAGATAAATACCAGCTGCCAGTCCTTTGGCTGTACAAGAAGGTCTGGACAAGCGAACACTTTCCTTCATTAGTTTCATTGATGATTACTTCCTGAATTCAGGAAGTACCCTGCCAGTAAGTGACTGCATTTTAGATATGACATGCTAACTCTTAGTTGCAGCATGTGGGATTTTGTTCCCTGACCAAGGATCAAATCCAGGCCCCCTGTATTGAGTATGGGGCGTCTTAGCCACTGGACCACCAGGGAAGTCCCATGACTGCCTTTTAAAGTTCTTTTGATGTTGGACAATGCCCCTGGCAACCCAGAATTTTATGGGTTCAACAATGAAAACATCAAAGTGGTCTGTATACCTCCACACACAAGGTCTCTAATTCAGCCTCTAGGTTAAGGGATCATAGACCCATTACATTACATAGGCTCATTACAAATGGTACCCTATGGAAAGGATTGGCATGCAAAGGAAGAGTACCTCAATACAGAGAACATCATGAAAGTATGGAAGGATTATACTACTGAAGATGTGTTCTTGTTTTAGTAAAAGTGAAGAAAGCCATCAAGCTTGAAACAATAAATTTCTTCTGGATAAAACTGCATCCAGATGTTATGCATGACTTCACAGGATTTACAACAGTGCCAACCAAGGAAATCATGAAAGAGATTATGGATACAGCAAAACAGGTACAAGATGAAAGATTTCAAGGTATGGTTCTTGGAGAAATTCAAGAGCTAACAGACATCACACCAAAGGAATTAACAGAAGATGACTTGATGGAGATGAGTGCTTCTCATCTCCATCTTCTAGTTTAGGACCAGATGATGATGATGAAGACATAGGAGAAGCTATGCCAGAAAACAAACTGATATTAGACAGCCTGGCAGAAAGATTCCAGTTATTCAAGACTGCTTCTGACTTCTTTTATGACATGCACCCTTCTGAATTATATGAGGACTGAAACTAAGGCAAATGGGGAAGAAAGATTGGTACACAGAGATATTTTTATTAAAATGTAAAGGCAAAAAGCCAGGCATATTTCCATAAAGTTACACCAAGTGTGCCTTTTTTCCCCCTCTGCTTGCCTATCTACTTCCTTGAACTCTTCCATCTTTGCCACCCCAAAGACAGAAAGACCAACCCCTCCTCTTCCTTCTCCTCAGCCTACTTAATATAAAGACGACATCACCAGATGGTCAAAACCAAAATCAGATTGATTATATTCTTTGTAGCCAAAGATGGAGGGGCTCTATACAGTCAGCAAAATCAAGACCTGGAGGGGCTCTATACAGTCAGCAAAATCAAGACTGGGAGCTGACTGTGGCTCAGTGATGAACTCCTTAATGCCAAATTCAGACCTAAATTGAAGAAAGTATGGAAAACCACTAGACCATTCAGGTATGACCTAAATCAAATCTCTTATGATTATACACTGGAAGTGACAAATAGATTCAAGGGATTAGATCTGGTAAAGTGCCTGAAGAACTGTGGATAGGAGTTAGTGACATTGTACAGGAGGCTGTGATCAAAATCATCCCCAAGAAAAATAAATGCAAAAAGGCAAAATGGTTGTTAGAGGAGGCCTTACAAATAGCTGAGATAAAAACAGAAGCAAAAGGGAAAGGAGGAGAAGGAAACATATACTCATTTGAATGCAGAGTTCCAAAGAATAGACAAGAAAACCTTCCTTAGTGATCAGTGCAAAGAAATAGAGGAAAACAATAGAATGGCAAAGATTTGAGATCTCTTCAAGAAAATTAGAGATACCAAGGGAACATTTCATGCAAAGATGGGCATAATAAGGGCAGAAATGGTATGGACCTAACAGAAGCAGAAGATATTAAGAAGAGGTGGCAAGAATACACAGAAGAACTGTACAAAAAAGATCTTTGTGACACAGATAACCACTATGGTGTGATCACTCATGTAAAGTCAGACATCCTGGAATGTGAACTCAAGTGGGAGTTAGGAAGCATCACTACAAACAAAGCTAGTGGAGGTGATGGCATTCCAGTTGAGCTCTTTCAAATCCTGGAAGATGATGCTATGAAAGTGCTGCACACAATATGCCAGCAAATTAGGAAAACTCAGCAGTGGCCACAGGACTGGAAAAGGTAAGTTTTCATTCCAATCCCAAAGAAAGACAATGCCAAAGAATGATGAAACTACCACATAATTACACTCATCTCACATACCAGCAAAACAATGCTCAAAATTCTCCAATCTAGGCTTCATCAGTACATAAGAGAACTTCCAGATGATCAAGTTGGATTTAGAAAAAACAAAGGAACCAGAGATCAAATTGCCAACATCTGTTGGATCATAGAAAAAGAAAAAGAATTCCAGAAAAACATCTACTTTTGCTTGATTGACTACCCCAAAAATTTTGACCGTGTGGATCACAACAAACTGTGGAACATTCTTCAAGAAATGTGAATACCAGGGCACCTTACCTTCATCCTGAGAAATCTGTATGTAGGTCAAGAAGCAACAGTTACAAGTGGACATGGATCAATAGACTGGTTCCAAATTGGGAAAGGAGTAGAACAAAGCTGTATACTGTCACTGTGTTTATTTAACTTACACGCAGAGTACATCATGCAAGATGGCAGGCTGGATGAAGCACAAGCTAGAATCAAGATTCCCAGGAAAAATATCAATAACTTCAGATATACATATCACACAACCCTTATGACAGAAAGCAAAGAACTAAAGAGCCTCTTGATCAAAGGCAAAGAAGAGAGTGAAAAACCAGGCTTAAAATTCAACATTCCAAAAAGTAAGATCATGGCATCCGGTCCCATCACTTCATGTCAAATCAATGGGGAAACAATGAAAACAGTGAGAGACTTTATTTTCTTGGGCTCCAAAATCACTGCAGGTGGTGACAGCAGCCATGTATTTAAAAGACACTTGCTCCTTGGAAGAAAAGCTATGACAAACCTAGACAACATATTAAACAGCAGACACATTACTTTGCCAACAAAGGTCATCTGGTCATAGCTATGGTTTTTCCAGTAGTCACATATGGATGTGAGATTTGGACCATAAGGAAAGCTGAGCACCAAAGAATTGATGCTTTTGAACTATGGTGTTGGAGAAGACTCTTGAGAGTCTCTTGGACTGCAAGAAGAACAGTCAAGTCAATCCTAAAGGAAATCAGTCCTGAATACTCATTAAAGGACTGATGCTGAAGATGAAGCTCCCATACTTTAGCCATCTAATGTGAAGAATTGATTTCTTAAAAAAAAAAAATGTGATGCTGGGAAAGACTGAAAGTAGAAGAAGGGGAAGACAGAGTATGAGATGGTTGAATAGCATCACTGGCTTGATGGACATGAGTTTGAGCAAGCTCCAGAGTTGGTGGAGGACAGGGAAGCCTGCATCCTGCAGTCTATGGGATCACAAAGGGTCGGACACAACTGAGTGACTGATCTGAACTATGAGATATATAAGACACATCACAAATACTTAATATTAATGTCTCTAACTTTTCTCCAGAGCAAGAGGAAAGAAAAATTAAGCAGAAGTAGAGTAGTGGCTAACAATTAATGGACGCTATCAACTCACAGATTCAAAATATATAAAACCCCTAAGCTGGATAAACACCATAAATAGGCTAATCATCGTACCATTCTAAAACAATGGAAAAATGTAAAAGCAGAGAGAAGAGACTCACCACCTGAATGACAAGAATAAAACAGATGGCTCACTTCTTATAAGAAATTATGTAAGTCAGAAAACAACTAAATGTATTTTAAAGAGCAAAAGGAAAAAAATCAATCTATTTGCAGTGAAAATACAATTCAAAATGCAGACAAAATAAACACACTATGCAAAAACAAAAACTGAGGATATTTGTTGCCCAAAAGATTGGAAAGTTGTTCAGACCAACAGAATATATCCTGTTAGAAATGCAGAGATAGAAGAGGAAATGTTAAAGTCATCAGAAAGGGTAAATATATATGAAAATATACTACCTAAAAAATGAGTACAATATATTATGGAGTTTAAATATATGTAAAATCATAGCTCAATGGTGAAGAATCTGCCTGCCGATGCAAGAGACACAGGAGATGTGAGTTTGATCCAGGCTGAGGAAGATCTCCTGGAGTAGGAGATGGCAAACCAATCCAGTAATCTTTCCTGGAAAATCCCATGGACAGAGGAGCCTGATGGGCTATAAGCCATGGGGTCATAAAGAGTCAGACACGATGAGCATGCATGACAATAATCATACATGCAACAATAACACAAAAAATAGGAAGAGAACTGTGTTGAAAGGTTCTTGTACTCAAGCAGTATTAGGAAATGTAAAAGTATTAATTTGTTTTATGTGCATCTGAGACAATGACACATGTTGAAACCTCGGGTAACCACATAATGAACAGAAAGGTAACATATAATTGAAAATTTCACAGAAGGTGAAAATAAAATGATTCTATATACATATATATATATATTTTTTCATTAATCCGAAAGAAGATGAGTTTAAAAATTAAACATATAAAAGACAATCAGATAGAATAATAAAATGGTAGATTCAAATAGGCACAACTATGTAAAAATTACATTAAAAGTAAACCCTCTAAGTGAAGACTAAGGTTGTCAGATTGAGCATTAAAAAAAAAAAAGAACCTGCAAATTGCTATAAGATACACATTAAGTACAGTGACACACAAACTTTGTAATTAAAGGGATGAAAGAAAACAAATGACCACATACACCTAAAGATGTAACTATCATAACAAATTTACATCTAAAAATGTATTTATTTGAATATCAAAGTAGATTTTAAGGTCAGATATCGACCTTATTTATTGGAAATTAAATGAGACAATTCCTAATAATAACCTAATGAGTCAATGAAGCAGGAAGATACAAACATACAAAATCCTTGGCATACAAAAGTTGAATAATGGATTATGTTAAGAAAAAATAATAACATACATATAACCTTAAGAAAACATAGAAATGAAAAATCAGCATATAAGAAATTCATAAGTGAAAATATTCTAAATAAAAATTAGAAAATATTTGAATTGAGTCNCCGGATATCGACCTTATTTATTGGAAATTAAATGAGACAATTCCTAATAATAACTTAACGAGTCAATGAAGCAGGAAGATACAAACATGCAAAATCCTTGGCATACAAAAGTTGAATAATGGATTATGTTAAGAAAAAATAATAACATACATATAACCTTAAGAAAACATAGAAATGAAAAATCAGCATATAAGAAATTCATAAGCGAAAATATTCTAAATAAAAATTAGAAAATATTTGAATTGAGTCACAGTATCATATGCCCAAACTATACTGCTTCCCCGGAAGCTCAGCTGGTAAAGAATCCACCTGCAACTTACAGGAGACTCTGGTTCCATTCCTAGGTCATGAAGATCCCTGAAGAAAGGATAGGCTACCCACTGAAATATTCTTGGGCTTCCCTTGTGGCTCAGCTGGTAAAGAATCCATGTGCAATGCAAGAGACCTGGGTCCAATCCCTGGGTTGGGAGGATACCCTGGAGAAGGGGATGTCTACCCACTCCAGTATTCTGGCTTGAAGAATTCCATGGACGATAGTCCATAGGTTTGCANAATATTCTTGGGCTTCCCTGGTGGCTCAGCTGGTAAAGAATCCACGTGCAATGCAAGAGACCTGGGTCCAATCCCTGGGTTGGGAGGATACCCTGGAGAAGGGGATGTCTACCCACTCCAGTATTCTGGCTTGAAGAATTCCATGGACGATAGTCCATAGGTTTGCAGAGAGTCGGACATGACTGAGCAACTTTTCCTTCACATGCCAAAACTATGTTGTGTCACTAAACCATGCTTAGCAGGAAATTTACTGGCTTATACGTCAATTCTTAAAAAAGCAGAAAATGCAATACTATACACTTTTAACTAAAAAAATTAGAAATACAAAAATCAAGCTTATGAAAGAAAAAAAGAAATACTAACTATATCAATTAATAAAAAACAGATGTCAAGAGAGAAAATTAGCAAAGCCAAAGGTTGGTTATTAAAAATTTAATAAAATTGGTATCTCATAGAAGAATGGACCAAATCACAAGACTGGAAAAACACAATTTACAAATGTTAAGAATTAAAAGAGAAGCAACTCTATAGATCCTGAAGTTTTGATAAAGATAATAAAAGCACATTTTGAAAAATGGTATTAATATAATCATTAACTTTAAAATATAAGTTAATAAAAATTATAGGATAAAAATAATAATAACCTTAAATGCATTAAACAATAATTATTAAAAATGTTCCTACCAGAAAAAGGTTCACACAATATCACTAGTGATACCTTAAAAATATTAAAGAAAGAAACAATACCAATCTCACATATACCCTTCCAGAGAACAGAAAAAAGAGAATACTTCCTAACTCTTCTTATAAAGTGAAAACACCTTCTTGCCAAAACCTCAAAGGATATTATAAGAAAGAATATTTAAAGATTCACTCCTCCAAGAAATACATCTGTAAAAGACTTCAAAATTAACAAAAATTCAAAAATTGGACCCATAATTAATAAATGGATAATATATTAGTAGGGATTAAGGTTAGAAATACATTATTCAAAAATCAAGGAAATTCACCACAAAATTATTGGAAAAAAGAAAATCATACGATCAACTACATAAATGCATAAAAAATCTGAAACAGCTTTTGATAGAGAAAATTCATAGTAAACTAGAAAAATGAATAAGAAGTATCTACAAAAATCTTATAGAAAATATTTTATTTTTCTCATGATACTAGTGATGCCTATTATCATCAGTATACTCTATGGACTAAATATTCATTGGAAGGACTGCTGCTGAAGCTCCAATACTTTGGCCATCTGATATAAAGAGCCAAGGAGCCTGCCATGCTACTATCTATGATGTCACAAACGGTTGGACATTACTTAATGACTGAACAACAACTGTGTGACCTAGGCAGTGAAAAAAGTAAGGATGGGAGAAAGGAAGGGAAGGAAGGAGGAAAAAAGCAAGGGACAGTGTAAACATTGGTGAAGAAAAAATAAAGCTGTCATTATTAGTAAATGATATGATTACATACTTAGAAAATTAAAAGAATTCACAAGTCATCAGAATTTATAAATAGATCAAGCACTACTAAGCTTCCCTGGTGGCTCAGACGGTAAAGCATCTGCCTGTAATGTGGGAGACCCGGGTTCNCAAGGGACAGTGTAAACATTGGTGAAGAAAAAATAAAGCTGTCATTATTAGTAAATGATATGATTACATACTTAGAAAATTAAAAGAATTCACAAGTCATCAGAATTTATAAATAGATCAAGCACTACTAAGCTTCCCTGGTGGCTCAGACGGTAAAGCATCTGCCTGTAATGTGGGAGACCCGGGTTCAATCCCTAGGTTGGGCAGATCACCTGGAGAAGGAAATGGCAACCCACTCCAGTACTCTTGCCTGGAAAACTACATGGACTGAGGAGCCTGGTAGGCTACAGTCCATGGGGTTGCAAAGAGCGGGACACGACTGAGCAACTTCACTTAAGCACTACTACTATTGCTGCTGTTGTTTGGTTGTTCGGTCATGTCTCTTTGCAACCCCGTGGACTGCAGCCCACCAGGATCCTCTGTTCATGGGATTTCCCAGGCAAGAATACTGGAGTGGGTTGCCATTTCCACTTAAAACAGTATAAAGTATCAAATATAGCTAGCAAAGATGTGTAAGATCTCTATAATGAAATTATAAAACATCATTGAGATAAATAAAAAGGGAATAAATTAGTGGAACAGAATACATGTTTCATATAGTAAGATGATAAACAAAAATGTCATTCTCACTGACAATCTATTAATTCAATGTAAAGGTAATGAAAAATTCTATCAATTTGGGAACTTTTTTTTTTGTAAAACTTATCATTGTAATTCTAAATTTTATGTGAAAATACAATAGGCCTAGAAATGCCCTAGAATAACAATGGGGTGATCAAAGAAGATGCACAAAGCTAATGGACATATATAAAAGATAAATATATCCATAAGAAAGTTATCATACTTTAAGCAGATGATGTATTTAAACCAAAAAGTTGAAAACCTACAAANTTTTTTTTTTTTAAGGCAAATGACACAGAGTAAAAGATATCACCAATACACATATGCAACAAAGAATTCATAGCCAGAGTATACAAAGAGCTCTTAAAACCCAATATGAAAAAAGAAAAATTAATGAACAATTCTCAAAATAGCTAAATAGCCAGTTCACAGAGTAAGACATTCATATAATCAATAAACGTATGAAAAGGTCCTCAACCTCATTAAACATCAGGGACAATTCTGTAAATATCAGTGAAACATCACTGCACATCCTCTATAATATCTTAAATCTCAACGACAGAATACATCAAGTATTGCTAAAAACAGGGTTAAATGGAAGCTTACATTGCTGGTGAGAGTGGAATTTAGTTCAGCTACTTCAAAAACTATTTAACATGATCTATGAGAGTTAAGCACATACCTTCCTTATGATCTAGCAAGTTCACCCCTAGAAATATCAACAAAAAACATCAGAGTTGTCTAGGGAAATATTAGCCAAGTCAGAATGGGGCATATCAATACTTAGATTCTGAACAGCTGTTAGTGGCCAAAAGACTAACTTTCCTTAGGGAAAGAAAGCGATGTAGCTCTTCATTTTCATTAGTTTGTAAGAAGGACAATAAAAGAATTCCAGGTGATGGAGAATTTTTCAATATCATCTTCCCCTGTATATCTACTACAGCATTTATAGATGCCAAGCTTCCCATAGGCTGCTTCCAGCTTGTCTGAGCCCAGCAGGACTGTTAGTGCTGGTCCATTACCACAAGACTCATGGCTCTTCTAACTGATGACTCTAGCCATGAGTTGGATCAGACTTTCCTAGAATTGTGCTGCAGTTTGAAAGTCTTCCAGTCAAACCCCATTTCTTTCCTCCGTCTTCATAGGTGTCAGTCAAAAGGAAATACAGAAAATAGAAAGTTGTCTCAACAGAAACCAGAGTCCCTTGATGACAAAGACTTGATGGTCAAAGGGCACACATTAAATTTCCCAAGGTTACTACTACTAACAGAAGGAATAAAATCGCTCTGTCAAAAAATTTAATCAGATATGACTAAGACTCAGATTTTGTATATTAGATTTATAGAGCTTGATCACAGTACATGAGACTNACCAGAGTCCCTTGATGACAAAGACTTGATGGTCAAAGGGCACACATTAAATTTCCCAAGGTTACTACTACTAACAGAAGGAATAAAATCGCTCTGTCAAAAAATTTAATCAGATATGACTAAGACTCAGATTTTGTATATTAGATTTATAGAGCTTGATCACACTACATGAGACTCATCAAGAGAAGTCCCACTCAAGTTAAGCGCCTTGGTCAGTCCCAGAGAACAAACTTAGGTATGCACATTTTGGTAGGACCTCCAGGGAAAAGTGTCAAAGAATAACTCCAAGACATTTAGCTAGAGTATAGCTGAAAACTTGTATATGAGGGAGATCAATCTTATGTAGGTAGTCTCTCTTTACAAATGAAAAGACAGTATTTATAAAAGCAAAACCACAGACAAGGTATAGTCTAGAGAGTTTTGATAACTCTTGTTTTTCTACACCTTTTAGGCAAACTGACTGGCTGAAAGCTACCAAGATGTCTGTTTGTCCTTATACAAACAGGCTGAAAGTGTGTTGGGGTGGCCAGTTTGCTTTTTCATGGACTTTATAGGCTTCCTGAGAAATTCTGTGAGTTATGAGATAGCTACTAGTGCCTTCTGTTGAGGTATCCACCTTAATGAGGCCACGCCTTCATCATTTCCTCAGCATGTTTCTCACTAATAAATTAACAAATTGATCTCATTGTTACTAAATTTTACTCAGAAAAATAAACAAGAACTATGTGACAGGTTGTGATGTTTATATGTGGAGAAAATATTTTAAATGGATAGCCATAGACATTATCTCTGTGGAGAGGAGGAGATTTTTGAGTTGAGTCTTTAGTGATTAGATGAATCAATTAAGCAAAGAGTGGAAAGACAGATCCTCTAGGCCAAGGATTTGATATTACAATCCATTTGTCTTTTTGGAGGGACAAAAAGAAAGGCAAGTTTCTTGGTCTCTAACCTTGATAAACAAGCTTAGAAAAGTAAGGCACAGGAAAAGATTTTCACTTTTAATGGAAATGGGAAACCACTAGAAGGCATTATGAAGTGCAGTTACATAATTTGCTGCATGTTTTAAAAAGATAACTCTGGCTGTGCAGTAGATAATGAACTGCAGGTAGGAGTGAGTGGAAGCAAGGATATAGGGGATTATGATTGATTATGTCATAGGACATAGGAAACAGACATGAACATCATGATATTTTTGGAGACAAAAGTGTCAGGTACACTGTAGACTTTGTACACGTGAGGTGAAAGAAGGGAATGAACACTGACTCAGGTTTTTAGCATGAACAAATGGGTGGATATGATTCCATCAGCCGCTATTGGGAAGACTAGCTGAGGAATCCTCTAACATAATGGAACAGTGAGGTTTATGCTGCCCTGTGACATCCCAGTGAAAATGTCAAATGAACTGTTGTAAGTCTGGCGTTCAGGAATGATATATGTGCCAAGGACACGTATTTGGAATGATCAGAGTATGGACAGTATTTTAAAGTCACAGAACTACATGAAATCTCTCAAGAAAAGGGATTTTTAAAAAAAAAAAAAAAAAAAAGCAACACTTAAGATAGAGTATTAGGGTACTGCAAAATTTAGAGACAGATTAAAAGAGGACAACTTAAAAAAAGAGACTCAGAAGTCAAGAGAAGAAAGGAAAGGTTGAATGAGGACAGAAAGAATTAATCATTGGATTTCATGATATGGTATAGTTATTGGTCACCTTAACAAAAGCAGTTGCAATGAGATGGTGGGGATGGAAGACCACATGCTCCATTGTAATAGGAGAGAAGATCTAGAATGTTGGTTTACAAGCAGGTTGTTGGAAAAATGTTTTGATGAAAGTTGTTTCATCAAGTTGTTCCTATAAAATTGCTTAAATCCCGCAAAATGTTCTTAATGAATTATTTCATAAGGCACTGGGTATTGGTGGAGAGTGCAAAGCTCCACACTATAGAAGACAGAGGAAAAGTTTACTTAAATATCCACATATTCCACAGGACTTGGCTGTAAGTCCATGAAATTCTATTGAATGGACCAAAAAGATTAACCTTCCGTAAGAGTTAGTACATACACATATGACTAGAATTGGTTTGACCTCTGCTGTTTTCTATAAATGCTCTGTTTCTAAAATATTAAGATCAATTCTGATATCAGTTGAAAGGTTGACATAACAAGCACCCAAACAATTGTTTGTTTACATCAATTCATATATAATTTCCCCTCAAAAAATAGTAATTAAAATACTTAGGTAATTCTAGGGGAGTAGGAATAGTATGTTGGGTCCAAACAAGAAAATGTTTGAGAATAAATGATTTAAAAGATATGTTTGAAATGATATAAAAGATATATAAATATAAAAGATATTTGAATTCACAAATATTCTCAAATTATAAACGCTGCTAAGTCACTTCAGTTGTGTCCGACTCTGTGCGACCCCATTTACAGCAGCCCACCAGGCTCCTCTGTCCCTGGGATTCTCCAGGCAAGAACACTGGAGTGGGTCAAATTATAAACAGTAATATCTAAAATAGGTTCCTTTTACAGTCTCATCACCAATCAAACTAACAAGAAAACATATATCAATATGTGGCTAGGTTTTTGTACTATCTAAAGAAGCAGTAAATTCTTTTCTCTAGTTGAGTGATNCCATAGACAGCAGCCCACCAGGCTCCCCTGTCCCTGGGATTCTCCAGGCAAGAACACTGGAGTGGGTCAAATTATAAACAGTAATATCTAAAATAGGTTCCTTTTACAGTCTCATCACCAATCAAACTAACAAGAAAACATATATCAATATGTGGCTAGGTTTTTGTACTATCTAAAGAAGCAGTAAATTCTTTTCTCTAGTTGAGTGATAAATAAGAGATAGGTGATTGTTAATGTATACATATACTCACATTCATATCCATACAGATAGTAAGTGAAATCTAAAGTGGTAACAGATAGGCACAAATCAGTAATTTCCTAGGAGTCTTCCATGAGGAGGAGGTTGTGCTGAAATGCAGGAATACGTTCATCATCAATGTGACAATTATTCAAGATCCCTACAAAAATCAACTTTTTATTCAAGTGATAAATATTGCAGTTAAATAATCGTTTCTTGAGTATGCTTGGTTCTTTATATATATTTTGACTAAACCTCAAAAAATGCTGAAGCTGAAACTCCAATACTTTGGCCACCTCATGCAAAGAGTTGACTCATTGGAAAAGACCCTGATGCTGGGCGGGATTAGGGGCAGGAGGAGAAGGGGACGACAGAGGATGAGATGGCTGGATGGCATCATGGACTCAATGGTCGTAAGTTTGAGTGAACTCCGGGAGTTGGTGATGGACAGGGAGGCCTGGTGTGCTGTGATTCATGGGATCGCAAAGAGTTGGACATGACTGAGCAACTGAACTGAACTGAAACCTCAATATAAGACTTAATAGAAGTATTCGCAATCCCCATTTTATAGACAAAGCAACTAGGACTACAGGAGATAAATGACAAATCTAAAGGCACACAAGTATTAAGTGGTAGAACTTGAATCCAAATTCATGTCTTTCTTAGTCTATTGTTGTGCTTTTCCCACTATGCTATATTATCTCCCCCCAAAAGTCTGAAATAATTTGTGTATTCTACAAATGATTATATGTACAAAACCACTTCACAAGAGGACACATGTGTATGTATCTGTCCCAAACCAGATGCAAAACATGTCCTAGAATATTCAGATAGTTGCCAAAAACAAGTCAACATTAAAAACGATTTAGGTGATACCTAAATTCTGAATTTTTTCCTACCATAAGACATGTCCACTGAGCAAGATATGAGGACATATTATATTGAAACCATAAAATACATATTCCCAAACTTGTAAAATTTATTCCCCTTCCTCAAAGCACACAAACACACTCCCTGATAACTCCCAAAGGTGGAAATGTGTCTGTTTCTCATTGCCATCTCGGACATCTTTCAAAGCAGTAAGAAAAGATGTGGTTGACCATTGATAACCTACACATCTACTGAAATTGAACATTTTTCATTGAGCCTTATTCTTTATTTGCCTTCAAATTCTGCTAATGTTTAATCAAATGCTATTGAGAAGAGTAATTTACAAACAATGATTTGAAGAAAAGACAAAGTCTTACTAATCAGATGAATATTAAATACTGAGAAAATCCATCCTTCTATTCCATTTCATATGCATTTCATTTCTTAAAGTACTTTCACCAATTTCCTCCACCATAATCATGGTTTCCATCTAAATACTGAATATGAAAGTAACAATCAGATTCATTCTGAAATGATAAAATCTTGCATTAGAATGAAGGCTTGAAAATACCCATGACTAAGCTTCATTATTTTTAGGTGCAGTTACACTTACAAAATTACATAGCCCAACCAGCCAGATCTTTATGAAACCTGTTGTTTTTAAAACTGTATTGCCTTCAGACTGATTGTTGTTTGCAATGCATTGATTCAGGCATGGCAAATGCAAATATACCTATATTTAGGAGGCAGTAAATCCTAATTATTTTCAATAGAGGCAATGACTAATCAAAGAAGGAAAGAGAAAGTGAGTGAAAAGAAGGCATTATCAGTGTAAGGTCAAAACAACTACTTCTTAGGAAGATAGGGGAGTCATCCCTGACTCAGCATTTCACAGTATAGTTCATAGTTTCCTATGAAAGAACTAAATGAAAGAGCTAGGGCTACAGATGTGAGTGTTGTCATTGAATCCTATTATCTACCTGTGCTTTTCAGTTATTATGACAGACAGGAAAGCGTTTGTAATGTTATTACCTATGTGTCTTTATTTTTGAACATAAATATAATGTCCACTTGCATGCTATTTTAATTTCCTGTAATCTCAGAGTATTTTAATATCAAAATACTAGTAAATAATAGATAGTAATAATAAATAAATAATAAATAATAGTATTTGGTATCAAAATACTCCTGGAAAACACTAATGAGAATAATTCCCTGTGCATGCACAGCATATGTCACAAAATCCAGGCAATAAAATAAAATCTCACAAATAATTCTGTGTATTCTTATGCGAGAAACCGATATTTTTTAAATATTTGTAGCTTCCTGATAAGTAATGCCATCCATTAGCAATCTATCCAATCAAGAAATAGCTACTGCAGCAGGAATGATAATAGAACAATGTGGTGATAGTCTGAAATTTTTGGATAGTTGGAGCTAGAGAGCCATAGTTAGTAAAGTATCACTCTATAAAAAAATTTAAATTATAAACACTTGGTGAGGCTGCAAAAAGACCTATATAAAACTAATTACTTGTTCTGATCTTTAATGTTAAATTACATGATAAACACATATTTGATAGGCTGCTAATATTACTCTTGAAATCTACTAGTAAGAAATACCAACTTCTGAAATTTAATTCCCTATGCTTAATGAACCTCATAAATTTGATCTGATGCCTTCCCAAATATGGTAAGCCTAAATTGACTTATTTTTATAGGGACAAATTTATTCACATTTAAATTAATCTTGAAGAAAATATGTATTACCATAGATATGTTACTTATATTCCTCATATATAAAGTCTTTATTTGATTTTATTCATTTGATACTTTAAAAAGGGATAGAAATAATTAGCTCAACCTGTAATGCTTATATAGCATGCTAATTTCTTGCAAACATTTTTAAACATGAGACATTCATTATGTATGACCGACTGCCCATTGAGTGCAAGCTCCTAAAGTAGGTGCTGTGAAATATACAGCCTTAGTAGAGATACAAAGCTTGTCTCAGAAATGCAAATCAAAACCACAATGAGGTACCATTTCATGCCATTCTGAATGGCTGTGATCCAAAAGTCTACAAGCAATAAATGCTAGAGAGGGTGTGGAGAAAAGGGAAACCTCTTACACTGTTGTTGGGAATGCAAACTAGTACAGCCACTATAGAGAACAGATTCCCTAAAAAACTGGAAATAGAACTGCCTTATGACCCAGCAATCCCATTGCTGGGCATATACACCGAGGAAACCAGAAGTGAAAGAGACACGTGTACCCCAATGTTCATCACAGCACTGTTTATAATAGCCAGCACATGGAAGCAACCTAGATGTACATCAGCAGATGAATGGATAAGAAAGCTGTGGTACATATACACAATGGAGTATTACTCAGCCATTAAAAAAATNAGAGGTATAGTTGAGAGTCAGTATATGTGCAGTCATGTTGGCCACTGAAGCATCTGGATCTTTATTCTAAGAGAAAATTGCTGAAACATTTTATACAGAGATGATTTGTTAAAGGATGATTCTAATTGGAGGATGGACATTATATTGGAGAGTTTCCAAAATGAAGGTGGTACTAGCTAGGAGGCTACTGCAATAGTTCACGTGTGAGGTTGTGGTAATATGGGTTAAAATGATGTGCTAGGAATGCAGATGTACTAAAAATATATTAGTCTGAAAGATAAGTAGGTGAAGAAATCAAAAGAACTGTCCATTAACTGAATGTAGAGGAGGACGACAAAAATTATGTCAAAGACACCTCCTAGTTTTCTAGCTTAACAGGTGATGCCACTTACTAGAACTGGGAATCCTAATGCAAGACAAGAGGAGAGATCATGGTTTGGGTTTTTGGTGTAGTGGATTTTGAAGCGGCCAAGAATAGATGTATAAAAATTTTGATAAAGGGTTATGAAGCTCAGAGGAGAGAGATCTGGACAGAAATTTGATTAAAGAGACTCACTAACTTTCTCCAATGTTTAGTTGAAGAATGAACAAAGCAAAGAAGAAGGAAGAAATAAGTGAGCTGTAGTGTTGAAGGAGATAAATTCAGAGGTAAAAAATTTACTGAATAATCCCTGTTCCTAACAGCTTCAAAATATACTGTTTAATTCATGATTTCAGATCAAAATATGGACTTCTGTGCTATGCTTTATGACACAGGATATTTTTCAGTTTCAATTTGGTTTAGATCACAAGATATTTAATTACTATTAGTAAAAATGCCAGGGAAGGAAAACTCCCACTGAATGGCAGACTCGTGTGGACATAAGCAGCCTGCTCTTTCTCTGCAGAATGATACACATGAAAAGTTTAGTTACAAATGGTGGTTGTGGATAATAAGATCTTAGTTATGGAAAGGGTAAAGGCATCAAGATTTTATAATCTTATGCCGTTTTCCTGGAAATATCTAGCTATAATGCCCCATGAATCTTTGGATCTTGGTACCTTTCTCCTAGTCATTGTTCAGAGGTTACCCAGTTCTGGTTATTTGAGCTCATAGTTCCTATTCTTCATGCTAACATAAACTCTCTGCTCCGAGACTTTTCTCAGACAGTACTTTTGTACTTTACCTATGCCCATAAAGAGCTGAAAGTTCCCCTGTGAGAAAATATAACCACATTACAAAAAGTAAAAAATTATTCCAAGATTTAAAGAGGAAAGTAAAAATCAGTTGAATATCCACTACTCTAGGAAAATCACTATTAACGCTTTAATGATTAAGTCATGCAGTTTTAAGCATCACGTATCAGGCAGCCATTATTACTATTATTTATGATGATGATAGGGCTTCCCTGGTAGCTCAGCTGGTAAAAAATTCACCTGTAATCCAGAAGACCTCAGTTTGATTCCTGGGTCAGGAATATCCTCTAGGGAAGGGATAGGCTACCTATCTAGTATTCATGGGTTTCCCTGGTAGCTCAGATAGTAAAGAATCCACCTGCAGTGTAGGAGACCTGGATTTGATTCCTGGGTTGGGAAGATCTCCTGGAGAAGGACACGGCAACCCACTCCAGTATTCTTGCCTGGAGAATCCCCATGGACTGGGGAGCCTGATGGGCTACAGGCCATGAGGTTGCAAAGAGATGGACACAATTGAGTGACAAAGCACAGGATGATGATGATGATGATGTATCTTTACTCTCTTTTCTATCCTTCATTTCCCAAGATTATAAAAATAATCAGTTTAAAGAAACAGCTATATATCTCTTCACACCTTCTGCGGTGCTTATAATAAAATACAGATACAGCAGTGCACAACAGAGATAGATGATAGATACGTATATGTACTTACAAATAAACATTTTGTTATTTGTCCTATAAAAATAGGATCACAGTTTTCCACAGCTCAATTTCATGCTTTTTTTATTAAATGAAACAATTACCTCCTTTTAAATTCTGGGTAATAATAATATGGATGGTAGTTACCCTATGGTATGAATATCATGCCATACATATAGTAACATTAATTGAACCATTTTCCTATTGATGAGGGAATCACTTATTTCTACTTTTAACGAGAAACATGTTGCAATAGACATGCTTGTGAAAAACTAATTTTACACTCTTACTTTATTTAGCTTATAGTGCCAGAAGCCACTTATTGCTTTGTACAAAGATCTTTTTATCCTTCAAGGGGGCTGTAACAATTCATGTTTCCATTAGCAAACATGATCAGCAAACTACATCACTGTGAGCAGCAGGTGTTATCACTTGATTTAATTTCTCAATATGAATTCACAAAATGATATACCTACATTACTATAATTTAGGCTGTCTTGCTATAGAGTAAAGAATCATTTATTGCTTTTATGGCTTCTAAATTATTTTCTAAAATATTTATTTATGTATTTAAATTTTAAGCTATCTAGATTTGTTTTTCATCCAAGATGGATTGTGTGTTATATCATTTCCATTCAGTAAATGTTATATCCCACCAAATTGAAATAATAAATTTTTATCATATATAGTTTCCTGACCTAGAGGATGGCATAGGGGAGAGGGGAGGGAGGCTCCAGAAGGAGGTGATTATGTACAATTATGGCTGGATTTGTATTGTTGTTCAACACAAACCAACACAACATAGTAAAGCAATTTTTCCTCAGTTAAAAATATATTAAAAAAAAGAAGGTTTCCATGCACGTTGACATTTACTTTGGCAACCCACTCCAGTATTCTTGCCAGTATAATCCCATGGACAGAGGAGCCTGGCAGGCTATAGTTTATGGGGTCACAAAGAGCCTGACATGACTGAGAGCATACATTCACGCATGCATAAAGACAGTATTTACAATGATTATTTTATTTTCCTGTTCAATTGTATTTACTAAAATCTCCAAACAAAGGGCGGATCTGAAGACTGTCATTCAGAGTGAAGCAAGTCAAAAAAAGAAAAACAAGTATCGTATATTAATGCATATATGTGGAATTTGATAAAAGATGGTATAGATGATCTTAGTTACAAAGCAGAAATAGAGACAGAGACATAGAGAACAAACTTACAGATACCAAGGGGAAAAGGGGGATGGGATGAATTGGAATACTGGAATGACAAACATACACTATTGATGTGCATACGATTGCTCAGTTGTTCAGTCGTGTTCAACTCTTTGCAACCCTGTGGCCTACAGTCCGCCAGGCTCCTCTGTACATGGAATTTTCCAGGCAAGAATGCTGGAGCAGGTTGCCATTTTCTACTCCAGGGGATCTTTCTAGCTACTGATACTATCTATGAAACAGATAGTTAATGAGAACCTACCATATAGCACAGGAAACTCTACTCAGTGGTCTACGGTGATGTAAATAAGAAGGTAATCCAAAATTAAAAAAAGGATATATGTACACATATATGATTCACATATATGAATCATACATAGCTGATTCACTTTGTTGCATGATAGAAACTAGAACACTGTAAAGCAACTATGCTCTAATAAATACTGGGCGGGGGGGCTAAGGAAAGTAACAGTGTTGAATAATAAGGGAGAAAGCCATTTGTGCCTTATTTCTGATTTTAATAGAAATGGCTTTAATGTGGAGAAGAAAATGGCAACCCACTCCAGTGTTCTTGCCTGGAGAATCCCAGGGATAGGGGAGCCTGGTGGGCTGCCATCTGTGGGATCGCACAGAGTTGGGTACGACTGAAGCAACTTAGCAGCAGCAGCAGCAGCAGCTTTAATGTTCCACCATTTACAATAATTCTTGTTGCTGATTTTTGCAGTATTTATAATATTTAAGTAGTTGTCTTCTATTATCACATTCTTAAAATCAGTTTTTATTTGGAATGGCTTCTGAATCTATCAAATTACTTTTTAGCACATATCAATAATGATCACATGAATTTCCTTCATTGATTAAATGATATTATAGATTAGGTTGAAAGATTTTCTGATATTTGAAAATATTTGCCTTCCTTGATATAAATACTTTTGGTGTGGCAGATATTTGTTTCATAATACCAAATTTTGGTTTCCCAGAATTTTATTTAGAATTTCTGTGCCTATATTAAGAAATTGGTATATGGTATTTTTATTTGTTTTGCTTTGTCTTTTACTAATGACTCAAATATTGACCATAAAAGTATTAATTGATTTATTAAGTGAACCATGGAGTTTTCCATCATATTTAAAGCCATACAGTCTAGGCAATTTTAATTTCTTTTTTAATTGAGACTCTTCTACTACCCTTCTAAACTTGTCAGGGGTAACCAAATTTTAAACTTTTAATTTCACTAACCAATGTATGTTTTCTTCTTAGGAATGTTATGATAACTTATTATTTTTCTTTTTAACACCAATAATATGAATTATATAGTGTTTTTATATTAAAACACATTTTATTCCTGAAACAAAAGATACATATATAGGCTTAATAAAACATACTCTCCCCTCTTCGCTTGCTCCTGCTCTCTCTCACCATTCTTAAAACTTTACTTATCTTTTTAAAAATTTTTCTACATTTGCCTGTTTAAATCTTTATTCAACTCATTGCACAGTGTGTTAGTCACTCAGTCGTGTCTGACTCTTTGTGACTCCATGGACTGTAGCCCACCAGGCTCCTCTGTTGATGGGATTCTCCAGCTAAGAATACTGGCGTGGGCATCCATTCCCATCTTTAAGGAACCTACTGACCCAGTGATCAAACCTGGGTCTCCTGCATTGCAGGCAGATTCTTTACCATCTGAGCCACCAAGGAAGCCCCAAAATTGTACTTTTCCAATTGTTTGTATATTTTTTTAGATTAACTAATGGTTTATTTGTCCTCTCAGTCACTTCAGAAAAGTTTTGAACTTATTACTTCTACATTTTACCTATTTTGTAACTTAATAACTCCTGCTTTCACATTTATCAATCCTTTCTTTATTTTTTAAATTTTTT